>JAECXP010000263.1:77500-518445 GCA_018152965.1 Scaptomyza pallida | reverse complement strand
TCTGATGTGTTAACAAAGAATTTGCAAAAGATTAAACACGTCAAATGTATTCAGAAGATGAATTGTTATTAGTGCTTAAGTTCAGAGTATGTAATCGTTGAGAAGGATTATATCGATTATGTTGTAAGTATCGATCACTTAGGAAACAATGAATACTTGGTCACACTTAAGCTTCATCTTTGTAATACGCACTCGCTTAAAAATGTTATTCGTAGTAGACGCGGACGCGCAAAAATAAAAGCAGTAACATATATAAACCTAACTCGCCGTGTTTTCTTTATTTTCCGATTCATCAAGACTTTCAACAGATAACAACGGAAGAAATTGAAAATATGTCTTTAAAAAAATAAGTTAGAAGAAAAATGGAAAATTTTAAAAACTTTTGCAGGAATTTGCCAAATGCATTCCTTTTTTGTTGATATGGCCATCAGATTACAGCAGCTAGGACTGCATTCTCAAATAAGAAACCTTTTTTTGACATTATTAATAATATTCTTTGATAAGTTAGTTTCTGTTTTTGAGTTTTTCATATAATTGAAGTATTACCTAATTTTGTTTTTCTTTATTGAAGATATTTTGTTTAGTTTATAAATTTTGTTATATAAATAAGTATATAAAATATATTAAAAAAATTTAAAATCATATTTTTCAATTGTAATTATATAAAAACTAAAAAAAAAAAATAGTGTAAATGTAAAGTGGAAAAAATGTCGCGTGCGACCTGTAGCGTCGAACTTGTTTAAACTTGAATAAAAAAAAAACTACTTAATATTTTTTTAATGAAACCAAAAACAATATAAGCATGCATTATTGCTTAACATTTTAAAAAAATCGCAATTAAATATTCTTTCAGGTTTCGCTAAAATCGGTGTTGAAGCCATTCGGCTAGAAAGCGACTTCTATTTTTGTCGCGTGCGAACCTCATGGTTTTTTTGTAAATATCTCGAAAACGAACCGTCGCCCAAAAATCTATTTATACAAAAATTAAAGGTCTTATCATAAGCTATAAGTTTTGCCTGTTGTCAAAATTAAAATTTTGTCGATAAAAGGCGTTTTTTTCACTATGAATGCGTACGAATGTCGCATTCGACACCATGGAAATGCCCATATGTATGTAGGTACTAAATAATGAAAAATGCACGTACATACATGTGTATGTATGTACATACATATGTGCATTTGCAACACCAACTAAAGTTACAAATGTCAGTTTGAAAATAATATCAAAACAACAATGGCAATAGGTATTTGTGTGTTAAGTTTTGTTTGATAATTAGCAAGTATGTAGGTAAAACCAATCGCGTAACATATTCTGGTATACAAAACCAAGTTATGTTTTAATTGATTTGTTTTTTTTTTTATTTATTTATTTATTTATTTATTGTCAACTAATATCAGTCGACATAAAAATTAAAATTAAATCAAATTAAAAGTAGAGCTTAAGCTACAAAAATGTTTAAGATTAATGAACAAAATTTAAAATTAAATCAGTAAACAAACTGAAATGAAATGAAAAAGTTTAAAAATTAAAATATTCTGGGGAGTTAACAAAAATTTAATTTAATGATCCAACATTTGTTGCAAGGATTGGGAAAAACCCAGAAAAACCCAATCAGATCATAAGATTAGTGATTAGTGACTATGACTAGATAAGTAAAGCAGTATAGATCTTTTTAGTATGGGAATGGAGGCCTCAAAGGAAACAAGTGAAAACATCTTATTGTAGTCTGCGCACACTACTCGAAACGGTTCATGCATTAGATAGTTAGTAGAGCAACGATCAAGGTTAATAGGTACAAAGTTACGAGAAGATCTAATAGGGACAGATAAGTTTATTCGACTTAATAAAGTAGGTGAGTCGATTTCACCATTGAGCAGATTAGTAACAAATAAAACTCCATGCATAGTTCTACGGTTTAAAAGAGAAGGAAGGTTAATTAACAGAAGTCTACTTGAATACGAAGGCAAATCAACTCCGGGAACCCAGTTAAAACTTCTAAGTGCAAATAAAAAAATTTCTTCTGAACAGATTCGATTCTATCCTGATGAATCTTGTATTGCGGAGACCACACACAAGATCCATATTCAAGGATGGGACGCACTAGGGATGTATAAAGTGTTTTAGTAGTGTAGGGATCGTTAAACTCTTTCGCCCACCGCTTGATGAAACCAACGACACTGATGGCTTTATTAACCGTGCACGATATATGAGAATCAAACTTTAATTTTGGGTCAAGAATAATACCCAAATCCTTCATTTCTAATACGCGATCGAGTGGTGAGCCATCAAGCAAGTACTGAGCAGTATGAGGAGTACTTCTACAGAAAGATATTACTTTACATTTAGAACAATTTAAGTTAAGTTGGTTAAAGTTGCACCAATCAGATAGTGCACTAAGATCAGACTGTAGTAAGTTACTGAGAGAAGGTTCATTATAGGATAAACATAATTTAACGTCATCCGCAAACATGTACACGTGCGAGTTAGATATTACTGCAGAAAGATCATTAATAAAGAGATTGAATAATAAAGGCCCAAGGTGACTACCTTGGGGGACACCTGATGATACATAAATTGGTTTAGAGACACATGATTTAAAGACAACTTTTTGTGTACGGCCACACAAGTACTCGGAAAGCCAAGAAAGGAGATTAGTTGGGAGCCCAATAATGTTTAATTTATGAAGCAAAAGTTGATGACTAACAGAATCAAATGCCTTACTAAAATCGGTATAAATGACATCAGTTTGCATTTTGCTTTGAAATCCTTTAATAACAAGCGATGTAAATTCTAGAAGGTTGGTGGTAGTAGATCTACGCTTTACGAAACCATGTTGATAAGGCGAAATAATTGCACTACATGAGTGTTGCAATTGGGAGCAAATAAGTTTTTCGAAGACTTTCGGAATGGCAGACAATTTCGAAATCCCCCTATAATTTTTAACATTGGACTGGGAAGAATTTTTATGAAGTGGAATAATAAAAGATTGCTTCCACATATCAGGGAATACTGAAGTTTCAACAGACAATTTGAATAATTTTAGTAAAGGTTTGCATAGTGTATCAGCACAATATCTAAGTACACAACCGGGCACTCCATCAGGACCAGGCGAGAAGCCAGGTTTGATCAGGTTTAGGTCACTTAACAGCGAACACTCAGTTAAGACCGGGGCAAATATGCAATTTGATGTTTGAATTTGGAAGGGATAAGTATTACTGGAACTATGAGAACTCAAAGAATAAACTGATTGAAAATATTCAGCAAATAGATCGGCCACAGCCTGATCCGTACTTGCTTTCGTATTATCAAGAAAAACTGAGGATGGCAGGCTGGAGGATTTACGTTTAGAGTTAACAAATTTATAAAACTGTTTAGGATCTCGAGTGAAATTCATTCTACATTTATTAAGATAGTTATTATAGCAGGATGAGTTAACAGAAAGAAAATTAGACTTTGCTATAATATAGGTTGATAAGTCAATAGTATTTCCCGATTTTCGGAATTTTTTATAAGATCTTGTCTTCACATTTTTTAGTTTTGATAATTCCCTTGTAAACCAAGGTGGTTTGTTATCACTTGAGGAGTGACAGAGGGGAACACATCTGTCCAAATGCGAATTCAAGGTCTCATAAAATATGGCAATGGCAGTTTCTAAATCACTACAGGAATAAAGCTGAGACCAATTAGTTGCATTCAAAAGTTGATTTAATTTAGTGAAGTTAGTCTTACGGAAACAACGTGATTTTGCAGAAATATAAGTATTAGAGTTAGAGTTAAGTATTTCGAGGGAAAGTTCTAAAGTTGGATGGTAAGAGTCTTCCGGCTGCACTAAGGGGGTACTCTGTTTACCTTACAACAATCAACATCAGAAACAAATACTAAGTCTAACATTCTACCACTACAATTAAGTATATCGCTTACTTGTGATAGCCCCAACTCCAGGATACCATCTAAAAAATCATCAGATGTGGTTGGTAATTGTGTGGAAGATGAGTCACACGCAGACCATCCCACATTTGGCAGATTAAAATCACCAACCACAATTAGATGATCCATGTCTAACAATAAGGACGAAACATGTTGCAAAGCATTTAAATGGGACGAATAAATGTTAGTATCACAATTAGGAGGAATGTAGGAACATGTAATAAAAAGTGAACGACTACCATAAGATATTCTAACACATACAAACTCTGTATCCGGAAGATCATTGGATTGAATTTGTTCAGAAGAAATGCAGGAATCAACAGCGATGAGAACCCCACCACCCTTACGGGTTGTGCGATCACATCGGTATAAGTTATATTTATTTGGAAAAACAGAGTAATCAGAAATATCAGGTTTTAACCAGGTTTCAGTAAGAGCAACTATTTGTGAATCAAAGGATAGGCTATTAACGTAAAGTTTTGAAAGTTTAGTATTAAGGCCTCTTACATTTTGATAGGATAGACTAATTACTTCAGTTAGTTTTTTGATACAGACGTAGAAGGAAGTGAGTTACTAATCGGGATGGCACTACTAGTATTACTGTTAGTGTTATTGCTATTTCGCCTGTTAACATACTCTTTCACGAGAATGTTCGGCGGCCAAAACTTTTCAGAACTAATTGTCGAGAAAAGTTCAGGCGGCACACTCAACTTGAACGAAGATATGTTACGAGCGTGTTTAAATTTAAACTTTTCAACAACAATCAACGGGGAGTCGATATTACTTTTAATATACGCACTAACATCTTCTGAGGAGGTATCAGATGCTAGCCTAGATACAAAAATATATTTTCTAGTAGGGACAACTACAAGCGGCTTAGGTGCTGCAGCTACGCTACTAGGAACGGTTAATCGAACATTAGAACAAGACGGTTCAACAACAGGAACGTGTAACGGGGTAATATTACCACCGGGCAGTATCGGATTATTTGCCGGTGAGTTAAATACCATTAACGGGGCCGCGATTGGATTTGGGCTATTCATGCTGGCAGCCAGAAGTGGCTTAGGCAGGACAAGAGGGGCAATAGGAGGGCAAGAGCCCGAAGTCTTTTTGCGCTTTGGAGAGTCGTCAAGCATCTTCCCATTTTTAAATTTTAATTCGAAGTCTTTAAAGTTGGAATGAAGATTGTCAAAAGCAAGATGCACAGCTTTAAAACAATTAAAGGTCTGCCTCATGTATTTTGACATCTCCTTCTCAACCACATTGCAGGCATCACAAAACCATTTAAGGCCAGAGTCAGTTCCTAAACAGTCTTTGATTTTGGCAGTGAAACCTGCACATTTTAAGTGGATCGTGTTATCGCACATCCTACATACGACGAAATCAGCGCTGGTTGCTGTAACAATTTTACAGTTCTTACTGCAGCAGACAAACATTTTATTAAAAGTTAATAAAATAAAATATGGGCAAATTAATGTGCTTGATCCAAGCAAAGTAGGTGAAAGAATGTAAGCGTAGCAACGAGCGCAATATAACGGACAATAGTGGGAGAGCGCTTGAGTATAATAGCGCTTGAGTGAAAAGGCGTGAGCGCGTAGGCAGATAAACCGCAAGAACTATGAAATAGAGCGAGAGAGAACTGAAGCTGGAGAGCAAGAGTGCGTTAATAGGTAATTTTTTTTAGTAAACGAAAACAAACGAAAGCAAGCGAGAGCAAATATACGTATGTATGTATGTATGTATTTTCAAGACAAAGCAGCGTCCGCTTGACTGCAAAATAAAATAAGTTAAATGTTTACGCAAAGTAACTTTAAACACATAAATCCGTACAACGTATATCTGCGATCACAATTTAGTATGATTACCACAATTAAACCAATTAATGCACAGCACAAACACTCGAAAAATAATTATTTAGCAGGAGCACTCAAAAATACAACCGTCACCAACGAAAGTTAGTTATGTTATGTTAAATCAATGATACCAACAAAAAGAAGCAACAACAACACTTACTAACAACAACAACAACAAATGCTACTTAATTCGAAAAACAATTGTCAAAGGCACAAAGAAGAAAAGAGAATGACAAAGACACATCTACAGATGGCAGAAGTGGAATGGGTGATTTGTTTTGTTTTTGTGTATAATCGGCCGCAATAGCTTGTGCGCAGACCAGTAGTGGAATGGGTCATTTTTTTTTTTTTTTTTTGAAACCTCGGCGGCGTTGAAACTCACAGCTTGTGCGACAATGGGGCGCCAGAGTGGTGGAATGAGGTAAAGTGATTAATGCAATTAATTGAGTTGTTCAAAATTTGTTCCAAATTAAAAATCCTTTCTTAGTGCTCACTTTTAAGCTGCATTGAATATTATGTGAAAATTTCAGCCTTCTAGCTCTTTTCATTTAGGCTGTGGGTCTCTCAACAATCAGTCAGGACAAACTATTTTATATATATAGATTACATTTCTTATGATTCTACTTGTTAGTGTGTTCGTTTTTTGCACTGTGAACATGTTTATTGCTTTCATTTAGCTTGCTACTGATACAACAATGTATGGGTGCATTAACCAATATATGCACTTGCATTTTTGTTAATACATATGTATGTATGTACTAAATAATGAAAAATGCACGTACATACATGTGTATGTATGTACATATGTGCATTTGCAACACCAACTAAAGTTACAAATGTCAGTTGGAAAATTATATCAAAACAACAATGGCAATAGGTATTTGTGTGTTAAATTTTGTTTAATAATTAGCAAGTATGTAGGTAAATTCAATCGCGTAACATATTCTGGTGTACAAAACCAAGTTATGTTTTAATTGATTTGTTTTAAATCAATGATACCAACAAAAAGAAGCAACAACAACACTTACTAACAACAACAACAACAAATGCTACATAATTCGAAAAACAATTGTCAAAGGCACAAAGAAGAAAAGAGAATGACGGAGACACATCTACAGACAGCAGAAGTGGAATGGGTGATTTGTTTTGTTTTTTTTTTTGAAACCTCGGCGGCGTTGAAACTCACAGCTTGTGCGACAATGAGGCGCCAGAGTGGTGGAATGAGGTAAAGTGATTAATGCAATTAATTGAGTTGTTGAAAATTTGTTCCAAATTGAAAATCCTTTCTTAGTGCTCACTTTCAAGCTGCATTGAATATTATGTGAAAATTTCAGCCTTCTAGCTCTTTTCATTTGGGCTGTGGGTCTCTCAACAATCAGTCAGGACAAACTATTTTATATATATAGATTACATTTCTTATGATCCTATTTGTTAGTGTGTTCGTTTTTTGCACTGTTGTAAAGTAGTGAATTGCCGAGGTACAGATCTCAGTCTGGCCAAGGCTGGTTACAAGTTATTTATAACTTGCTGAAACCCAAAGTATAGCGTTTGTGAAATGTCAAATAGTAATCCGATGTAAAGTCGTGTCCTGTCAACTACTGATCAGTTAGGGTATCAACCGGGCCGACACCACAATTGCTACCTTATCTAATCGCTAAGCTTACCGTACGCCACCGCGGGCTAGCCTCACGAGTGTCGTCTGGTAAATTAGCTGGCGAGGGTGTGGATTGGGTTATTGCCTCAATCGCCTCTACACCTTAGCGTTAATAGGACACGTGCCTCTGTGGACTTGAATCACAGGGTATCAGACACTGTACTACACAGAATAACCACGCGTTTTTAGTTACTATTTTCACTTTATTCTTTCTAGATGTATGCTTGAGCCGCGGTACAAGCCACGCGGTAAACTTAGCGTGAAGGGGGGGCTTACATCTAAGACACAGATATGATTCTCTAACTCACGTATTAATTCCAAAACCCTCTTCTTATTCTTATCCTTCCTGTGGTTTGCTCCTGGTTGTTCTTATGCGTTTCTCCTTTTGCTCTCGTTCACGTTTGCTTTTCACTCGCGTCTCCGCTGAACTTCGCACTACCGCTCACATTTAATGTTCGCACTCGACTGTCACGCTGCATCTTCGAGGCTCGCGTTCGGCCCTTCTTCGTCGATCCACTCGAGCTTTTGTAGTTTGGTGGATCGCGTGTGAGGGTCGAAAGCTCCGCTTAGCGCTTTCGCATCATCTGGCCACTTTGCTTCTGATGGCCGTTCTACTTTGAAAACCGACGTTGCTTATTATCTGTTATACTTTTGGGCGGTATCTATTTACTAATTAATTCAAACCTTCGTAGCATCCCTTATCAATAACCTTTTATTATCTAATAACAACTTAATTACGAATGCCTTCGTGGCAACTTAAATGACGCGATTCATGATTCATTCCAAACAATTTCTTTTCTTTCATTGGTTACTTAACATACTTAAACATACTTAATATCTAACAATTCAATATATTCTTACTCCCTAATTCTTAATGTCTATTATCTGTAAATAAACCTAATAAATTCAAATCAATATTCAAACATTAACAGCTAACGAAATCAAAAATCAAACCATAACCATTCATAATTAACAATGTGGAGGAGAGCATTATTTGTTCTTCTTCACACTCCCCCCTTTCTCCACCAGGGTGATCGTTACCCTCCGGTCGGCGTGGGCCGTAACGTTAAACAAATCGGCTCCTGCCCTCACCCTGAGTCGTGTCCTGCGCTGCCTCGGGAATTGGCTGTATTTACCCAGCTCCCTCTTGATCTCGGATATCGCGTCCTCAGTCAGCACGTGGTCGCCTGGATATATTGTCCAACCTTCCGGGACCACCGTGAATACCCGGGGTAACCAATCCTGGGGCATGTCCTCCAGTCTTCCCGGGCATATAAAATCTCCTACCTCCGCTTCGAGGCCTTCGTCCCTCAATTCGATGCCCCGTATGGCTCCGGGGTCGGGGACGCACGTATTGACGCCTCTGAGGATAGAGCGGCTGCGCCTTCTTCGGACTTGTCCTCTTCGTTATTGTTTACCTCCACCGATGCTGGTTCTAAGGCGGGGTAGTGCGGAGGGGATGGCGGCTCCTCGACGTGCGGTTGTGGGGCCTGCGCGTCCTCTTTTTCAATGACCGCCGTGGTCGTCTCCACCCTCATCAATATGACCGCCGCGTCCACCCGGTACGCGGTTACCTCCTCCGTTCGGTAGACTGTGTGGCGGTAAGTCGGCGGGCTCTCCTCGCGTTCTCGCCTTTGGTAAGAGGGATGGTTCCTACGGGGATCTCTCTGATACTGGTTTTGCCCACCTTAGTCGCGGTCCTCCTCGCTGCTGGATGAGTCGGCATCCTCCACCTGGACATTCGGCGTGGTTTCACGGCTGTCTCCCTCCGGACTTGGTGTCGTCTCCTCGTCCGACGGGCTTTCCTCGCCGGACGGTACTTCCTTGTCGCTGCTAATGACTACGATATCGCTCATTTTCCTGTGAATTAAAATTTGAATCGTTACAACTATGTTTTAATTGGAGAGAAAAAAAAATTGTTAGAGTTGGGAGTGTGTTATTATTATTTTTTTTTTTTTCACGATGCTCTAGTCGACTTTTCCGTCTTTTCGCCCGTATCCCGGTCTTGTCTTTCCTCCTCTTGATGATCCTCGCCGTCTTCGCCTAGTTGGTGTGTCCTCAGTAACACCAACGTGTTGAGTCCCGGCCGCCACTCTCTTCGTCTGAGGTTGTAGCTCCGCCCTTGGTCTTTCGAAGCCCGCTGTAAATTGCTCCGCACAATGCTAAAAACCTCTTTCAGCTTGCCTGCTTTCTCTTCCGGTGTCTCGGGCACATTTCCTGATCCTGGTGTTGCTTCGTCATAAAAAGTGGCTGGCAACCTCGGCTCTCTTCCTTGCATTAGGAAAGCTGGAGAAAATCCTGTTGAGTCCGCGACGCTGGTGTTAATTGCCAATGAAATCTCCGGTAGCAGTTCGTCCCACGAACTTTGACTTCCTGAAATGTATTGCGCTACCATGGTCTTGATGGTTCTGTTCGATCTTTCCGTCGGATTTTCCTGAGGGCAGTACGGTGCTGTATGTTGGATCTCCACACCTAACGAGTTCAAGAACGACCTGAAACTCCGACTCGCAAACTGCACACCATTATCGCATACGAACATTTTGGGTATCCCGAATCGACAAAGTATTCGTTCGCGAAACGCCTTTTGTAGCTGGGCCGCAGTTGCTCTCCTTAAGGGGGCTAATTCCACCCATTTCGAAAATGCGTCGTGAAACACGAGCAACATGGTATTACCGTGTTTTGATCGTGGCCCACGAAGTCCGCACATAATACAGCCATAGGCTCGGCAACTTGTCGTGTTAACATTTGTCCAGCCGGCTTCACCTGTTCTGTCTTGAATTTTTGACACACTTCGCAGCATTTGACGTATTTGGCTGCGTCTCGGAACATCCCGGGCCAGTAATACCGTTGTGATAAGCGCATTATAGTCTTGCGCACTCCCTGATGTCCTGCCGTCGGCGCATCATGGCATTCCAGGAGCACTCTCTTCCTCTGGTCCTCGTCGACGCACAACTTCCACGGTATGTAGTCTTCGTCGTCTGCGCGGTGTCCAAGGTGCCTGTAAAGCTGACCGTTTTCTTCCACGTAGTCCGCGTATTTCTCCGGGTCCTTCGAAATCTTGTCCTTGAGTTTTCTTATCCACTTGTCAGGCGCTTTCTCGTGTACTATCTGTTGACAGTCTTCTTACGGCTGACGCGACAGGGCATCTGCCACTACGTTCAGCTTCCCTTTTCGGTATCTCACATCGAACTGATATTGCTGGAGCTCCAATGCCCAGCGCGCAATTCTCCCTGACGGACTCTCAATTGAGTTTAGCCACTTCAACGCCATGTGGTCCATTATTACCTCGAACCGATATCCTTCCAAATAGCATCTCAATTTCCGAATCGACCACACTATCGCCAGACATTCCTTCTCGGTTGCTGAATAGTTTTCTTCTGCCTTATTCAGTTTCCGGCTTGCATAGGCTATGACGCACTCCTGTTGATCGATCATCTGCGTGAGCACCGCTCCTAGGCCAAAATCGCTCGCGTCTGTCTGCAAAATAAACTTAGCGGAAAAGTCGGGACATGTCAGAACGGGGGCGGTGGTCAAACTGTACTTCAGGGTATCTAACGCCACCTGTTGCTCCTCTCCCCATGACCATTTCCTAGCCTTCTTCAATAGAGCTGTTATCGGCTGGACCACTATCGCGAAATTGGGCACAAAGCGTCGATACCATGAGGCCATCCCCAAGCATCGTCGAAGTTCCTTAACATTCATCGGGGCTTTCAGGTTCTGAATCACTTCCACTTTTGCAGGGTCGGTTTTAATTCCTTCTCCGCTCACTCGGTGTCCCAAGTAGATTAGTTCCTTCTGGAAGAAGGAACACTTCTTCCGGTTTAACTTCAAGTTTGCTGCTCTCAAACGTCGGAATACTTCTTGGAGGTTCGTCACGTGTTGTTCTTTTGTTGCTCCGATCACTATTATGTCGTCCAGATAGGCAAACGCATGGGGCTCCATATCTGGTCCGATAACCGTGTCTAAAGCTCGCTGAAACGTGGCACATGCAGAGTGCAAGCCAAAGGGCATTACTCGCCACTGGAACAACCCTCTGCCAGGAACCGTAAACGCTGTGCACTCTCTACTATCCGCTGCCATGGGAATTTGCCAGTAGCCGTGTTTCAGGTCAAGTGTCGAGATATAACGCGCATGCCTCAATCGCTCTAAAATGTGATTTATCCTGGGCACGGGGTATGCATCGGGTACGGAGTGCGCGTTCAGTTGCCTGTAGTCGATGCACATCCGCCACTCGTTCGTTTTCTTGCGCACGAGTACGATTGGGGCACTGTGTGGACTACGAGATGGCTCTATCGCGCCGGCCTGCAGTAGCTCGTCCACTTGTGCATTGATTACCTGCTGCATCGCCGGGTTCTTCGGGTAATACCTTTGTTTTATCGGCTTATCGTCCTTCATGATGATCCTGTGCTCGGCAAAGTTGGACACGCCCTGGAGTCCATCGAAGAGAGCCAATTCCGACCTTAACAATTCCTGTATTCCCGGTTCCAAATCCGCCGGCCGCTCCTGTTCGTCTCCGGCTATCTTGTCTGGCAGCGTTGTGGCAGGTATAGTAGCATTTGTCTCTTGTCCTCCTCCTTTGTCTGATGTCTGTTTCTCAGCGCCCGGCACTGTATCCTTTCCTGTGTTGGTGATGGTTCTTACGGTGGCGTCCGGCTGACTCGTTTCCTGGACTTCTCCTGTTTCACTTTGTTTCCCCTTGGTGTATCCTTGCCTTGCACTTGACTCGGGTTCTATCCTGACCCTGTCGTCATCCTTGTCCGGTGCCTTCTCGACTTCCAATATCAGCCGCGCGTTCCCGCACTGTATGGTCGTCCCCATCAGGCATAAAAAATCTATCCCCAATATTAGGTTATCTAGCATCGAAGGCATCACGAGCATGTCCATTGTGACCTCGGCCCCCGCTAAACTAACCTTTCCCCAGAATAACTCTTTTACCTCCAATGCCGACCCATCTGCTAAGCGAATCTTCACGCTGGCTTTCGATACTTCACATTTTTTTAACCCTTTGGAAAATTTCTCACTTATGAAACTTCTAGTTGCCCCTGAATCTACCGTTGCTGTCGCTACCTGGTCCCCGACCTTAACTGTAGCGACTATCCTCCCATCCTCCACTCTTAAAGGGTATTCTAGTTTCGGGACTGTTTCGAGTCGGCACCCAACTAATCCCGCCCCAGCTCGTGCCGTGGCTCGTTTCCCGCCCCGGGCCTACCCTCTGGCAAAGTGCTCCACCTGCGAACAGTTATAGCACACTCGTTTATTCATGGGCGTCCTAGGCATCTCGTGACTCAGCATTCGATTCGCTATTAACCCCGTTTCGCTACGCGGTGCTGTAACTGGCTCCTCACTCCTCGCAACTGGCTGTGGTGGTGATTTGAACGGATTATAGTTCTTCGGGACGATAGTCTGACGTCAAGTTTTCATACACTCTATATAACTTCTGCTCTGCCGTATACCTAGCGTGTCGCATCATCCTTCGGAGGTCAATCATGTAATTCTTAAAACTTTCTCCGATGCGCTGCCGGCGGATCCTGATATCATCCTCGAGTCGTTGATAATATTCCGGCGGCAGGAAGAAATCTAAGAATGCGCTCCTAAACTCTGCCCATGTGGCGTCCATTAACTGACTGACAGAAAACCACCCCGCGGCCTGATCTGTTAGCGCCTCACTTATTGCCCGTGGTAATCGCTCCAGACTGATCTCGTACATACTTGCTCGCTTTTCAATCTCCTCGAGGAATACAAGTGGGTCCGTATACCCATTGAACCTAACACCCCACTTCCGGACCAGTTCTGGTACAACCACGCTGTTTCTATGGCTGTAACATCCCTCCCCCGCATGTCGGTAGCCAGCCGGCTCGACCTGACTATGTACTACCGGTGTACTAGCAGGTGACTGGACATGGATACGAGGGATGGATTCTTTTGTCACCATTGGGTTTAACGTTGTGCTGTTATGGATGTCCCGGTTCGACGAGAGTACAGTTGTCGCCGTTCCAGCCCAACCCGATGGGATTGCCACATCGGATTCCGATTTCTGTCGTGGTCTTCGGCCTACGACAGGTTTATCGGTCTGGATTGGCGACGTCTGAAACTTCGCGAAACGTAACTCCCAGTCAGCCAAACGTGTCCACACCTCGTTTGTATGCCCGTCTCTTTTTATAAATTCGCATACTGTTTTTCGGTAGTCCGACACTGTTGCGCATTTCCCCAAACCTAACTCCTCAGAAATATATTCTTAATCCTCCTTAGTCGTAGACCCATTGTCGGCCCACCCCTGTGTTGGTGCAGCCTCCAGGCTCCATGCCGGCAGATTCGCTGACTGGTGGTTTCTCCATCGCAGATTATTATTAAAAAAAAAAAAAATTCTACCAAAATTTTAACGGAACCGAAAAAAAAAATTTTCTTCCAAAATCTCCGTTGTATTATGTGTATAAAAAAAACCTCCAGAATTTATTGAAACCAAAAAAAAAAATTTTCCTCCAAACTCGCAGTTGTGTTATGTGTATAAAAAAAATTTTCCCCAAAATTTATTGAATGAAAGCCAGAAAAAATATATATATTTTTTTTTTTCTTATGTAATTATATATTTATTTTTATTTATTTAATTTTATTTATTTATTTTTAGCTTTCATTTATTTTTTTTTTGTTGTTGACCAAAAAAAATTTTATAGAATTTTCAAAACACTTTTACAATATTCCGCGACCCACAGTGCAGCCAATCCGTTCACTTATTTCTTTTCTAATAGTTACCAAGACGACTATTAATAAACCGAACAGTGTTCACTTTCGTCGGTGTCGTCCCACTGTGCCTTATTTTTCTCCTGAGTCAACCGCTTTGACTTCTCAGAACTTTAGGCACCCTGTGCTGCTCGCGTCGACGTGAGAGTTTTCCGTTAGGTGATCGGCTCACCCGCTTTGCCGTCAAGTTCGCTGCGTTCACCGACGGTTGCCAGCGACTCAAATCTTTGTCGACCGCGCGGACTCAAGCAAGGCCCGTTACCTTATCGCCGCTTACGTTTTCTTGGCTATTCTGCAGCTGCAACCTATTCGACGCGCCTTACGCACTCTGTTCGCTATGATCCCGTTGGTTCTATCGCTTCGCCCGTTTTCGTTTGCTTTCGTTGTGCCGCGACAATTGCACAAAAAAAATCTCGCGGTTTGAATGCCGTTTAACATCCACCGTTTTACATGCGCGTCGTAAAACAGGGTATCACCGGGTATATGCGTACTCTAGCCGAATTGCAACTTGCGCACTTTTTTAGTGATGTTACTGGGGGCTTTAATTCCAGTTTACACCACCCGCTACTACTTTGGGTCCCTGCTCGGGCGCCACTTGTAAAGTAGTGAATTGCCGAGGTACAGATCTCAGTCTGGCCAAGGTTGGTTACAAGTTATTTATAACTTGCTGAAACCCAAAGTATAGCGTTTGTGAAATGTCAAATAGTAATCCGATGTAAAGTCGTGTCCTGTCAACTACTGATCAGTTAGGGTATCAACCGGGCCGACACCACAATTGCTACCTTATCTAATCGCTAAGCTTACCGTACGCCACCGCGGGCTAGCCTCACGAGGGTGTGGATTGGGTTATTGCCTCAATCGCCTCTACACCTTAGCGTTGATAGGACACGTGCCTCTGTGGACTTGAATCACAGGGTATCAGACACTGTACTACACAGAATAACCACGCGTTTTTAGTTACTATTTTCACTTTATTCTTTCTAGATGTATGCTTGAGCCGCGGTACAAGCCACGCGGTAAACTTAGCGGGAAGGGGGGGCTTAAATCTAAGACACAGATATGATTCTCTAACTCACGTATTAATTCCAAAACCGTCTTCTTATTCTTATCCTTCCTCTGGTTTGCTCCTGGTTGTTCTTATGCGTTTCTCCTTTTGCTCTCGTTCACGTTTGCTTTTCACTCGCGTCTGCCGCTGAACTTCGCACTACCGCTCACATTTAATGTTCGCACTCGACTGTCACGCTGCATCTTCGAGGCTCGCGATCGGCCCTTCTTCGTCGATCCACTCGAGCTTTTGTAGTTTGGTGGATCGCGTGTGAGGGTCGAAAGCTCCGCTTAGCGCTTTCGCATCATCTGGCCACTTTGCTTCTGATGGCCGTTCTACTTTGAAAACCGACGTTGCTTATTATCTGTTATACTTTTGGGCGGTATCTATTTACTAATTAATTCAAACCTTCGTAGCATCCCTTATCAATAACCTTTTATTATCTAATAACAACTTAATTACGAATGCCTTCGTGGCAACTTAAATGACGCGATTCATGATTCATTCCAAACAATTTCTTTTCTTTCATTGGTTACTTAACATACTTAAACATACTTAATATCTAACAATTCAATATATTCTTACTCCCTAATTCTTAATGTCTATTATCTGTAAATTAACCTAATAAATTCAAATCAATATTCAAACATTAACAGCTAACGAAATCAAAAATCAAACCATAACCATTCATAATTAACAATGTGGAGGAGAGCATTATTTGTTCTTCTTCACACTGTGAACATGTTTATTGCTTTCATTTAGCTTGCTACTGATACAACAATGTATGCGTGCATTAACCAATATATGCACTTGCATTTTTGTTAATACATATGTATGTAGGTACTAAATAATGAAAAATGCACGTACATACATGTGTATGTATGTACATATGTGCATTTGCAACACCAACTAAAGTTACAAATGTCAGTTGGAAAATTATATCAAAACAACAATGGCAATAGGTATTTGTGTGTTAAGTTTTGTTTGATAATTAGCAAGTATGTAGGTAAAACCAATCGCGTAACATATTCTGGTGTACAAAACCAAGTTATGTTTTAATTGATTTGTTTTAAATCAATGATACCAACAAAAAGAAGCAACAACAACACTTACTAACAACAACAACAACAAATGCTACTTAATTCGAAAAACAATTGTCAAAGGCACCTTGACTCGTTTTGTCATCGCCGCGTACGACGATCGAGCCTCGGTGGACACTGTAGAGGTAGGCTTCTCTACTGAAGTAGCGGCGGCGGTTGCCCTCGACGTACTCGGGCGCTCCTCTGGACATACCCTTTTGGGAGTGTCAGCAGGAGGCGTCAGAGTACTGTTAAGGCGTTTGGGGGCTGGTCCCCTTGCCTGCTCCGTCGTCTGCCTATTGGCCGTTGCCATACTTCGGGCCTCAGCAGGGGGAAATCCCTGCTGAAGGTACCTTAGGTACCATTTCACCCTTGAGCCGCACAGACCCATCCTGTTCGGGTCGTCTACGCCTCCCGGCTCTCCACGTTTTGGCAACTCCGCCTTCTGCTGCCGCTGGTGTGCACCTTGCCGCCGAACCGCATTTAGGGCTGGTCGCATCGGCTGTGAAGGTCCTGCCTTGCTCGCAGCCTCTGCGGTTGGTGCTGTGTGCTGACGAGGGGCTTGCCTCGTCGTATTTAAGCGCGTTGGGCCAGCTTGCGCCTGCGGCCTTCCCGCGCCTCGTTGCGCCTGTTGGGGGCGCTGTGGAGTGCGTCCCGCGTTGGAGATCCGCTCCCCGTCCAGGAGGCGGTCCTCAATGCGCCTTGCGGCACTTGCAGCAGGGATGTCCTGCACGTCTTGTTTTTTGATTGTTTGTTCCTTCATGTTGAGTCCCACGAGCTGCGGAGAAAATAAGGTCCACCTGGGCAGAGATCCGCGATACCCGGGTAAGGCTAAATAGAACAGGCGGTCGCCATCTGCCTGAGCACACCGTTAAAAGACTGGGCTAGTTTTTAAACCGGGCCCCCAGCCAGGCTGACTCTGGGCACGGTTCGTATAACACCTTAGCCCGGCCCGGTGTGAGATGAGGGGGGTAGGGATGGAGGTAGGTATGTGTGGGGGAGTTGGGAGTGTGTGAGGCTATGATTTAAAGACGGCGACACAAGCGTCTTGTCAGTACGGTAAACGGCACCGTACCCGCTGTTTGTCCGGGACTGCTTATTAGCGAATCGCATATTCGCAGCTAACCCCAAAGGGGCCGTTCGCTATCCGCAACCCGCGACCCGCCTGGTGGCCTCAGCTCAGCCCCCTCCGAACCATCCCACATGTTCATCAGATCAGGTATTTTGTTTGTTATAATTAGGTCTTTGATTCTGTTGCTGATTGTAATTATTATTTTTGTTCTGTTGCTGATTGTAGGTATTGTTTTGATTCGGTTGTTGATTGTTAGTATACTGATGCCATGTGTTTTGGCTTTTTTGAACGTTGTTGTTTTTGTTATTATTGTTTGCATTTACTTGGTTGTTGTCGACATTTTGGTCATTGCTGTTATTTTGTCCGTTATTATCAAAGTATTTTCGGATTAATAGTTTTGTATTAAAATTTCCAATGTTAAGGCCGATATACTTGGCTATCCCATCCCTAACTGCTGAAACCAGAGAAGTTATCGAAAATTTAAACCCATATTGATCTTCTCATGGTATAGGAGAGTTTAAGTTTAAAGTTTGAAGTCTCTAGCTCTTATAGTCTCTGAAATCTTCGCGTTCATACAGACGGACAGACATACAGACAGACGGACATGGCTATATCGACTAGGTTGTTAATGCTGTTTAGGTAAATATACACTTTATTGGGTCGGAGATGCTTACTTCTCTTCCTTTGATTTAAAACATAACTTGGTTTTGTACACCAGAATATGTTACGGGAGTGGTTTTACCTACATACTTGCTAATTATCAAACAAAACTTAACACACAAATACCTATTGCCATTGTTGTTTTGATATAATTTTGGAGCTGACATTTGTAACTTTGGTTGGTGCAAATTTATGTATATTACGTGCAAAAACAAACGCACTAACAAATAGAAACTTAAGAATATGTAATCTGCATACATATGTATGTTTATTTAATGCAAAAAAGTTGTATAGATATGTACATATGTACATACATTCAATTTGTATTTGTTTTTATACTTTGATACCAAAGGTATCATAGTATATTGGGTTTGTGCAATGTCCGTCATGGTGTCTGTCCGTCCGTCCGTCCGTCCGTCCGTCTGTCTGTATGAACGCAATTTTTTTCGACACCCTTAAAGCTAGAGCCTTGAAACTTTGCAAATATCTTGGTACATGTCTTCGTCAAACAAAGTGTTAAATGTAGGGCTCTACGACCTCAGGGGGCCTGGGAAATCGATAACAAGTCGATACACCTCGATGTGCAAATCGATAAAACACAAATATATCCCACATTTTAGCAGCTAAAGTCACCAAATTTGATGGCAAGATAGCTGGTAACATTCCTCAAAAAACTGCATCAAAAGTTTGGATGGCACGCCCACCTATTTCGCCCCCAGCCCCCTCCATTTATAAACAAAAATGCCTGTATCTTCTACAGTTTTGAAGCTATAGCCACCAAAATTGACATGAAGGTAGATACTGACATCTGACAAAGTTATGCATCAAAACATTGGATGCCACGCCCCCAAACAACGGGACATGCCCCACCGCCCTAAAAAAAACCGGAAGGCATGTATCTTCGCCAGTTTTTAAGCTAGAGTCACCAAATTTGGTATGAACTTTGGTAGTGACATCCGTAGCAGGTGTACATCAATGTTTTGGATGCCACGCCCACTTATTCCGCCCACCGCTATATCTCTCTCAGTTTTTGAGCTAGGCTCTTCAAATTTGGTATGAACATTGTTAGTGGCATCCGTAACAGATCTGCATCAATGTTTAGGTTGCCACGCCCACTTATACCGCCCACCTCTATATCTTTGTCAGTTTTTGAGCTAGAGTCTCCAATTTTATACCCAAAACCTTCATATATTACTATTTGCACTCAGAATCCTTAACACAGCTATGTGAACTGGTATCAAAGTATATCGCAGTCGGTTGCGTCCGACTGCAACGTTTTTACTTGTTTATATCGAGCCCTTTGCGCGAAAATAATTAATCTTGAACATCTTTGTATAGTGGTAGATTTGCTTACTTGCTGCTTATCTAACTCAGACGTAACGTCGTACCCACAAACATTGTTGATATACAATTTCGAACGAATTTTAATGTATGGGGGTTTTGGGTATAAAAAGGCAGGCAGAAGGGGTAGGTGTGCAACTCTAACTGCTAAAATGTGATATATATATGTGATTCATCGATTTGCACATCGAGGGGTATCGATTTGTTATCGAATTCCCAAGCCCCTGAGGTCGTAGAGCCAAATTTAACACTTTGTCTGACGAAGGTATGTACCAAGATATTTGCTAAGTTGCAAAGCTCTAGCTTTAAGGGTGTTGAAAAAAGTTGCGTTCAAACGGACGGACGGACAGGCGTACGGACGGACAGACACCTTGACGGACATTGCATAAACCCAATATAATACCTTTGGTATTGTTGAGGAACGGATTTAAAATTTTAAGTTGAATGTCAACAGCTGTTACATTTAAGTTTGAATATTAACGATCATTTAGGTTAAGTTGGCATTTCCACTTTGAAAGGTGTGGCAACATCGCTATTTCTTTGTTTATGTATGCATCGGCGTGAATTGCAAGCGCGCCGTATGTTAGTTGCTCTTTGACGGCAGTTCTTAACAGAAGTGTCCGTGACACTTTGTTAAAGAAAATCTTATAAATATATGAACCGCAACAAAAACAGTTTATTTTATCATTATAAAATTGGTCCTTCGAGCCGGATCTGTCGCAACGTGTATTTTTACAAGAAGTGTAATTAACATAAGTGATCACCATGGATCAGCTTAAGCAACTCATCAAGACAAGGGGCAGATTGAAGGCAAGTCTCATACGACTGTATTCAAGTGCCAAATCACTTATTGAGGGCAACGATGTCAATGTCGTAGACGCAATGCTCATCAGACTCAAAGACGTTTGGATCGAGTTCCAACGTGCTGGGGATGACAGTCGACCCAGAACACGACAACGAGGTATATGAAAACAAATATTTGAAGACGTTGACGCAGCTGCTTAGATTGAAGCAGACTTGCGTAATAACAACAACAAAAATAACGGAACCAGGCTTGGGCACGCTTAATTGAACGATACGACCGACCGCGTCATGTCGCTAATTCATTGTTGGAATCAACTACCAACAACAACAACCACTGATGTTTCAGTTTTACGCCAAATTGCGGATGGCGCAAATAAAATAGTACGAGGCCTGGATGCGATCGGCGAAACACGGCGCGATTGCTGGATAATACATCTGCTTCTATCAAAAATGGATCGGGAGTCACGACGCAAGTGGGTGGACATCAGCCGTGCTGCCAACTCACCAACAATAGATGAAATGTTCAAATTTCTTGACGCCCGTTGCGAGGAGTTTGAACTAAGACAAATTGTTAAGGCTGCATCACCAGGTATGCAGAAGAACTCTACACGCACATTTGTATCAGCAGAGCGAAACAGCTGCATCAAGTGTGGTGCGCTTGAACATCAGTTATACGGCTGTTCGCAGTTTCTAAATTTGTCTGTGGACCAGCGCCGCGGATTTGTAAGAGGTAAAAATTTTTGTTTCAATTCTCTAAAGCCCGGTCATATGTCAGCGAAGTGTGAATCGAAGCATGTTTGTAAGCACTGTCGCAGCCGACACAATTCATTAATCCATATGCAAGTCTCATCGTTGCAGACGAATGAGAACAGGGGCCCACCAAGTGGCACTTCTAACACACAAGGTCAAGATGACGAGAAACCCACGGTTACAACCAGTAACATATCACAAGCGCCGTGCGCTACCTATTGTAACTTTGCCAGAGCGCAAAGAGTAGGCACACTGCCTACAGCCATGGTATATGTACTAAACTCTAAGGGTAGTACATATACATGGTGCCGTGTGCTACTGGATACAGGATCGGAGCTATCCTATGTATCGGAACGATGCATCAATGTGCTTGGGATTGCACGTTCACCGTCCCGAATAGTTATATCGGGCATTTCGGCAGTAAAGGCTGAAGCTACAAGGGGTTTCAGTAAGCAGCAGATCAAATCAAGACTTTCGGATCACAGGCTGGAAGTAAAGGCGCACGTTTTTATTTATTTATTTATTTATTTATTTATTGTCAACTAATATCAGTCGACATAAAAATTAAAATTAAATCAAATTAAAAAGTAGAGCTTAAGCTAGAAAATGTTTAAGATTAATGAACAAAAAAGCAAACTGAAATGAATTGGGAAAAACCCAGAAAAACCCAATCAGATCATAAGATTAGTGATTAGTGACTATGACTAGATAAGTAAAGCAGTATGGATCTTTTTAGTATGGGAATGGAGACCTCAAAGGAAACAAGTGAAAACATCTTATTGTAGTCTGTGCACACTACTCGAAACGGTTCATGCATTAGATAGTTGGTAGAGCAACGATCAAGGTTAATAGGTACAAAGTTACGAGAAGATCTAATAGGGACAGATAAGTTTATTCGACTTAATAAAGTAGGTAAGTCGATTTCACCATTGAGCAGATTAGTAGATTGGGCAAGATAACATCACCATTGGCCAGGGAAAGGGTCGACGAGTCCGCGCTGGCGATCTTAGACGGTATTCCTCTGGCAGATACTCAATTTTGCTCGTCTTCGCCGATAGACATTCTATTGGGCGCAGACAATGTATGGGCGGCAGTCACCGGCAACAAGAAGCTGGACAGTAAGGCCAACATCATTGCCATATCAACAATCTTTGGATGGGTGATCACATCAATCGAGATCCCAAACATACCAGCAGCTACAGTACTTATGTCAGCGTTGGACATAGACGCAACACTGAAAAGGTTTTGGGAGTTGAAATCACATACATGCTTGCAACCGTAACCAGAGGGTGTGCACGTTGAAGAGCACTTCAATGGGAGATATTTTGTTGAGCTGTCATTTAAGCAAGCAAACATGGAATTTGCAAACACACGACAGGGAGCAGAATCGCGATTTAAAGCTGTAATGCCGTTATACTAAATTCTTGGACGACTACGTCGCACGTGGCCACATGCGAGAACTCACTCCAGATGAGGTTATTATACAAGAGGGACGAGTCTTTTATATGCCACATCACCCAGTTGTTGGAAACAAGTTGCGTGTTGTTTTTGACGGATCACATAAGGAGATGAATGGTCATGCATTGAATGATGCTCTGCATGTGGCTCCAAGCATACAGAGAAACCTGTTCGCAGTATGCCTGCGTTTCCGGATTTATCAATATGTATTCTCTGCAGATATTGTAAAAATGTTTCGTCAAATTTAGGTAACTAACAGTCACCGCGACTATCAAAGAATTGTATGGAGACGACGACCGTCTGAGCAGCTAAAGCATTATCAACTATGCACAGTCACATATGGCACGGCTTGCGCGCCGTTCTTAGCAATCCGAGTTCTGGAACAACTCGCGAATGATCACAAGGCAGACTATCCGGTCGCTGCTCGGATACTGTTGGAAGATTTTTATGTTGACGATGTGCTCAGTGGAGCGCACACTGAAGAGGAGCTGCTACAAATACAAAATGAGCTCATCAATTAAGATTGATTATGTCTCAAGCACAACTGGAACTGGGAAAATGGGTATCCAACAGCCAACGGATACAGAATCATGTTACAAACGAACCAGAAGTTTTATGCAATCCGCAAGATGCCACCGTAAAGGTTCTTGGGATTCACTGGCAGCCGAATGGCGACACGCTCGGATTTAACATTACATTGTCAAGTATTGCGCATATTACAAAAAGGCAGATACTGTCAGATGTGGCATGCATCTTTGATCCACTCGGACTACTGGCACCAGTGCACAGTGGTTGGGCTTGTATGGAGCCGCGGCCATAAATACTTCCCGTTGAGATATCGACTTGAAATTTTTACCAAAAATCTATAAAAATATTTTAAATATATTGCAAAAAATTTGGCCACATCGGACGACTATAACCAATAGGTCCCATAGCACAGTAGTTGCGTTTATATGTCAGTGGTGAGCAAAAACTCTTCTAGTAGAGTTACAGTCCTAAAATTTGCTAAGTATTCGTGTTTCGTTAATCCGGTGTCCATTAAAAGCGATAATACCTTTTCAATATTTGCTTCGGATGACTTTAGACTCGGTGGAAGTTCGGAAGAGCGCAAAGCAAAAGCTGCAGACTCATCATGTTTTGCTAACAGGGCTATCCGACGACGTTTAGTCCTTTTTGAGGACTCAGCAAAATCAACTTTGGGGCGTCCACGATCAGCACTCGGAAGCATTTGTTGAGAAAAACAAGTGGGCTTCAGTATAATAGTTTCCTTCCTGTTCAGCCAATCGGATTGATATTGTATTACTGAACTCTTAATACGTTTGTATTTAACCCAATAAATATTTATTTTCTTGCAAATGTATCCAATACATTTCTTAAGGTTACTCAACTCGACTGCGTAGCCCTTGTTTGTAATGCTTAGTTCTACCAAATTAATCACACTCCGAGTTTTTTCTGCATTCGTGCCCTCTTCTGTACACCAAAGATGAAAGATATGCATGCGTGAAAACACGCAGTTATAAGAAGCTCCTAAAGGAACAAGATAACATAAAAATGTTTAAAAAAAATAAGCAAAATTTTCTACAAACACAAATGACGAAAACAAAAGCAACATCACAAAAACAAAGGAAGAGCAGCAGTTGCGTCTCAAATTTGGCCTTGAAAAATAGTAAGACGGCTTTGGTTTATTCATGAATGTACACAAATCAGCAAATATCAGCAGCTACACTTAACATTTATATTACCTTAAAACATTGACAAACACATTGATAACACTCATTAAGGGGGAATCGGGGGTAACACAACTAAAACTCAAACTAAACATGAAAAAGACGATCACAAAATACACAAAAAATATTAAATCGATTATGTTAATTTCACAAGAAAAATATGACAATTAATTTAAGTATCAATATCTATATTTAAAGTAAATACCTTCAACCTCAAAATGCATTTAAAATATTTAAATTATGAGCACTATAGCAATAGTTTGACCACTTTGAACTGCAATTTTGTTTTGTAAAAATGATTTCTAAGCGCTGCAGCGCTGCAAAAATGAACACGTGTTTGCGCTTTGTATTCTATTTTTAGAAGTCCCGTTAGAATTTCAGCCAAAACCGGTTTGCCATCAAGAAATTTGAACATTTAAGAGACAATTTGTATATATTTTGCCCAAATATTTCGTGATCGATTTTTTGATTTTTGGCCTATGAACGCAACCACTGTGCAGTGGTCATACAATTTAAAATACTGTTCCAAAAGCAGGGGCGTAGCTACCGCCGTATCTGCCGTATCAATTATACGGGGCCCCCGGGCCACGGGGGCCCCCAACGTACGTTAGCAAAAATTAATAAAAACTGGTCAACATTTTTTTTTTTAAGAATTGGAAGATATAATATGATAATAGTTGATACTAGCTTTCTAGTAGCTTTCTTTATATATATCCCGTAGCTCGAGAATGCAAAAAAAGACCAATTAAAGGCTCTATTAATATGCTCAAAGTCTGAGTTTAAGAAAAAATTAACTCCATTAAGGAACTCCTTGAGCTATTGCTTATAAAATTCAATAGTCTTGCATCTAGTTTTCCGGAGGTTATAACAGCATGTTTTTTATTCTTGACCCTTCCGGTTACAACCGCAACTGCTGAAAAAAGTTTCTCAAAGCTAAAACTAATAAAAAACAAGTAAGAAGGCTCTAGTCAAGAAATCCCGACTAGGACATACCCTTAACCCGATACGTAATGCTTACAGTAACTTGTGTGTATTTAATCAGTGACCAATATAACTAAACTTCAAACTGCGATATCTGCGGTGTTCGTTAACCGATTTTAATCAAATTTTTTGAAATGTTTATTATTTTATTAATAGTTTGAAACCTCATTTTCACAATTTTGAAATTGAAGATTTTTTTTGTTATCGATCACATGTGTATATCGGAAACCAACAATGTTATCGAAAATTTAAAGCAAACTTGATCTTCTCATGGTATAGGAGAGTTTAAGTTTCAAGTTTGAAATCTGTAGCTCTTATAGTCTCTGAGATCGGCGCGTTTATACGGACAGACAGACAGACGGACAGACGGACATGGCTAGATCGACTCGGCTGTTGATGCTCATCAAGAATATATATACTTTATAGGGTCGGAGATGCTTCCTTCTGTCTGTTACATACATTTGTACAAAACCATTATACCCTTATTTACCCATTTTATGGGTAAAGGGTATAATTACCTTAGAGCTTTGATAGGGCAGGAACGCCTCTCAGACCTGTCCTTATTGTCAATAGAGTCAGAAGCATTAGAGAAATTAAAGTCATCATCAGCGGTAAATGATTGAATAAATCAGTTTGCCGAAAAAAAGGCAAGGAGAGTAAATATTTAATTTAAATTGTTTGTAAAAATAGATAATTATGATTAATAAATATGTTTTTTAATTGTATGCAAAAAATTATTTTCTTTTGTGAGAAATCCTTACCCTTCTTAAGGGCCCCCAAAAAAATTTGTATACGGGGCCCCACCAAGGCACGCTACGCTTCTGTCCAAGAGCTATGGCTTCTCGATTTGGGCTGGGATTCTCCACTACCACCAAAATTGGCGGACTTATGGCAGAAGTACAGGGCAGATATCCGAGCACTAAGGCAGCTACAAATAAAACGATATTTGGGTTACACTGGAGGTACCATGCAGATGCATCAATCAAAGCACTTGCAGCTGTAGTGTACAGTCGCATCATTCAACCGGACGGTAACATAGAGGTTACTCTCATTGCTGCAAAGTCAAGTGTTGCTCCACTGAAGCAACAATCGCTCCCGCGCTTGGAGCTATGTGGCGCGCGCTCTTGTTGCGTCGCCTTATTTTATCCATCAAAACAGCCCTACAACATATGAGCATCAGTGTAAACGCCTGGTGCGATTCAAGCATCGTTTTGGCATGGTTATCACATCCACCATGTAAATTAAAAACGTTTGTAGGTAACAGTACAGCTGAGATTCTGGACATCATACCCAGACACGCATGGAAACATGTTAACACAAAGGAGAATCCAGCTGATTGCGCATCACGAGGCATGCTATCCTCGAATCTAATTGAATTTGAACTTTGGTGGAAAGAACCACCCTGGTTATGCAGCAAGGACATTGAAGCCGCAAACATAAGCAGCTCGTTAATGTCAGATCCCCGTGTAACAGAAGAAGTTAAGACAACAGCATTGGCAACACTGGCAGAACCTTATCCTGCAACATCCATACTAGACGAGCTAGTTGAACGCGTGTCTTCATGGCTGAAGTTTATACGCATTGTGGCGTATGTATTGAGATTCAATTTGTTATATATATATGTGTTTCATCGATTTGCACATCGAGGTATCGATTTGTTATCGAATTCCCAGGCCCCTGAGGTCGTAGAGCCCAATTTAACACTTTTTCTGACGAAGGCATGTAACAAGATATTTGCAAAGTTACAAGGCTCTAGCTTTAAGGGTGTCGAAAAAAGTTGCGTTCATACAGACAGACGGACGGACAGACACCATGACGGACATTGCATAAACCCAATATACTATGATTTCTTTGGTATCAAAGTAAAATGTTCAAAAAACAGTGTCTTGTATTTTCACAACGACAATGATTTCCCAACTTTTCAAAACGCCTACATAGAAATAATAAGTCCAGAAAGCAAAATAAAAGCAATGAAAAGTAATTTAAAATTACAAGACTTACAAACATATGCCGAGTTCAAAGAGATAATATTAACGAATCATAACGAATTATTACACCCAGGAATAGAAAAAACAATAAATTGTTTTAAAGAAAATTATTATTACCCAGATTATCAAAGTATAATTCAAAATATTATAAATGAGTGTCAAATATGTAACATTTCAAAAACAGAACATAGGATAAAACCACCCCCGTAACATATTCTGGTGTGCTTAACTCTTCTACGCGCAACAAGTTATGTTTTAATTGATTTGTTTTAAATCAATGACACAAACAAAAAGAAGCATTGCGATCCCAACAACAACACTTACACAACAACAAATGCTACTTGATTAGACAATCAATTATCAAAGACACAAAGAAGAAAAGAAAAAAACTCATATGTTTTGTTTTTGTAAACGCGTATGTATGTATGTACAAAATAATGAAAAATGTACGTACATACATGTGTAAGTATGTACAAATTAAGTCTTCCGTCGTAACTTCGTTGTCGGGTGACGATCCGTGGACGGTGATAACTTCTTCTCCTTGGTAAGGTGTTGATGAATCCAATAGGTGATTACTGGAACACTGTGATTAGGTTGTGGGAACTTTCCCAGTTGCCCGTCTTGGACGTGGTCAACTATGATTGATAACACAATTAATGTTTGTTTGACGGCAATGCCGGAGCTTTAATCATTCATTCGTTTTATAATGTTGCGATCTAGATTGAGACTAAAGGCTACACAAATATTCAAGCTTAAGCTAGCCCTGCGAAGCCAATGCATCACGCCATTCGCTCGAGTCGGCGTGCCGACTCAGCATTCTTGCGCAAGCAACACCGTGTCCGTTTACAGTTGCTGTGCGCAGAATTCTTGGTAGCGAGTCAGCATTGTTTACAAGAATATTACGTTGTTGCTGAGGGCAAACAGAATGCTTAAGGCTGTGTGTTATGTGTTGTTGTATTTGTTGCTGAGGACAACCAAATTACTTATGATTGTGTGTAAATAACAATGTATGACTGAAAAGAGTGTATCTTATATACTTAGTTGTTAACTACCCCCCCCTCAGAATGATGACCCTCCTCGGTCATATTAAAGTTGTCCAAAGCCTTCTGTATCCTTAGTGTTGCTCGCTTTCTCCTTAGTGCCATAAAAAGGATGAATGAGCCAATTAGTCCGACGTTCAGGACTGCACCAACCGCGAACCAGTATTTAGGTGAGCCAGCCGCAATTACCTCCTCCTTGAAATCCAGAATTGATTGCAAGTTGTTGATGTTCATACGATGCAGGAGTGGTATGCTTAGTGACGGGTCATGTCCGATGATGTTTAGGAATGGTGACCTCACGGTGCCAGGCTGCTTGCTTGGTGATTTGCGCAAGTTTATGAACTCCGTGCCATTGATAGCTGCAGACCTTTCGAATGTTATCAGGAAGGTTCCTGAGACGGTTACCTCCGCGCCATCGTCAGTTCGCACGCGCGCTGTCGCTTCGTTGATAACCACGACGCTGTCATCTATAGGCATTATTGCTTTCAGGTGGCTAGGTTGAGTGTGGCAGTTGGCGGTGTTTCCCGCATGAAGGGAGCTAGCACAGGTTTCGCGCCGTGCTCGTTCGCAGAAGGTGTTATGCGTAGTCACAGTGCATCCAGTAACTGCAAAAGTATCCTTTTCGCATTCCGCCAACGTGTCCTCGTCGAGTCGCAGAATGGTTTGTTGGTGTGAAACGGCGTAGACGGAGACCTTCTGGCACTTAAATTCAACTTTAGGGTAGGCTATCAATATGTGGATAATATTCTCGGACTAAAGGACCTTGATCTTAGAAGCTTCTAATAAGCTAACTATTGGGGTATCTTGTTCGATAAGTGATTTCAGATCGGCATGATCAAGGATTGTAGGATTTACCATGTTTGCTTTTGCCAACGTTATCGTGAGTACTTAATTTTGAATTTCTGTATTAAGTATTCTATTCCTTGCCAACAGTGTTTCAAATAAGTGAGGAGTTTCAACCAAATCGCCTTTGCGGGAGCTGATAATTTTATTGGTAGTGTCCGTCAATTTGTTTATTTGTTTTTGAGTTTCGGAGTTTATTAGGATCTGTTTGGAGTTAGACTCCACCAACTGAGCCTCTGTAACGCGGACCCTTAGGAAATCTGATGCATCAGAGGTGCCGGCAACAACCTTCAAGGCAGTGCCTAAGAAATCGAGGCTTCGTGCAAATCTGTGATGCACTTGAAGAACGGACAACAATGTTCTAAGGTGATCTGTATCTACGTCTAGTAGTTTGCGCATATGCGACTGTGGAAAGGAATCGGACAGTTTTTCGGTCTCGTCTATCATACTAATAAATTCAGAAATGTTACTTGAGTGCCTCAAGTAGCTACGTTGATCGAACACCAGTACTTCCCCGTCTAGGACCGGAATGTAGTTGGCATGCGAGAAGTCGGTGATCCGAGCATTTACCGCTGCTAGTGCTACAAGTAAAGTGAGTGCAAACCTGAAATGGATAAACAATATAAGACGGTGTTCTAACTCTAATTTGGCTTACTAGCTAATTGTGGTGGAAAGCCTATTTCAGGTTGTCCTTATGGACCACCCTCCCCTTAATGAGGACAGACGTTCCCAGGTCTGCTTCGACCTTTTGCTCTGAGCATAAGGGAGTTAATTTGTTCCCTAACCTCTTGTTGTTCTTCTGGAACACCTTTTCTCCTACCTCGAAAACGCGGTTTCACCTGGATGCATTGCATCTTTTGATGTTGTCTTACTGTGCCTTAAATAGCCTGTCTTTGACGATCTCGCGACGATCACCAGCTGCTGCGTGAACAACCTCAATTGGATTCTCTCGGGTTACTGAGTGAAAACTTTTGTTGTATTCTATCGTAGCCCTTAAGATTAATTCTGTAGTGTCGCTGATTTTCTTGTCTAACTTGAGGCATCTCGCAATTTCGGTCAGGGTGCTATGAAAGCGTTCCACCTGGCCGTTTGAGGTGCTGTGAAGCGGAGCCGCATTCACAATGCAAATGCCGTAGGCGTTCCGGAGCATCGAAGTGATGATCTCGGAATTGAAGGCCGCCTCGTTATCGCAATAAATTGTCTTTGTTGCGGGGAAAAGGTTAACAATTTGTAGTAGAGGGTTTGTGACATCGATTATTGTTCTGGACAATATCGGTTGGACGACTGCAAATTTGGAAAATTTGTCTATGCAGGACAAGAATTGTTTCTTGTCTGTCGAGAAAATGTCAATATGCAACATTTCACCAGTATAACTTGGTATAGGCGTTTCCCCAAGTTTTTGTTTCTTCGGGTGCCTATCGTACTTGGCTTTAGTGCAGACCCTGCAGTTTGCAACCACTTCTTTGGCTAAATTGCCCATATTGGGAAAATAGTAGTCACGAAGTACTTGTTTAATATTTTCCTGAGCTGCTCTGTGTGCTCGATTGTGCTCGGCAGTGATGATTTCTAACTGCTCGTTTTTGTCTGTTACATCTTGCACTAGATTTTTGCAATGCCAAAATTGGGTAGCAGGGAAATGTAAAATCAGGTCGTGTTGGAAACTTGCCAACGTGGGGAGATCGCAATGTATTGCATTTACGACTCCAGAATTCACAACTTCTTTGAGTGATTTGAGAGTTGTGCTCTTGTCAGTGTAACTGATCAAGTAGCGTGTTTTGCTGCGAAACAGCAACAAGGACAACAAGGACAATCTGGTTCCTAAAGCAATTCAATGGTTTGTCTGTTGTGTCGACCGTGTAGGTCAGGGAGAGTTCGCTGTGAACGGTTGCAGCGTCCGAACGGAGCTCATCTTGTAGAGCATTAATGTTTTGCCTTGAAAGGGCATCCGCCACCAAGTTCTCTCTGCCTGGTTTATAAAACATTTTGGCATTGTGCTGGTCAATGTAAGATTTCCATCTTTTAATCTTGGAATTCGTGTTCTTGTCCGCCACAGCGAACGTGAGCGGCTGATGGTCTGTGAAAATGTTAATTTCCCTAGAACCGTACAGAAAGTTCTGCAGTCTGCCTAAAGCCCACACAATGGCCAGCAATTCTCTTTCGTTGGTGGCATAGTTTTGTTCGGCTTGTTTTAAAGCGCGAGAAATCATTGTTATTGGCCTATTGCCTTGGGAGAGAACCGCACCAATTCCACTGGCCGAAGCATCGGTGGTTAAGTCGAACGGTTTCTGAAAGTCTGGATACATTAACATGACATCTTCTGATGCCAAAATATTCCGCAGACGGTGAAATGCATCGCGTTGAACTTCATTAAATTCAACAGGGATTTTCTTTGATACGTGCTTACTAACCGAACCATTTTCCCCTTTAAGTATGTCCGATAACGGACGAGCTATAGCGGCAAAGTCCTTAATAAAGACCCTATAGTAGCCGGCTAACCCCAAGAAGGATCTATCACTGTAGACACTCTTTGGTTCAGGGAATCCTGAATGGCTTTAACTTTTTTGGGATCGGATGTTGCTCCGTCTTTGGTTACAATGAAACCCAGAAATTCGATACTTTCCTTGAAGAATTGAGTCTTTTCAGGGCCTACACGCATGTTGGCATCGATTAGACATTTTAACACAATGTTAATGTGTTGAACGTGCTCCGTTTCATTTTTAGAAAAAATTATGACGTCATCTACATAGACAAAGCAAATCTTTCCTATATGTTCCCTCAGGATATCGTCTATTGCCCTTTGGAATATGCTGCTTGCATTGCGCAGGCCGAACGGTAGGCGACAGAACTCGTACTTGCCGCTGCTTACTGAAAACGAAGTCTTTTCGCGGTCATGCTCCGCAAGGTAGATTTGGTGATACCCAGACTTTAAGTCGAGGGTAGGGAAGTATTTTGCCTTTCCTAGATTTGCTAAGATCATAGGGATGCTCGGCATGGGGTAACGGTCCGGTATGGTTTTTTCGTTCAATTTCCAGAAGTCGATTACCAACCTTTTTTTTGGGTTACCGTATGGGTCAGTGCCTTTTTTATCAACCACCCATGTTGGGCTGTTGTAAGGCGATCTGGAGGGCCTAATTATGCCATCGTCCAGCAATTGTTTGACTTCTTTGTTTATGAAGTCAGAAACACCCATGAGACTCGGGTATCTTGAATACATAGGCTCGTTGTCTACTGTTCGGATTGTAGCGACAACAGCAGTATTAAAAGGGAGAGCTTCATCTGCATTTGAGAAAGCTCTTTTGTTTCTGAGTATCATGTCCCTGAACTCTTTCTTTACGGAAGGGGGAACTACGATGTCGTTGACATCGGTGAAGTTCACGTCAGCACATTGATAGTACTGCAGTTTTTCGGATGTACCCTGGTATTCCAGAGTGTTTTTTTCCAAGTTCAATTTGACCCCGGCTCGTGTTAGCAAGTCGAAGCCTATGATAGCGTCGAAAGAGTTTAGGGTATCGAGGAGAAAAAATGGGGAAGTATGTTTGAAAATATTCATCAAGCATTTGCGCTTGATTTCGGTAGACCGGTGGATCGAGTTTACCGAGAATGACTTGGCGACCGGCGTTATGGTCTTTAGCTCTGTTAAGGGCTTAACATCATTTTTTGCCGCGCCAGTGTCAATCAACATCTTCAGAGTTCTCCCAGCCAACCGTCGTTCAATGTACGGAAGCCGGGAGTGTTCCCTAAAAAATTAACCGAGTCGTCACCAGGTGCGTACTCGTTCTCACTCTCTAATTCTTCACTTCTCGTATTCTGTTACAGCTTCTTTGGAATCTGTTTGTACGACATTGTTAACGCGTTGGCGTCTTTGACCTGTTGAACGGTCTGACGAATTCTTGCGTTTTGGTGCGTTGGATTCATTAGCCTGACGCTTGCTATAGTCGGTTTTTTGTCTATATCTGGAGGAAGAGTCAACTTCCATGGGCTGTGGAGTCTCGGTTTGATTGTCTTTAGGGGCCTGGGGCTGAGGACCACCCTTTTGGCGTTTCACAAAATGGGGATTTTTCTCCTGATTCTGCTCATCTCTGTTAAATCTGGTTGGTTTGCCTTGGGCACAGTTTTTGTTACTCTCAGCAATTTGCGCTCGGTCTTGCAAGGCTTTAGCGTAAGAGTTGGCAAACATGCTTCTCTCAATGCTAGCTTCTGCCTCTCTGGCCAGGGCCAATGCGAATGGTAGATCTTTTGGTTGTGCAGGGAACACAACCGCTCTCAATGACTTTTTAAGACCGGAGATAAAGGCGTGTAAGGCGTCGTCTCTAACCTCCCGGTTGAGCAAATCGGCGCCTTCTTGGTTACGATTACGATTTTGTTAGTAACGAGCGTGAGTTTCTTTTCAACGTCATCGTAGTATTGCATCAGGGACATTTCGCCCTGCGTAACTAACTCCAAACTTTGTCTCAACAAACGCAAGGATGTTTTATCCGAGTATGTGCAATCTAGCCTAGCTAGTATTGCATCGAAATTTAGGACAGTGCTGTGAGACACTAGTAAGGCTCCAGCTGGGCCTTTGATTTTATTCCTAATGATCGCTACCGCTTGGTAGTGTGCAGTGCTCTTTGGAAAGTTCTTGAATAGTTCGTATGCGTAGATGGCTGCTTGCCTCCACGCTACATACTCGTCTTGTACGCCAGTGAAATCCGGCACAGATTTAATAATGTCTAAGGGAATATCGCATTTGGCGTTAGGATCGACGGATATTTTCTCGTATGTGATGATTTGCGGCGCTTCCACCTGCAAACTCTGTACTTGTGAAGCCAAAGCGGTTATTTGCGCTTGAAACTGATTTTGTTGTAGCGCTAAAGCTTGCCTGATGGCACCCTCAACGAGAGTCTGAACTTGAGCTGGATCCATTTCTTCAGTTACAGCGGTGCCTGACGTTTACCAACACTGGAGCGAGAAGCACGCATCAAAAAACGCATTCAGTGAAAATTACATTTGCACCAATAAAGAAACAAAGACAAGCCCACAAATGTGGCACAAAATGTGCGGAGTGACCCACTAAGTCACTACTAGTGGAATTAATTGAAAGTGTAGTGATTAAATAAACAAACTAAAACTTAAATTGCAAACACAAGGGCGTCGCTGCGCAGCTGCTACGTGCTGTCCTGTGATTGGTTGATACAAACCCACAGGCCACGTCAGTTGTCAGTTGTCAGTTTATGTGCAGTTAAAAAAGAAAATGCTTAATAATAAGCATATTGATTTTGTGAAAATGCTCCAAGTTGCTGGAAAATCACCATCGGAGATAAGGATTGAGCTTATTAATGCGCAACGCTCTTTATGTAGCGATACTATGAATATAAGCGCAACAACCACAACAGTAAGATTTACTAATGCTACTAGTAACACCAATCCTATTTACACCACGGTAACTGCTGCAACTGCGGCAAATGACGTAATCTGCAGTGTGAGCCCTAGCGGTAGCATGAATACACATGGAGTCTGCTTCACCGAAGGCTCCTCACACATTGCTCCTTCAGCAACCAATAGAGCTGCTGAAAATAAGTCATTGCCTCTCAGTGAAGCTGCTACAAAATTGGTAGCAGCACAGAAAAAATTGAAAAATAAAAGGAAAAAACCGTTATCTCCCAATGGAAGCTTTAAAAGGCCAAACAAAGATTTGAAGCTGGACTCGCCCTCAGCATCAACTAGTTTGGCAAACAGCAACCGATTTGCCGCATTAGAGACGGACATGGATGTAACCAGCGAAAGCGAAAGTCCAAGTCATACAAATGATGGGCTAACTAGCTCTACTGATGTTGGACAGTTAAATACTTTAAATAATAGTACTGGTGAAAGTGGCACAGCCAATAACCCACAACATAACATGGCTAATAACTCTAATAACCAACTTAACGGTACCTTAAAGCCACCGCAAATAGCTGTGAATATTACTGACCTTAATGATCTCCTTGAACTCATAAAGGAGGTCACTAGTCTGGATAACGTGACAATCAAAGTCAATCAAGGAGAAACAGCCAGAATTTTTCCCAAAGATAGTGATACTTATCGAGCTATTGTTAATTATTTTGATGCTATCGGTATTGAGTTCCACACGTATCAGTTGAAGGAAGAGAAATCTTTCAGAATAGTAGTAAGGGGGCTGCATCATAGCACACTAAATAATGAAATTATTGCCAGTTTTAAGCAAAATGGCTTTGAGGCACTACAGATACACAACCCAAGATCAAGGGCAAACAGAGATGAAAAACTCAATATATTCTTCATTAATATCAGGCCATGTGCAAAAATTAATTATATATTTAACGGATGCGCAAATCATCTGAAATTGCTCAATGCACACGATGCCAGGAATATGGCCATACAGCCAAATACTGCCGTCGTCATCCCAATTGTGCACGTTGTGGTGAAGATCATTTTACAAAGCAATGCGCACGTCCCCAAGATGCCCAGCCTACCTGTTTGCACTGTGGAGGAAATCATACGGCTAGCTACAAAGGTTGTCAATGGTACCAGGAGTATCTTCAAAGATCAAAAGGCTCTTCAATGAAGCAACAACCCAATACGTTGCCGTCTAGACAAGCAAAGCAGCAACAACCACAACAAAACCAGCAGCAGCAACAACCAATTAGACAGCGCAACACACTAAAAATGTCTAACAATACTAGAGTTAATACTGAACGCATGTCCTATGCCTCAATAGCAAGAAACGGCAACGCACCTGCCCAGCGCCGTCTGCATGATCTACAAGCTCAAATATCTAAAGAAAATATCATGCAGCATCAACACCCAGTTGACATTCAGTCACTATTGGAACAACAGCAACAGCAATTCCTGAAATGGCAACAACAGCTGCAGATACAGCAGCAGCAGCAATTCCTTTTATGGCTTCAGGAGCAGCAGCGGGAACAACAAAAACAAAACAAGCAAAACAGTCAACGACTTGAACGGCTAGAAAATATGGTTTCTGAAATGGCGAACACGATAAAGCAATGGACTGGGAAAACACATGGACTCACCAGCTCCAAAACACCGCCTCAGTATCTCAATGAGTCCACTCAAGATCCTTATCTGGAATGTCAATGGCATTGCAGGAAAAACCAGAGAAGTTGAGCTGTTCGCGCACAACAACAACATTGACATACTTCTCCTAAATGAGATCAGACTAAGCCAAGGGCAAACAGTAAAAATATACGGATATACCTTTTATCCAGCGTACAAGCCATTAAGACACAATCACGGCGTCGGAGGAGCAGCTGTATTTGTGAGGAGTTCTCTCCGACACTTCCCACAAAGATTTATCGAAACGGAAGCCATACAAATGTCTTCAATAAAAGTATCCACAGGGTTGGGAGATATGGAATTTTGCGCCATATACTGTCCACCACGGAATAGAGTTGAGGAAAGGCAGTTCAGTGATATACTTGCTTCTTGCGGCCAAAGGTATTTGATTGGTGGTGACTGGAATGCGCGACATTGGCTGTGGGGGGAAACATACAATTCACCCAGGGGCCGTGAACTAGCCGAAGCAATTACAGCCAGAGGAGCTAATATTCTTGCAACAGGTTCGCCAACCGTATGTGTCCAGCCACACACCTACTTGCATAGATTTTGCATTATATCATGGGATACCGGCGACTCAAGCAAATATCTGTCAAAGCTGGGACTTAGACTCAGACCACATAGCCCTTGTTGTTAACCTACGAACAGATGGTTTTAATATTAGGCCAAGCCCTAGGCTAATCACTAACCGTACTGACATAATGGCTTTTAGACAACAACTTGATTCCTCCATACAATTAAACTCGACTTTGGACTCCGGAGAAGACATTGAGAACGCAGTAGATTTTCTAACTGATAACATACATAGACTCTGACCACATAGCCCTTGTTGTTAACCTACGAACATATGGTTTTAATATTAGGCCAAGCCCTAGGCTAATCACTAACCGTACTGACATAATGGCTTTTAGACAACAACTTGATTCCTCCATACAATTAAACTCGACTTTGGACTCCGGAGAAGACATTGAGAACGCAGTAGATTTTCTAACTGATAACATACATAGAGCTGCCGCTGCCACTACGCCACCGAACCCTAAGTTACGTCCCTTTAGTTATGGCATTGTTCTTACGAGGGAGGCTAAAGAGCTTATCAAAACAAAGAGGCGCCTTCAAAGAAGAGCAATTCGCACTCAAGATCCTTGGGACCGAATCCAGTGGAACCGAGCAGCAAAGCAGCTACGTAACCTCCTAAGGGAGCTAACAAGTGATTTCTTCGAGCAAAAACTGGCTTCAATGGACTACACAATCGATGCGAACTACTCTTTATGGAAGTGTAGCAAATCGCTTAAAAGACAACCATTTCGACAGGTTCCTATCCGGTGTCCTGGTGACGAACTTGCTAAAAATGAAATGGAACAGGCTAACGCTTTTGAATACCATCTAGAAGCACATTTTACCCCATTCGACTTCGCTACGATTGACCAATCCAGGGAAACTCATCTGCAATACCACTGCAAATGTCCCTGCCTATAAAGCCCATAAGGGTTGAAGAGATTATTGAAGCGATTCAACTTTTACCAAAAAATAAAGCTCCGGGTATAGATAGGATATGCAATACAACGTTAAAGGCTTTGTCTAAAAGAACGCTCCTTTACATAACACTAATTTTTAATGCTATTTTAAGACTCCAAGTATTCCCAAAGCAATGGAAATTAGCTGCGATTCTTATGATACACAAGCCAGGCAAACCAGAAGCTGATCCTGAGTCGTACAGGCCAATAAGTTTCTTACCCAGCCTGTCTAAATTATGGGAGAGGCTGATTGCCAACCGAATAACTGCCATTATAAACCAAAGCAATATCTTGCCGGTTCACCAATTTGGATTTCGACAGGGACATGGTACTGTGGAACAGGTACACCGATTGGTGACGCACATCTTGCAGGCATTTGATGATTTGGAGTACTCCAATGCTGTCTTTATTGACATGCAGCAAGCGTTTGACAGGGTGTGGCACGATGGCCTACTGTGCAAAATTAAAAACCTGCTTCTTGCACCGTACTACGGCCTTTTGAGGTCTTATTTGGAAGGACGAGAGTTCAAGGTTAAGGTAAAGGACACATACTCGCTCACCTACACAATGAGTGCAGGTGTGCCTCAGGGCAGTACTCTTGGTCCGCTGCTCTTTTCCTTGTACACTGCAGATATACCCAGCCCTACCGTTCAACATATGGAATCTCCCTCTAAGGCAGTTATTGCGACGTATGCAGATGACATTGCAGTCGTCTATAACTCCAAAAGTTGCGTAGAAGCAAGTAATGGCTTACAGGCGTATATTGATTCTCTCGCAGCTTGGTGCAAACGGTGGAACATGAAAGTTAACCCAACAAAAACCATTAACCCTTGTTTCACCCTCAAAAGACAGATGAATACACCTCCAATCCAACTAGAGGGTGTTACAGTCGTCCCAGGCAAAGTATCTCGGCATCACCCTGGACAAGCGCCTAACCTTTGGACCACACCTCAATTTTTTTTTTGAAAAATGTTTATTTAAATTTAATTATACTGTTATTAATTATGAACAACTTACATTAAATGGATAGGATAACTGTACAAACAACTTAATTTTATTTAATTAAGTCTTGCAATAAGAATATTATTTATTTTAATTACAAAATTCGATCATTCAGATCGATTGGATGAACTCTTTTTAAACGTCTGCGTTGGGGCCTTCCATTAATTCGGCGCCTCCTTAGTAATCGCCTAGCTAGTGGATTTGGGTGGTTAAGCAGGCGGGTGTTATATTTGTTGGCTTGGTTTAGTATTACATCCCCAACTTTAGGTACACTCAGATCTCTTTCTAAGTCAGCCGTTCGCATATACCAGGGGGCCACAGTAAAAAAATGTCGTCACAGACTGCAACAACTGCGGTGGCTCAACAACAAAAGAAGCACCCTACCGCTGCGATGCAAAAGAGCGGTATATGTACACTGTGTTTTGCCGATATGGCTCTATGGAGAGCAGATTTGGGGGATAGCAGACAAGTCCAATTATAAACGTGTACAAGTATTGCAGAATCGCGTTCTTAGACAAATAACCAACTGTCCCTGGTACGTACGTGGTTCCACACTTCACAAGGACCTCAATCTGCATACAGTTGAAGAGCAGATTGGAAGGCACACAAGCAGATACAGGGAAAGGTTGCTAAGACACCACAGCCTGCTTGGCAGAAGACTACTCCGCTTGGGCGTCAATAAGATGAAGTGTATTTAAAATCCTCATATTAAGTTATGGGGTTTGGTTCTTATGTTAGTTTGCCATCAATGTGTTGTTAAGGTACTTATCGTGTTAGTACAGATTCTTCACTTTTTTTTTTTTTTTTTTTTTTTTTTTTTTTATTTAAGGCAACCCGGGTATCACAATAACCCTTTTATATCCTTATTTTCTATTATTTCTGCCCGGTTGGGGCGCGCCGGCTACTACTTATATATAGCTTATTCTAGTTTAGCTTTAATTAAAGTTATCTTACATTATTAATTATGTTCGCAACGTCAATTCTCCCGGATGGAGCCTTTTTACTCTTCTGGCTGGCCTCAGTGTAGCCAAAGGTCTAGCGAGGCGATTTCTGTGTTGCTCCAGCCTAGCATTATATCTGCTCGAGTGGAAGTTAATTTGCTGCATGACCATTGCTAAATTAAGGTCATTATGCAGCAAACTGTTGCGAACATACCATTCGCATCCAGTGATTTTTCTGGCAGCTTTATTTTGCATAACCTGAATGCGTTTAATTTGCGACTTGCTTGCCACACCCCATATTTGGCACCCGTAGGTCCATATTGGTGCGACTATCCTCTTATAAATTAGGACTTTGTTGCCCAGTGACAGCGTGCTGCGAATTTAGCAGCCAATTGTGCTTGGCTGTTGTAGCTCTCAATCTAATCTTAAGTGCTGTCACATGGGCAGCAAAGGTCAGCCTTTTGTCCAGGGTAATGCCCAGATATTTGGCAGTGTTGAGCTGCTGGACCGGCACATCACCGACAATGACCGCAGGTGGGGTTCCGCGCCTCAGTGTGAAGCATACATTTGCCGTTTTGTTGCCATTAATTTTAATGTTCCATCGTTTGGCCCATTCTTCGAATGCTACTGCATACTCCTGTATACCGTCCGCGGCTTCGTACTCACATTTGGCCCTGTATGTCACGCAGACGTCATCCGCGAACGTTGCCAGCATCATACGATTTGCATTGATCCCTAGAGATGCAGAATCCGGCTGAGGTAGATCGGCTGTATACAATTTGTAAAGTAGTGGCCCTAGCACACTCCCTTGTGGTACACCAGCGGCTGCATCATGTGTCGTTGAAGTGGCTGTGTGGCAACGAACAGCAAATTTCCTGCCAGAAATGTACGACCTGAGCAGCCCATAGTATGGCGCAGGTAGCAACAGTTCGATTTTGGCCAGAAGACCAAGGTGCCACACTCTGTCGAACGCCTCTTGGACATCAAGAAAGAGAGCATTACAAAATTCCTTATTGTCGAACGCTCGCAGGATTTCATCGACTGCCCGGTGTAGTTGCTCTACAGTGCTGTGTCCAGAACAGAAACCAAACTGATGGTCAGGGATAATTTTCGTTGTTTCCATAAGAGTGGTTATCCGAGCAGCAAGTAATTTCTCTAAGACCTTCGAGATCGAGGGAAGTAGAGTGATCGGCCGGTAAGACGCAGGGTCACTTTCCGGCTTGCCAGACTTATGAATCATGGAAATTATGCCAAACTTCCACTGTGCAGGGAAGTATTCAAGCCTGACGATGGCGTTAAAAATCATGTTAATGTAGAGTATGGCACCTTGTGGCAACGCCTTTAGAGTGGCATTGCAAATGGTGTCATAGCCAGGGGCCTTATTTGCGGGGAGTCGACTGATAATCGCTGCTATCTCCCTTGCTGTGAATGGCATGATTGGCAGGTCCATTTGCAGCGGCTGTGTGAGGGTCTCCTGCGTCTCCAACACGTGCTGCTGGCTGACGAGATTCAGCGGCTGGAAACGCTCTTCCAGGTGTTTTGCAAAAGCTTCCGCCTGTGCCAAGTCTGTGGTACACCACCTGCCATTTTCATCTGCTATGGGCGGCTTCCGGGCACACCGTCTCTTGATGGCGCGCGTTGTTTTCCACAAGGAGAAGGAAGCGTCACTGCCAGTACCGGTGTTTGCCAGTCTGTGTGCAAACCATGCGGATTTGTGGTCCGCCAAAGCGCGTTTGAGTACGCACTGTGCTCGGTTCCACTCGGCCTTATCCAAGGGGTGTAGTGATCTCATCCATCTGGTTCGAAGACGCCGCTTTTCAGCTATGAGCTGCCTAATTTCATAAGGCAGTGGAATCCCTGCAGCTGCGAGCCTTGGGGGCGGTTTTTGCGTAGCACTGTGCGCAGCCGATTTGATTTTGTTGTTGAACAGTTGGATGCATTCGTCGATATCGTCACCCGAGTTCAGCTCAATGTCCAGATTTAGTGACTGTTCTAGCAATGTGTGGAACTTCTGCAAATTTGTATGCCTAGTAATTAGCCTTTCCACTGTAGGGTAAGACAGGGCAGCAGTATCTAGCGTGATGATGAGTGGAACGTGGTCGGAGCTGAGCTCAACGACGCCGTCAATGGTTGCATGTTTGCCTGGGATACCTCTCATTACCGCAAAGTCCAGACAGCTTGGACTGCCATGTCTTCCATAGGGATATCGCGTCGGGCCACCCGTTGCCAGAACGTTAGTATTTGTGCTAAGGATCACATCTGCCAGTTCCCTTCCCCGCCTGTTGCATCGTCTTGACCCCCAAAGCCAATGTGCAGCGTTCCAGTCGCCTGCAATGACGCATTTGGATTGGAGCTGGTCTAGGATGACATTGTAGTCAGCCGCTGTCCAGTTGAAGCAGGGAGGGCAGTATATGGCGCCAAAATCGATATCTCCAAGCTGTGTGCGTATGGCTGCTAATGCAACCTGCACTCTCTCAGTTGTCACAGGTAAGAGAGGGAAGTGTATTAATCCCTTCCTAATTAAAATAGCAGCTCCTCCTCTGGCATTTCCCACACTTGGGTCATTTGCAGAGTATGAGTTGAAACCAAATATTTTTGGTGAATCATTGCCTCTGAAGTGCGTCTCGCTAAGTAACAGTACGTCCAGTTTATGTTGCTGCACGAAACTTTCAAGTTCAAGCAGCTTAGTGCGGACGCCGTCGGCGTTCCACACGAGGATGCGCAGAGGACTCATTTATTGTCCTTCTGCGCGGTGAGTGCATTTGTGAGCAAATTTAGAATTTGCCCCTGCTGCTGTAGCATCATTGATATCATCTGCGTTAGTTTCTCCTGCGACGATCTAATATTCTCGTTGAGCGAACGCAGAATATCTTCAATGTTGTCCTTGTTAACAGTCCGAGAGCGCGACACCGAAGTATTGCCATTAGAATGGCGACTATGACTCCTCTCACGTCGCTGCCTTGAACGCTGCCGGTGTTGCTGTGGCTGCTTGGGATCAAATAAATTGGGAGCATTGGCGCTGCTCCAGTACCACTGCCACCTGCAGCCTCAGCATAAGAGATGCCAAAGGCTGGGGCAGATGTCGGCTTCCTTGCAACTGTTTGGGCTATAGCGACTTGCCGTGATCCAACTCCTCGCTTGGGTTGCGATTGCTGCTGGAATTGCTGGTACTTAACGCATCCCTTAAAGTTTGCTGGGTGCCCCAAGCCACAGTTGTAGCATGTAGCGGGTTCTGCCCTTGGGCGAGTGCAGTTGCTGGCAGGATGATCCGCACCACAGCTTACGCATACATGCGCTTTTCTGCAGTACTTGGCAGAGTGGCCAAACTGCTGGCATCGGTGGCATTGAAGTACATTTATGCGTTTGCGCACGAGCTCCACTTTTACACGCATACGGCAGAGAAGAGTTAGGTTTAATATTTCCTTATTGTTGGCTGCGGTAGAAATATTGATAAAGAAAATATTCGCCGGTTTGGCATCCGTACTTCCAGGCTCGCTGCGTCGCTTGGGTGTATGGACATTTAGCACTTTATGTCCAAGTGCCTCCAGTTCATTCTTGATTTGCTTATGCTGTGTGCTGTGGTGCAGCCCTTTAACGCACACCCTGAACGGCCGATCCTCCTTGAGTTGGTAGCAGTGGTATTCATATTTTTCGGTTTCCAGCCAGCTTGTTAGGCTACGAAACACATCAGCATTTGAAGCATAGAGCCTCATAATGCCACCTTGAGATGCTCTGGCCTCGACTTTAGTGGCGTCGGTAACCTTGGAAATGCACTGCATGAGAAGATTTACATCCTCAACACCCTTTGCAACGGTTGATCCGGGCTTGGAAGACATGTTTGCCGTTCCTATCTGGGCTTTTGCTGCTGCAGCTTTGCTCGTGCTTGGCCTAGTGTCTAGCTCCTCACCATTTTCACAATCCATGTCCATGCTGTCGTCGTTTGTGTCGGCAAGTAAACTGAACTTGTTAGGACTCCTTTCTTGATTTTGCCTGTCGCAGGTGACAGCATTTGTAGCGCTTGCTGTCTTTTTCCGCTCTTGACCCGGACTGTCGCATTTCCGTGCTTTGCGCTTTACCAATTGGAAACGCGGACCGTTCTCAGTTGCCAATGGTGTAGGGCAGCCTTCAGCTGTTTCAGCAAGAACGCCACTGCTTAAAGCAGGCAGCAAGCTTGTGGTGCAAGGTGTAGTCAGAGCGGTACTGTTGCTGGGAAGCAGTATCGTTGACGTTGTCGCAATAGGGGTGAAGTAGGGGATATGTGACGCGACACTGCGTTGCTAATGTTGAGTCAGTGAATGTGACTGCCGTTGTCGTTATCACTTCAGTGGAACGGGATCCACTCATAATTGTGTTATTGTCTGTGTTCAAGGCATCATGAGAGGTGTCTTGAGCATCTGTGTTATTCATGACAGCCTTTTTAAGGGCCTCACCAAGCAAATTTTTATATAGCTGCATTCTAAATTTTGTAGCGCCGCTGCGGCGGCCCGCGTCTTGTGCCCGACGTGCCGTCGCGACGATTAGGCGGCAATTCGCGACACGCGCCCGACTTGTCGTCGCCCCGCAAAGGCGGCAGTTCACGTTGCGATTGCAACTATGGGTTTGTTCTATGTTTATTTCGATGCCGGCGCCGCTTATACAGCGCCCAAAGTATTATTATGTGTTGTTGTAGTTTTACAGTCGCAAATCTGCTCTCGTCGCGATCGGTTGTGTTCAAGCTACGCGGACAGACTACAATTTCGGCAACGGTGATTTGTGTAAAACTACAACAACACATAATAATACTTTGGGCGCTGTTATAAGCGGCGCCGGCATCGAAATAAACATAGAACAAACCCATAGTTGCGATCGCAACGTGAACTGCCGCCTTTCGCGGGGCGACGACAAGTCGGGCGCGTGTCGCGAATTGCCGCCTAATCGTCGCGACGGCACGTCGGGCACAAGACGCGGAGCGCCGCAGCGGCGCTACAAAAATTAGAATGCAGCCATATAAAAATTTGCTTGGTGAGGCCCTCAAAAAGGCTGTCATGAATAACACAGATGCTCAAGACACCTCTCAAGATGCCAATAAAACAATTATGAGTGGATCCCGTTCCACTGAAGTGATAACGACAACGGCAGTCACATTCACTGACTCAACATTAGCAACGCGGTGTCGCGTCACATATTCCCCCTACTTCACCCCTATTGCGACAACGTCAACGATACTGCTTCCCAGCAACAGTACCGCTCTGACTACACCTTGCACCACAAGCTTGCTGCCTGCTTTAAGCAGTGGCATTCTTGCTGAAACAGCTGAAGGCTGCCCTACACCATTGGCAACTGAGACCGGCCCGCGTTTTCAATTGGTAAAGCGCAAAGCACGGAAATGCGACAGTCCGGGTCAAGAGCGGAAAAAGACGGCAAGCCAAATGCTGTCACCTGCGACAGCCAAAATCAAGAAAGGAGTCCTAACAAGTTTAGTTTACTTGCCGACACAAACGACGACAGCATGGACATGGATTGTGAAAATGGTGAGGAGCTAGAAACTAGGCCAAGCACGAGCAAAGCTGCAGCAGCAAAAGCCCAGATAAGAACGGCAAACATGTCTTCCAAGCCCGGATCAACCGTTGCCAACACTAAAGTACAGCATAAACCGCCGCCTATTGTCATGGAGGGTGTTGAGGATGTAAATCTTCTCATGCAGTGCATTTACCAGGTTACCGACGCCACTAAAGTCGAGGCCAGAGCATCTCAAGGTGGCATTATGAGGCTCTATGCTTCAAATGCTGATGTGTTTCGTAGCCTAACAAGCTGGCTGGAAACCGAAAAATATGAATACCACTGCTACCAACTCAAGGAGGATCGGCCGTTCAGGGTGTGCGTTAAAGGGCTACACCACAGCACACAGCATAAGCAAATCAAGAATGAACTGGAGGCACTTGGACATAAAGTGCTAAATGTCCATACACCCAAGCGACGCAGCGAGCCTGGAAGTACGGATGCCAAACCGGCGAATATTTTCTTTATCAATATTTCTACCGCAGCCAACAATAAGGAAATATTAAACCTAACTCTTCTCTGCCGTATGCGTGTAAAAGTGGAGCTCGTGCGCAAACGCATAAATGTGCTTCAATGCCACCGATGCCAGCAGTTTGGCCACTCTGCCAAGTACTGCAGAAAAGCGCATGTATGCGTAAGCTGTGGTGCTGATCATCCTGCCAGCAACTGCACTCGCCCAAGGGCAGAACCCGCTACATGCTACAACTGTGGCTTGGGGCACCCAGCAAACTTCAAGGGATGCGTTAAGTACCAGCAATTCCAGCAGCAATCGCAACCCAAGCGAGGAGTTGGATCACGGCGAGTCGCCCAAACAGTTGCAAGGAAGCCGACATCTGCCCCAGCCTTTGGCATCTCTTATGCTGAGGCTGCAGGTGGCAGTGGTACTCGGAGCAGCGCCAATGCTCCCAATTTATTTGATCCCAAGCAGCCACAGCAACACCGGCAGCGTTCAAGGCAGCGACGTGAGAGGAGTCACAGTCGCCATTCTAATGGCAATACTTCGGTGTCGCGCTCTCGGACTGTTAACAAGGACAACATTGAAGATATTCTGCGTTCGCTCAACGAGAATATTAGATCGTCGCAGGAGAAACTAACGCTGATGATATCAATGATGCTTCAGCAGCAGGGGCAAATTCTAAATTTGCTCACAAATACACTCACCGCGCAGAAGGACAATAAATGAGTCCTCTGCGCATCCTCGTGTGGAACGCCGACGGCGTCCGCACTAAGCTGCTTGAACTTGAAAGTTTCGTGCAGCAACATAAACTGGACGTACTTTTACTTAGCGAGACGCACTTCAGAGGCAATGATTCACCAAAAATATTTGGTTTCGACTCATACTCTGCAAATGACCCAAGTGTGGGAAATGCCAGAGGAGGAGCTGCTATTTTAATCAGGAAGGGATTAATACACTTCCCTCTCATACCTGTGACAACTGAGAGAGTGCAGGTTGCATTAGCAGCCATACGCACACAGCGTGGAGACATCGATTTTGGCGCCATATACAGCCCTCCCTGCTTCAACTGGACAGCGGCTGACTACAACGTCATCCTAGACCAGCTCCAATCCAAATGCGTCATTGCAGGCGACTGGAACGCTGCACATTGGCTTTGGGGGTCAAGACGATGCAACAAGCGGGGAAGGGAACTGGCAGATGTGATCCTTAGCACAATTGCTAACGTTCTGGCAACGGATGGCCCGACGCGATATCCCTATGGAAGACATGGCAGTCCAAGCTGGCTGGACTTTGCGGTAATGAGAGGTATCCCAGGCATACATGCAACCATTGACGGCGTCGTTGAGCTCAGCACCGACCACGTTCCACTCATCATCACGCTAGATACTGCTGCCCTGTCTTACCCTACAGTGGAAAGGCTAATTACTAGGCATACAAATTTGCAGAAGTTCCACAAATTGCTAGAACAGTCATTAAATCTGGACATTGAGCTGAACTCGGGTGACGATATCGACGACTGCATCCAACTGTTCAACAACAAAATCAAGTCGGCTGCGCACAGTGCTACGCAAAAACCGCCCCAAGGCCCGCAGCTGCAGGGATTCCACTGCCTTATGAAATTAGGCAGCTCATAGCTGAAAAGCGGCGTCTTCGAACCAGATGGATGAGATCACTACACCCCTTGGATAAGGCCGAGTGGAACCGAGCACAGTGCGTACTCAAACGCGCTTTGGCGGACCACAAATCCGCATGGTTTGCACACAGACTGGCAAACACCGGTACTGGCAGTGACGCTTCCTTCTCCTTGTGGAAAACAACGCGCGCCATCAAGAGACGGTGTGCCCGGAAGCCGCCCATAGCTGATGAAAATGGCAGGTGGTGTACCACAGACTTGGCACAGGCGGAAGTTTTTGCAAAACACCTGGAAGAGCGTTTCCAGCCGCTGAATCTCGTCAGCCAGCAGCACGTGTTGGAGACGCAGGAGACCCTCACACAGCCGCTGCAAATGGACCTGCCAATCATGCCATTCACAGCAAGGGAGATAGCAGCGATTATCAGTCGACTCCCCGCAAATAAGGCCCCTGGCTATGACACTATTTGCAATGCCACTCTAAAGGCGTTGCCACAAGGTGCCATACTCTACATTAACATGATTTTTAACGCCATCGTCAGGCTTGAATACTTCCCTGCTCAGTGGAAGTTTGGCATTATTTCCATGATACATAAGTCTGGCAAGCCGGAAAGTGACCCTGCGTCTTACCGGCCGATCACTCTACTTCCCTCGATCTCGAAGGTCTTAGAGAAATTACTTGCTGCTCGGATAACCACTCTTATGGAAACAACGAAAATGATCCCTGACCATCAGTTTGGTTTCCGTTCTGGACACAGCACTGTAGAGCAACTACACCGGGCAATCGATGAAATCCTGCGAGCGTTCGACAATAAGGAATTTTGTAATGCTCTCTTTCTTGATGTCCAAGAGGCGTTCGACAGAGTGTGGCACCTTGGTCTTCTGGCCAAAATCAAACTGTTGCTACCTGCGCCATACTATGGCCTGCTCAGGTCGTACATTTCCGGCAGGAAATTTGCTGTTCGATGCCACACAGCCACTTCAACGACACATGATGCAGCCGCTGGCGTACCACAAGGGAGTGTGCTAGGGCCACTACTTTACAAATTGTATACAGCCGATCTACCTCAGCCGGATTCTGCATCTCTAGGGATCAATGCAAATCGTATGATGCTGGCAACGTTCGCGGATGACGTCTGCGTGACATACAGGGCCAAATGTGAGTACGACGCAGCGGACGGTATACAGGAGTATGCAGTAGCATTCGAAGAATGGGCCAAACGATGGAACATTAAAATTAATGGCAACAAAACGACAAATGTATGCTTCACACTGAGGCGCGGAACCCCACCTACGGTCATTGTCGGTGATGTGCCCGTTCAGCAGCTCAACACTGCCAAATATCTGGGCATTACCCTGGGCAAAAGGCTGACCTTTGCTGCCCATGTGACAGCACTTAAGATTAGATTGAGAGCTACACTAGCCAAGCACAATTGGCTGCTAAATTCTCGCAGCACGCTGTCACTGGGCAACAAAGCAATAATTTATAAGAGGATCGTCGCACCAATTTGGACCTACGGGTGCCAAATATGGGGTGTGGCAAGCAAGTCGCAAATTAAACGTATTCAGGTAATGCAAAATAAAGCTGCCAGAAAAATAACAGGATGCGAATGGTATGTTCGCAACAGTTTGCTGCATAAAGACCTAAATTTAGCAATGGTCATGCAGCGAATTAACTTCCACTCGAGCAGATATAATGCTAGGCTGGAGCGACACAGAAATCGCCTCGCTAGACCTTTGGCTACGCTGAGGCCAGCCAGAAGAGTAAAAAAGGCTCCATCCGGGAGAATTGACGTTGCGAACATAATTAATAATTAATAATGTAAGATAACTTTAATTAAAGCTAAACTAGAATAAGCTATATATATGTCGGAGAATGTAGTATGCGGTTCTACGTTTGACATGACATGTGTCAGCCCTGGTTTAGTGGGACTCTAAGTGTATGAACTAGAGTCGAGTGTGGCCCCGTATGCATTGCTAGTGTTGGAAAAGGTATGAACGGTCTAATGACAGTTGCATTGCTAGTGTTGGAAAAGGTATGAACGGTCTAATGACAGCTGACGTGTGGATAGACGTTCTTTTTCTTTTCCTTTTTGGTTACCGAACAAGCAACACGGCTGCGGGGACTCGCTGCGCTAATCCAGTTAATATAAAAGCATCAAACGTAAATTTATAGAAAAGATGGCTGATAAATTGCAAGATGATGTCGTCCTGACTGGGGAAGGTAATATTTCCCCGACATCAGAAGTGGGATTCAGCTCTCGTCCAACAACCTTTTCGGAGCAGTTTTATGTGTTGTTCGACCAGCAAAATCGAAATTTTCTGGAGCTGGCGAAAAGTTTAAGGGCATCGGCAAGCGAACCACAGCAACAAGGCGTACTAACACTGCCGAAGTATAATCCGGACATTTCTGGAGGCGATGCTACTCAGTGGTGTGCTACGGTGGAGCTCATTTTTGGCGAGAAACCACTAATAATCGGCAGTGCGCTCATAATGGCATTGAGCAAATCTTTGGAAGGAAGCGCATCACAATGGCTTTCGCAGATATGTTATCCTGGAATAACATGGCAGGAATTTTGGCAGTTATTTGAGCAGCGATACGAGACACCTGAGACGCCAGCAGCAACATTTTTGCGTTTGCTCAGTAGCCGTCCAAATAACGGTGAAGGCTTGTCTGCATATGCAAGCCGCATTGTGACGTCGCTATGCACAAAAATTCGTAACATGGATCACGAGCAAATCGCCGTGGCGTTTGTGCTAGGACACATGGCAAATTTCGATCGACGTTTGCAGAGAACTGCATACACGTCGAACATAAAGAATAGACGTGACTTACAATCGGAACTACAAGTTTTTAACTTACTGAAAAGCCAAAGCAATACACCAAATTGGGAACCGGAAACCAAGCGCGCCAAAACAATGGAGGTTAAGTGCTATCTTTGTGGCAAACTGGGCCATAAAAAGGTGGACTGCAGAGCCGGAAAAGGGTTCAAAAATTCACCAGCTGAAGGAGAACGTCGTTCCGGAGAGTCTTTTCATCAAGGAAAACATGATCAACATCTGTCGCAGGGAAAGCCGAAAGTGACATGTTACCGTTGTCGTGAGCCGGGCCACATCGCCCCTAAGTGCCCCAAAAACGTGTCGACAGGAGGAACAGGATCCAGGTCAGAAAAGAGGATAGAACTATGCGTCGTGGATGAACCTAAGTCTTTTATGATGGTACAAGGTGAGAAGTTTCCAATATCATTCGACTCTGGAGCAGAGTGCTCATTGGCTAAAGAAAGTATTTCCAATAAGTTAGTTGGTAAGAGAACAAATAATGTAATTTCCTTAAAAGGTATAGGTAATGCCAATATCTACAGCACAGTCCAAATTGAAAGTAACGCTATTATTGACGGCAATTGTTTAGAAATCTTGTTTCACGTAGTTCCGGATGATTGCATGAAAAATAATGTTATTATCGGTAGAGAAGTATTGGCTCAAGGGTTTACAGCACAAATTTCTTATGATGGCTTTAAAATTGTACGATCTAAAATTGTTAACACATGTAACTTATCGGAGCCAGCTAATTTCGATAATTTAGAAACAGAAGTTGTTGCTGATGAAAGAGTAAAATTAATATCATTGTTGAAGAAGTACTCAACGTCTTTTATTGAAGGCACTCCGCAAACTCGTGTTGATACTGGTGAAATGTGTATTCGTCTGCGTGAACCGACTAAAACTGTACAAAGACGACCGTATAGATTCAGCCCAAGTGAGAGAGAGATAGTACGTACTAAGATCAATGAACTAATAGAATCTAAAGTCATTAGGCCAAGTAGCTCACCGTTTGCTAGCCCTGCGTTGATAGTAAAGAAAAAGAATGGGTCTGCCAGGCTTTGTGTCGATTATCGAGAATTAAATAGCAATACAGTGGCCGATAAGTTTCCGTTGCCTTTGATATCGGACCAAATTGCTAGGTTGCGTGGTGCTAAATATTTTACCTCTCTGGACATGGCTAGTGGATACTACCAGATTCCAATGCACCCAGAATCAATTGAATATACTGCCTTCGTTACCCCTGATGGGCAGTATGAGTTTTTGTCAATGCCGTTCGGTTTGAAAAACGCACCGTCAGTGTTCCAAAGAGCTGTAATGAAAGCATTGGGTAATCTCCCACATTCATTTGTAATCGTTTATATGGATGACATATTGATTGTTGCGTCGACTAAAGAAGAAGCATTTGACAGGTTGCAACTTGTGCTAGAAGTGTTGGTAAATGCTGGATTTTCCTTTAATATCTCGAAATGCTTTTTCTTGAGGACTACTGTGCGATATCTTGGCTACGAGGTACAAGCGGGAGAAATACGACCTAATGCAAACAAAATTGAGTCGTTGGTTGCGTTGCCACCTCCAAGATCAGTTGCGACTTTACGTCAGTTTATTGGGTTAGCATCATATTTCCGTCAGTTCGTTTCGGGATTTTCACAGATGATGAAGCCATGGTTTATGGTGATGGACGAGGATAATCGTGAAGCCATGGTTTATGGTGATGGACGAGGATAATCGTGAAGCCATCGTGAAGCTGTTGTGTACGGCGATGGACGAGGTTGATCGTGAAGCTGATGTGTACGGCGATGGACGAGAAGTAGGTTTTGTTGTCATTGAGTATGACAAAGTTCGAGCGATATGTTTGCTATTAATTCCGTGAAGAAATTTTAAATTTTAAATGCAAGCACAAGTGCAAACTTTCAATTGACATGGCGTGCTGGGCATCGAATAAAATAAAGCAGTTGATAAAAAAAAAAAAAAAAGTTAAGAAATGAAAATTGAATTTGATATCATGGTTGTGTACCTTGATTTAAGAGTTGATATACTATAAGACAGTTTAAGTAACGCTATGTAATTTGATCGATCTAATCCAAGACGGATAAATATATTGTTTGAAATAATTCATAAAGAGAATGTAAAATTTGAGATTATGTTTATGATTTAAGAAGTTAAATTATAATTATAATAAAGGAAATCAGACAAAGAAGTAAGATTCTGTGACACGAGGACGTGTGAATGTCAGAATGGCCGTGTCGGAGAATGTAGTATGCGGTACTACGTTTGACATGACATGTGTCAGCCCTGGTTTAGTGGGACTCTAGGTGTATGAACTAGAGTCGAGTGTGGCCCCGTATGCATTGCTAGTGTTGGAAAAGGTATGAACGGTCTAATGACAGTTGCATTGCTAGTGTTGGAAAAGGTATGAACGGTCTAATGACAGCTGACGTGTGGATAGACGTTCTTTTTTTTTTCCTTTTTGGTTACCGAACAAGCAACACGGCTGCGGGGACTCGCTGCGCTAATCCAGTTAATATAAAAGCATCAAACGTAAATTTATAGAAAAGATGGCTGATAAATTGCAAGATGATGTCGTCCTGACTGGGGAAGGTAATATTTCCCCGACTGTTTAAACTACTAAACAACTATAAGAAGTGCGCAGTGGCGCCATCTATTGAGCCCCATGAGTACTCCAATAAACAATTCAAACTCGCGCCTTCGCGAAGCTTCCACCCGTTTCTAGAAACCTCTCGTACCGGAAGGTTCTCGAAGTATTTATCTATTTTCTATTAATTTTCTATTAAATAGCTACAAACTCATAACTATATTACTAAGAATAGAATCTACACTCATTATGCATTAACAATCATACATTCCAATCATCAAATAAGTAAAATTTACAAAAAGAATTCTCTCGAAATCACTCGAGAAACTTCCAGCCGAAATTTCTCGAATCGTGCCAGTAGAGTATATGTATAAGCCGGTCCGATCGGCGCTGCAAGTCAGTCTAAAATTAAACTCGCTACTGTTCACATCGTGATAAAAAGAAAAGTAAAAGTCTAAATTGAGTCAATCATATTTCAAAGTTATACTAAGTGGAGTGTAATTAATAATAACAGAGAAAATATAAATATTACCACTGTGTTGTACATTGTAATATTTCTAAGTGTGCTATTAAGTATTTTGACGGCTTCTAGACAAGAAAATCATCGTGTTCAAGACTCGGTTATTGCTTTCACCCTGCCAGGTGGCCTACAAGCTCCCTTGAGGTACACCTCATAGAAAATCATCGTACCCAAGGCCCGGCTGATCATCACCTTGTGAGGTTCACCTGGAGGCTCTCTTGAACACACTCTAGAAGTCGGTTCCTTCTTTGAGTCAGCACCTCTTTGACGGCTTCTAGACGAGAAAATCATCGTGTTCAAGACTCGGTTATTGCTTTCACCCTGCCAGGTGGCCTACAAGCTCCCTTGAGGTACACCTCATAGAAAATCATCGTACCCAAGGCCCGGCTGACCATCACCTTGTGAGGTTCACCTGGAGGCTCTCTTGAACACACTCTAGAAGTCGGTTCCTTCTTTCAGTCAGCACCTCTGTGTTCTAGTCACCCGAGACTTCACTAAAGAGATTTCTAGTCGTTCAAGACTTATCCTGATTTTGTGCAAAAACAATTCTAGCTAAGTATCAGAAGATTTAAGTATACTGTGTTTAAGACTCTTGTGTTAATTAGATTAATTCATATAATTAATATTGTACTAAGTTAATATTACAAATAATAACTTAAAACTAAACTGACTCTCTGCCTCTTGTTATTTAACACCGACATATATATAGTAGCCGGCGCGCCCCAACCGGGCAGAAATAATAGAAAATAAGGAAATAAAAGGGTAATTGTGATACCCGGGTTGCCTTAAATAAATAATAAAAAAAAAAAAATAAAAAAAATAATTTCTTAAGGGAGTCTGGCAACACTGGCACGAGGTGCACGCGTCAAAAAACACAAGCGGAAAAAATTAATTTTTCGCATATAATAATATAAAGACAAGCCCACATTAGTGGCACAAACTGTGTATTGTGAACCCCTCAATCACTGCAAGTGAAAGCAAAGTGATAGTGTTGTGTTTTTTATTGCTTAAAAATAATCTGCATTTATCCAAACTAGGGCGTAGCTGCCCAGCGGCTACGTGCTTATTTGTGATTGGTGGAGCAAACCGACAGGCCACGTCAGTTTTCTGTCGCCTGTCACCGACTGGGGTAGCTACCCCTACCTACCGGTAGGTTCGTTTGGACCTAATAAAAAAAATAAAAAAAATTTATGCATACTCTTGGGCGGCGTGCTGTAAAACCCAAGCGTATTACAAAACAGCTGACAACGACGAGAGCGATGACAAAGAGAAAGGAGTTGCTCGGTGAGGCACTCAGAAAAGCTGTCAATGAAGAGACAAGCTGCGCACCAGAGACCGCAGTGACTGCATCGACGGTGGAAACTGGAGATTGCCCTAGCATTAATAGTGACACAGCGGGCACACTTACCCACAGGCAAAGCGCAACTACAGAAGAAGTTGAAATAAAGCGTTTACAAAAAATCAAAAGAAAAACGGTGTCTGGCGCTTCTCCAAATCGTAAAAGCTTGAAAGCTAACCCGACTAAGAATGCTCACAACAACCCATCACAACAACCTAGCTACAGCGGCAGCTCAAACCGATTTGGGCTACTGGCGCAAACTCCAGATGATATGGAAGCCGAAAATGATATTGACGTGATGAAGCAGAGCCACCAAGCCGCTATTGTATCGTCGAATCGTGCTGCTGCCACAGCTGGCATATCCGACATTGCCCCCAAAGCTCTGCCTAGCGGATACCAGCAAGATTGAGGCTAGGGCCTCACTGGGCGGTGTCTTAAGGCTTTATGCAGCTGATGCTGGCACATATCGTAAGATTGTTAGCTATTTGGATAAAGAAAAGTATGAATTCCATTGTTACCAACTAAAAGAAGACAGACCGTACAGAGTCTGCGTGAAAGGTTTGCATCACAGCACACTTGTAAGCCATATCAAGGAGGAGTTGGGGAAAATTGGACACAAGGTGCTTGATGTCCATACGCCTCAGAAGCGCAGCGAGCCAGGAACCCCCAGGGATAACCCAGCTAATATGTTTTTTGTGAATATTGCCACAGCGACAAATAACAAGCAGATCCTGGCAGTGAAGACACTATGCCATATGAGAGTCGTAGTTGAGCCGCTCCGCAAGCGCACTGCTATCGTCCAGTGCCATCGATGCCAGCAGTTTGGACACTCGGCTAAATATTGTCGTAAGGCACACATATGTGTTAAGTGTGCTGGAGATCACCCTGCTCGGGACTGTACTCGACCACGTGATAAGCAATGCACTTGCTATAACTGTGGTGAACAGCACCCAGCGAACTATTCGGGCTGCCCTGCATATCAGGCGTTTCTTCTACGCTCGAGGCCCAGAAGTGGGTTGGGCAATAGAAGAGAGGGCAACGAGCAATCTTCGCAATTGGCTACCAATGGAGATAGGACCAGGGCTACACTTCGTGGTGGTGTCTCCTACGCGGATGTTGCAAAACAGGAGCCGCAGTCGACAAAGAGCGACAAGGGATGCACCTCAGCATTCGATAGAAGGTAGCAACAATATAGAATCTATTCTGCAGTCGCTCAACCAAAGCATTAACACTCTCCGCTCGAGCCAGGAGAAGCAGATGGAAATTATGATGATGATGCTGAAGTTGCAGCAACAGCAGACACAGCAGCAGGGGCAGATCCTAAATCTGCTTTCTGCGCTCCAAGCGCAGAAAACCCCATAATTATGCCGCTGCGCATCTTAGTGTGGAACGCTGATGGCGTATCCACAAAGCTGCCTGAAGTTGAGTGCTTCGTGCGGCGACACGATATAGATGTCTTACTGATTAGCGAGACACATTGTAAAGGGTCTGAGTCACCAAAGCTATTCGGATTTGAAGCCTATACTGCAAATGATCCAAGCGTTGGCAATGCCAAAGGTGGTGCAGCGATTCTGATCAGGTCTTGCCTGGTCCACTTCCCGCTTATACCAATAGCAACTGACAAGGTGCAACTTGCGTCAGCAGCTATTCAAACGGCTCTTGGAACCATTAATTTTGGTGCGGTGTACTGTCCACCGGCTGGCTGGCGGAAATCCTCCAACTGAACCCTCCCCGAGGGTGCCGGCTGGGCAATGGGCACTGTACTGCCACTGAGCAGACGGGCATTGTCCTGCGACTCGCGCGACTGCACCCATGGTGGTACAGTGCCTAGCTAAGGCTTTGGTACAGTACACTTTGATGGCCTCGGCACATTGAAGGTACTGAGACCAAAAAGCCATGGTTGGAGGTGCCTGGCGGCAGGCTAAAAACGCTAAGGGGTGATTCCCTAACAACAATTAATCACAATGGAGGAAAAAAAGATTGGAGCAACTCGGGCTGGGATATCAGCCCAAACGTCGGTGGAAGGCGCGACCGCTACCACCGGCGGGCACGGGGGGGCAACTCCTCAATGTGTCGCCAGCGGTCACACCTCTGCGGTCTTTGGAGCAGGCCACAGCAGTTGCATCGCTACTGCCAAAAAACCCACGCTTTGGCGAAGCAATGCGGAATTCGGCTCAGAATCCGATTGCGAGTCAAGCAAACCATCAGATACCGAAGCCGACGAAAAGCTTCTACCCATCCTGAACCAGGAGGATGCCAAGGCCACTAGTATGGCAGGGTCCAAGCGGTCTAAGGAGGGTATGAGAGCGAAGGCACACTACAAGGCGGCTCTAAAGATCAGAGCTCGGCTACAGAGCAGCAGCAACCTCACCCCCGAGGAGAGGAGCAAGCTGCAATGGGCCGAACAGAAGATTGAGGAGGGCAGGCGGCATTTTGCGCAGAAACCGCAGATGCAGGCCACCACCAGTGCCTACGCAAACAAGGTCGAGGAGCAGCTGGCAGTCAAACGACAGCGTTCCTTGGAGACAGCCAAATCGGAGGTGCCGGCCAGCAAGCGGTCTAAGCCCCCGAGACCCAAGAAGGAAACCGCCAGCGATGTGGCGAAGCGACACTTAGTCGTTGCGCTCATCGACAGGAGCGATCCTAATGGGAAGATGTCGGCAGATCAGTGGCAGAAGGTGGAGTCAGCTCTACTTGATGCGCTGATGGTGAGAATGCTGGAGCCCGATGCCACACCCATCTCGTTTGATAGCGCGGGGTGGTACACAGGAGTTAAGATTCTCAGCTGCAAAGACGAATACACGCTCAAATGGGTAACGCAGGCAGTGGCAGCCATGGCGGCTCCGTGGGGGGGCGCCCAGCTGGAGGTAGTGGAGAGAACAAAGATTCCCTCCGTACCAAAGGCGAAGGTGCTCCTTCCGCGAGTCGTGCCTAAGGAGCAGGCGCTGCGACTACTACAGTGGCAAAACCCGGACGTGCCAACCGCTGACTGGCAGGTGCTTCATGTGGCGAAGCCCGATAGCAAGGGCCAGCACATGATCCTGCAAATCAGCAAGGTGGCCGAGGATTTGCTATATCCGCGTTTCGGGAAGATGGCGTGGGGCATGGGTAGTGTCTACCTGCGCCTCAGAAAGCGCCACCCCACTGACAACAATGAGTTTACACTCATTCAAGGCGAGGTAGAGCAGGATCTTGGTCTGATTGAGGCGACAAGCGGCCTGGAAATCGCTAGCACGGCCTCAGAAGCCAGCTGCGACGAAGATGAAACGGAGGATGTTGACACGACGCTGACAGTCGCCACATCCGAGCTGGGTGCATCCAACAGCCAAAATGCTGAGGGCACTCCAGCTCAATCTACATAAGAGCAAGCTGGCGTCGGCGGAGCTCCTTCTAACCCTGGAGGAAGGGCCTGCCGATGTGGCCTTAGTACAAGAGCCTTGGATAGCGTCGGGCAACCAAGTCTCGGGGCTAAGGTCGAACAACTTCAACGTCTTCTACCCGACCACAGTAAGTAGAACTAGAACTGCCATCCTAGTAAGGAAGGGGATCTATGCCTATTTAATGTCTAATTACAGCACCGATGACCTAACAGTCGTCGCAATAGAGGGCATGAGAAGTCAGCCGCTGCTGCTGGCATCCTGCTACATGGCACACGACAACACGACGCCACCTGAAGAATTACATCGCCTTCTGAGGGATGTATCAACGAAAGGGCAACCATTGATAGTCGGAGCAGACGCCAATGCCCACCACACGGTATGGGGGAGTCCTGACATCAACGATAGAGGTGAGTCACTACTCCATTTTATACTAGATTACGACTTAAACATAAGAAACGTAGGAGAGTCCAGTACATACATAGGACCGACTTCATCCAACGTGCTAGATATAACTTTTACAAAAACGATGTCGATGTGGAAGAATGGAGAGTTCTTGAGAGACCATCCTTCTCAGACCACAAGTACATCTCTTTCACTACTAGTCCAAACTTAAAACCTGTAACCAATGTAGCATTCCGAAACCCTCGGAACACAAACTGGGGGGAGTACAGATGCAGGCTCGAAAACGCGCTACCATCTGTACCACATATAAACACGGAGGCGGGTATAGAGGAATCTCTGATGTTCCTGACAAACCACCTCGTGCAAGCCTATCATAAAACATGCAAACCGACGAGGTCCAAGCGCAGCCAAAGGCCACCATGGTGGACTCCTGAGCTTAGGACAATGAGGAAAGAAGTCCACGAGTTCTTCAGTCTGGCTAAAAAAGCAGATGACGAAATCGTCTGGGACGAATATAAGATAAGGCTCAGAGCATTCAAACGAGAAACTCGGAAAGCCAAACGTGACTCTTGGAGAACCTTCTGCACCGGCCTAGAGAAGGTCACGGAGACAGCCAGGTTGCGAAAACTACTTTCTAAACAGCCAGCCGTTCAAAGCCAGCTGAAAACGAATGAAGGACGCTGGACTGAGAACAGCACGGAAGCACTTGAGGCGCTCTTGGAAGCGCACTTTCCGGGCTGCTCGGTTTGCGATGAGGATGCGTTATCACGGCGCACCGAGCAGACACCAGTACTTTCAAACCTCGAAAACATCGTAACACACGACAAGATCCGGTGGGCTATCAGCTCCTTTGCGAGCTACAAATCCCCGGGGCTTGATGGCATAATCCCGGCCATGCTCAAAGAAGCTAGCGAATCTGTCACACCATGGCTCCACGCGATCTACTCAGCGTGCCTGGAACGAGGATACGTGCCTGTAGCATGGAGAAATACGAGGGTGGTCTTTCTGCCGAAAGCGGGCAAATGCAGCCACGTCCAACCCAAGGACTACAGGCCGATTAGTCTTTCATCGTTCCTCCTGAAGACGATGGAGAAACTACTTGAGCTACACATAAGAACTAGCACCAGATATAAGCTAGAACCGAATCAGCACGCATACACCAAGGGTAAGTCTGTGGAAACGGCGCTTCACTCGGTAGTTTCCACTGTAGAGAACGCGCTACACCACAAGGACTATGCACTAGGTGTATTTATTGACATCTCGGGTGCATTCAATAATGTATCAACCGCCGCGATCATGCAAGGACTCATGACCAACTGCTCGAACCAAGCAATAAACCGATGGGTACGGAACCTTCTGAGCTGCAGGAAAGTTCGTGCCGAATGGGGACCAACAACGCAGACCAGAGAGGTTTACGGGGGCACGCCGCAAGGCGGAGTCCTATCCCCTCTACTGTGGAACCTGGCGGTTGACGATCTCCTCAAGAAATTTAAAAGAAGAGCGCCAAGGATAACTGCCTATGCGGACGACATAGGCATAATCATCACTGGCAAATGTCCATCGACGATTAGCTCAGTCATGGATGAAACGCTAAAGGAAGTGCTGAACTGGGCCACAAGAGCAGGTCTCAGCATCAACGCTGACAAATCGGACCTCATTCTCTTCACAAAGAGATACAAGGTGCCGAGATGGAGCCCACCAAGAATCAACAACATACAACTACTTCCCAGGACTCACGTGAAATACCTAGGAGTGATATTGGACTCAAAACTGACGTGGAGACTCAATGCTGAAGAAAGGGTGAAAAAGGCTACCAACGCGCTCTACACCTCGCGGAGGATGTTAGGCAGCAAATGGGGTCTCTCTCCCAGACTGATGCACTGGATCTTCATTTCGGTGGTGAGGCCAATACTACTATACGGCGTACTGGTATGGTGGCAGGCCACGGAGAAAGTCACATACCTAAAGCTGTTGGAAAAGGTACAACGGCAATCCCTAATCTGCATCACGGGAGCCCTTCGGACTACTCCAACAAGGGCACTGGAGACGATAACAGGGGTGCTACCAATCAACGTACAAGCCCGTCTAACTGCACAGAAAGCCGCCCAACGCCTTTGTGCAACGGGAAATATGAGACTGCTAGGCTACGGTCATGGCGCAGTGGGAAGGGAGCTCACAAGTGGCACGGACTACATGACTCCCCAAATCGACCTAAGGCAAGTGCCAACACTAATGGGACCTGAAGACTGGCGCGCAGGTGTTCAACAACAAAATGCGGTCAATATCTTCACGGACGGCTCCAAAATGGACGCAGGAGTCGGGGCGGCGGTATACTGCGCCTCGCCTGAATTAAGCTTAGAATACAAGCTGCCAGACCACTGCAGCATATTTCAGGCTGAAGTCTTCGCGATACGGATGGCCGTGGAAGCGGTAATCAGATCGGGGTCTTCAACGAACAGGGTCAATATCTTTGTGGACAGCCAAGCAGCCATAAAATCGCTACAGTCTGCTCTCACAACCTCCAAAAATGTCCTGGCGAGCAGGGATGCGATAGATGAACTTATGGAGTCCAGAGTGGTCCACATCTATTGGGTTCCCAGCCATCAGGGCATTGAAGGCAATGAGCATGCAGACCAATTAGCAAAAAATGGCGTGCGAACGCGAAACATTGCTGAACACGTTCAAGTCTCCCTACGGGCTCTATACGCCGACATGGAGGCAAAGGCCAACTATGATGCAGACCGCATATGGAAGAACACCGGCGGATGTAGAGTAGCAAAAACGATGTGCAGTAAACGGAGCAGAAAACTCTCTGACTTCGTGCTGAGTCTACAAAGGAATGACTGCAGACTGCTCACAGGCATATTAACAGGTCACTGCCTAACAGCCTCACATGCAAAAAAGATGGGCCTAACCATAGAAGATGGCTGCAGGAGATGCAAAGAGCCTGGAGTGGAGGAAACGCTGGAACACTTGCTATGCAAGTGCCCGGCGCTGGCTCCATCCAGACTCATGCACCTCAACAGTCCGTTCATGGACTCAATCAACGAAGCAGCGAAGAAGCTCTGCCCCAGAGCAATGCTCAAATTCGCTAAAAGTGTGAACGTGATGAAAAACCTCTAAAGCTCCGTTTTACTCCCCCAACCTATCCGGCATCGCTAGGGACCAGCAGGTCTATGCGCGACCACTCTGGAGGTCGACCGGTTTAAACTAAACTAACTAAACTGTCCACCGAGATTTATATGGACTACGGATGAATTCGAAACTATTCTGGAGCAGCATCGTTCTAAATTCATCGTTGCGGGAGACTGGAATGCTTCCCACTGGCTCTGGGGAGCGGGGAGGTGCAACCAAAGAGGCCATGCGCTAGCTAATCTCGTACTAAACTCAGAGGTCAACTCGCTAGCAACAGGGGGGCCAACGAGATATCCGTACGGCAGTAGAGGCTCACCGGGCTATATTGATTTTGCTCTAACAAGGGGAGTCCTGGGCATCCATGCTGATATACGGGCGGTTATTGAGCTTGGCTCTGATCACTTGCCACTCATCATAACGCTAGATGCGGCAGCAATAGCGTACCCCAAGACGGATCGGCTAATTACCAAGCGCACTAATCTGGAATCGTTTTAATTACATCTTGAGTCCTCACTGAACCTCGACACTCCATTTAATACAGAGGAAGACATAGATGAGGCTCTTGAAAAACGTCAAGGCTGCAGCTAATATGGCCACTCGATCCCCATCTCGAAGGCCTGTTGCAGACGGAGTCCCGATCCCTGTTGAGATTCTGCTGCTCATTGCGGAGAAGAGGCGTCTACGAACCAGGTGGAAAAGGTCTCGCCACCCGTTGGACAAGGCAAACTGGAACAGAGCGAAGACAAGGCTCCATCGTCAACTGGTGGAACACAAATCTGCATGGTTCGATGACAGACTTGCCAACACTGGTGTAGATAGTGAAGCAACGCACTCGCTTTGGAAGGCTACGCGCGCTATCAAAAGGCGTTGTGCAAGAAAAGCGCCACTGGTGGATATTAACGGTTCATGGTGTAGAACTGATTTGGAGCAAGCGGAGACGTTTGCTGCGCACCTCGCCGAACGATTTCAGCCATTCAACCTTGCTAGCCTTCAGCAGGTGGATGAGACACATGAGCAGCTGACTCAAGCGCTTCAAATGGACCTGCCTATCAAGCCGTTTGACCCCAGCGAGGTAACTGACATCATCGCGCGTCAAAACTCCAAACGAGCGCCAGGCCATGACGCCATCTGCAATGGCACTTTAAAGGCACTGCCCAATTGTGCAATACTCTTTTTGGCTAGGATATTCAACGCCATCGTAAGGCTGCAACACTTCCCTCCTCAGTGGAAGCTCGGGATAATATCCATGATCCAAAAACCTGGCAAGCCGGAAAGGGAACCCGCTTCTTATCGACCAATCAGTCTCCTCCCTTCAATCTCAAAAGTGTTTGAGAGACTGATTGCAGCCCGTATGGTCGGAATTTTAGAAGCCCAGGGGATTATTCCTGCTCATCAGTTTGGATTCCGTGCCGGACACAGCACCATCGAGCAGCTTCATCGAGTTGTCGAGCAAATCCTAATTGCCTACGACAACAAGGAGTATTGCAACGCCATATTTCTGGACATCCGGGAAGCGTTTGACCGAGTGTGGCACACCGGTCCCCTGGCGAAAATAAAGAATACGCTGCCTGCGCCATATTTCGGCCTACTGAGCTCCTATCTGGAGGGTAGGCGTTTTGCAGTCCGTTTCCACTCGGCACTCTCTGCTGAGCATAATGCTGCTGCCGGGGTACCGCAGGGAAGTGTCCTTGGCCCACTGTTGTACTGCTTGTATAGCTATGACATGCCGCAGCCAGACGACAGCGTTTTCAGGAAGTCAATGCTAGCCACATTTGCAGATGATGTGTGCGTCACTTATAGATCTAGATGCCAACACGATGCTGCGGACGGCATCCAAGACTACGCAACACGATTTGCAGAATGGGCTAGACGCTGGAATATTGGTATCAATAGTAGCAAATCCACCAACGTTTGCTACACTCTCAAGCGAAAAACGCCACCAGCAGTGCAAATTGAGCAAGAACTTGTTCCGCAGCTGGACTCAGCCAAGTATCTTGGAGTAATACTGGACAGAAGACTCTCGTTCACCAAGCAAGTGACTGCCATTAGAATGCGCATACGTGCTGCGGTGTCAAAGCACTATTGGCTGCTCTGTCCGCGTAGTAAATTGTCACTAGCCAACAAAGTGACAATTTACAAACAAATAATAGCACCTATTTGGATGTACGGGTGCCAAATCTAGGGCCTGGCTTGCGACAGCCAAATACGCAGAATACAGGCTGCCCAGAACAGGGCTATTAGGATGCTCACCGGCTGCGAGTGGTATGTTCGCAACAACACTCTGCATAGAGATCTCAAACTGCCGACCGTCTTCGACCAGATTAACAAACATTCCAGTCGCTACAATGAGAGGCTTGGGCAACACAGAAATGTGCTAGCAAACGCTCTGACCAGATCTCGCCCACCCAGAAGGCTCAGAAGAAGACAACCGAGGGACCTAGTACTCCGATCTGCGCCAAGTACAAGACGAAACTGATACTTCAGTATTTGTAGATTTGTAAATTGTTATTGTTATTTGTTATTGTTATTTGTAATTGTTATTTGTTATTGTTATTTGTTTTAACCAGATAAAGCTAATTGAATTAGCCGGAGCGCCCAATAGGGCTGAATGAATAGAGATAAAGGTCACAAAAGGGTAATCAGGCTCCCTGTATACCTTAATAAATAAATGATAAAAAAAAAAAAAAAAAAATAATTTCTTTAAAGCCGAAATCACTTATGAACTTACATGACATGGGGTTCTTGTTTATTGGTTGGGCGCCAATTAAGTCTTCCGTCGTAACTTCGTTGTCGGGTGACGATCCGTGGACGGTGATAACTTCTTCTCCTTGGCAAGGTGTTGAAGAATCCAATAGGTGATTACTGGAACACTGTGATTAGGTTGTGGGAACTTTCCCAGTTGCCCGTCTTGGACGTGGTCAACTATGATTGATAACACAATTAATGTTTGTTTGACGGCAATGCCGGAGCTTTAATCATTCATTCGTCTTATAATGTTGCGATCTAGATTGAGACTAAAGGCTACAGAAATATTCAAGCTTAAGCTAGCCCTGCGAAGCCAATGCATCACGCCATTCGCTCGAGTCGGCGTGCCGACTCAGCATTCTTGCGCAAGCAGCACCGTATCCGTTTACAGTTGCTGTGCGCAGATCTCTTGGTAGCGAGTCAGCATTGTTTACAAGAATAATACTTTGTTGCTGAGGGCAAACAGAATGCTTAAGGCTGTGTGTTATGTGTTGTTGTATTTGTTGCTGAGGGCAACCAAATTACATATGATTGTGTGTAAATAACAATGTATGACTGAAAAGAGTGTATCTTATATACTTAGTTGTTAACTTACATACTTACTTACTTCGATAATTGGCAAGTATGTAGATAAAACCACCCCCGTAACATATTCTGGTGTGCAAAACTGTTTTAGGCGCACAAAGTTATGTTTTAATTGATTTGTTTGAAATCAATGACACAAACAAAAAGAAGCATTACGAGCCCAACAACAACACTTACAACAACAACAAACTCTACTTGGGTCGAAAATCAATTGTCAAAGGCACAAAGTAGAAAAGAGAATAACGGAGACACATACACAGCACATAAACACACACGCACATAAACTCGGTGGCGTTGAAACTCACAGCTTGTGCGACAATGAGGCGCCAGAGTGGTGGAATGAGGTAAAGTGATTATTGCAAAATTTGATTTGTTTGGCAGGTACTCGAAGGAGTGGTCCAAATTAAAAATCCTTTCTTAGCCTTAACCTGAATGGAATATTATGTGAAAATTTCAGCATTCTAGCTCTTATAGTTTAGGCTGTGGGCCTCTCAACAATCAGTCAGTCAGTCAGTCAGTCAGGACAAACTATTTTATATATATAGATAAATAAATTAGTTAATGTTTAACAACATATTAGAAAAGTATTAAATATTCTCTTTTTCACGCCACAATTGAGGTTGAGAATCGGACGCGTCATTTTACTTTGATACCAAAGTTCTCATATTATATTGGGTTTATGCAATGTCCGCCAAGGTGTCTGTTCGTCCGTCCGCCCGCCCTTCCGTATGAACGCAACTTTTTTCAACACCCTTAAAGCTAGAGCTTTGCAACTTTGCAAATATCTTGGTACATACCTTCGTCAGACAAAGTGTTAAATTTGGCTCTACGACCTCAGGGGCCTGGGAAATCGATAACAAATCGATACCCCCGACATGCAAATCGATGAAACACATATATATATCACATTTTAGCAGCTAGAGTCACCAAATTTGTGGGCAAGATAGCCGATGACATTCCTCAAAAACTGCATCGAAAGTTTGGATGCCACGCACACCTCTTCCGCCCCCAGCTTTGAAGGGGGCTTCAAATGTAATCGAAAATGACTATATTTCCCACAGTTTTAAAGATATACTCACGAAATTTGATGGGCAGGAAGATGCTGAAGTCTTACAAAGATATGCATTAAAACTTTGGATGCCCCGTCCCCACTGATAACGCCCACCTTCTAAAATCTGAAAAGTCTATATCATTTTCAGTTTTTTGGCTAGGGTCACCAAATTTGGTAGAAACATTGTTAGTGACATCCGTAACCGATCTACATCAAAGTTTTATATGCCACGCCCACCTTTTCCACCCACCTCGTAAAATCTGAAATTTCTATATCTTTCCCAGATTTTGCGCTAGAGTCACCAAACTTGGAAACATTGTTAGTGACATCCATTACAAATGTGCAATATTGCAAGCCACGCCCACTTATACCAACCACCTCAATATCTTTCTCAGTTTTTTCGCAAGTCTCCAAACTTGATAGGGAGATAGAAGGTGCAATCCGCCACAGATATGCATCACAAATTTGAATGTCACACCTACCCCTTCTGCCTGCCTTTTTATACCCTGTTTAGGGCAGCAGCTGTTGCTGCCTGGGTACGTAACCGTTTTTGCGCTCTTAAATTGTTAAATTGCAAGCGTTTGGAGCAACGCTGTTCTCTTAAGCTATCATCATATATTCTACAAGTAAGGGCCCCGCTTGCTTCGCTGCGCAAAATTTTAGCAATATATATAAAATAAATTAGTTAATAATAACAACATATTAGCAAAGTATTTAATATTCTCTTTTTCACGCCACCATTGAGGTTAAGAATCAGACGCGTCATTTTACTTTGATACAAATAGTATCATATTATATTGGGCTTATGCAATGTCCGTCAAGGTGTCTGTCTGTCCGTCCGTCCGCTTGAGCGCAACTTTTTTCATAACCCTTAAAGCTAGAGCTTTGCAACTTTGCAAATATCTTGGTACATACCTTCGTCAGCCAAAGTGTGAAATTTGGCTCTACGACCTCAGGGGCCTGGGAAATCGATAAAAATCGATACACCTCGATGTGCAAATCGATAAAAACACATATATCCCACATCTTAGCATATAGTCACCAAATTTGATAGCAAGATAGCTGGTGACATTCCTCAAAAACTGCATCGAAAGTTTGGATGCCACGCCCACCTCATCCGCCCCCAGCCCCCCTTCACTTATAATCGAAAATGACTGTATTTCCCACAGTTTTAAAGCTAAACTCACGAAATTTGATGGGAAGGTAGATCTTACAAAGATATGCATTAAAATTGTGGATGCCACGCCCCACGTATACCGCCCACCTCCTAAAATCTGAAAACTCTATATCTTTTTCAGTTTTTGGGCTAGGGTCACCAAATTTGGTAGAAACATTGTTAGTGACATCCGTAACCGATATACATCAAAGTTTTATATGCCACGCCGACCTTTTCCACCCACCTCGTAAAATCTGAAATTTCTATATCTTTCCCAGTTTTTGCGCTAGTCACCAAACTTGGAAACATTGCTAGTTACATCCGTAACAGATGTGCATCTAAATATTTTATGTCACGAACACTTATACCGCCCACCTCTATATCTTTCTCAGTTTTTGCGCTAGAGTCTCCAAACTTGATAGGGAGATAGAAGGTGCCATCCACCACAGATATGCATCACAAATTTGAATGTTACGCCCACCCCTTCTGCCTGCCTTTTTATACCCATAACCCCCATAAGTTACAAATACATACAAACAGATAAGCAGCAAGTAAGCAAATCTACCCCTATACAGAGATGTTCAAGATTAATTATTTTCGCGCAAAGGGCTCGACATAAAAAACAAATAAAATTGAATGTATGTACGTATGTAAATATCTAAACAACTTTTTGGCATTAAATATACATACATATACTTACATATAATATACATATGTTTGCAGATTAAAGTTTCTTAAGTTTCTATTTGTTAGTGCGTTTGTTTTTGCACGGTATATACATATATCTGCACTTGCATTTTTGTTATATATATGTATGTACAAAAGAATGTTAAATGTACGTACATACATGTGTATGTATGTACATACGTGCATTTGCAACACCATCCAAAGTTACAAATGTCAGCTCGAAAATTATATCAAAACAACAATGGCAATAGGTATTTGTGTGTTAAGTTTTGTTTTATAATTAGCAAGTATGTAGGTAAAACCACTCCCGTAACATATTCTGGTGTGCAAATCTCTTCTAGGCGCACCAAGTTATGTTTTAATTGTTTTGTTTTAAATCAATGACACAAACAAAATGAAGCATTGCGATCATAACAACAATAAAAAACGCTACTTGATTCAAAAATCAATTGTCATAGGCACAAAGAAGAAAAGAGAAAAACTCATGTGTTTTGTTTTTGTAAACTCGCTCGCGGTCAAACTCCCAGCTTGTGTATTTCTGTACATGTAGATTACATTTCTTAAGATCCTATTTGTTAGTGTGTTTGTTTTTGCACTGTATATATTTGGTGAACATGTTTTTTGCTTTCTTTTAGCTTGCTACAGATACAACAATGTATGCGTGCATTAACTTTGCACTTGCATTTTTGTTAATATATATGTATGTACTAAATAATGAAAAATGTACGTACATACAAGTGAATGTATGTACATATGTGCATTTGCAATAGCAACCAAAGTTACAAATGTCAGCTCGAAAATGATATCAAAACAACAATGGCAATTCGTATTTGTGTTTGTGTGTTAAGTTTTGTTTAAATTTGATAATTAGCAAGTATGTAGATATAACCACCCCCGTAACATATTCTGGTGTGCAAAACTGTTCTACGCGCACCAAGTTATGTTTTAATTGATTTGTTTTAAATCAATGACACAAACAAAAAGAAGCATTGCGAGCCCAACAACAACACTTACAACAACAACAAACGGTACTGGGGTCGTAAATCAATTCAATCAAGGCACAAAGAAGAAAAGAGAATAACGGAGACACATACACAGCGCATGTGTTTTGTTTTTTTAAACTCGCTGGCGATCGCGTACAAACTCACAGCTTGTGCGACAATGAGGCGCGAGAGTGGTGGAATGAGGTAAAATGATAAACGCAGGACCTCGATTTGTATGGGAGGTACTCGAAGGAGTGATCCAAATTAAAAATCCTTTCTTAGTGCTCACTTTCAACCTGAATGGAATATTTGGTGAAAGTTTCAGCCTTTTATCTCTTTTCGTTTACGCTGTGGGTCTCTCAACAATCAGGACAAACTATTTTATATATATATAGATTAGCAATATATATAAAACTAGTAAGGGACCCGCTTGCTTCGCTGCGCCAATAGTTTTTACAAAATTTTAGCAATACATATAAACTAAATTAGTTTACAATAACAACATATTAGCAAAGTATTTAATATTCTCTTTTCACGCCACCATTGAGGTTAAGAATCAGACGCATCATTTTACTTTGATACCAATAGTATCATATTATATTGGGCTTATGCAATGTCCGTCAAGGTGTCAGTCCGTCCGTCTGTCCGCCCGTCCGTTTGGACGCAACTTTTTTCAATACCCTTAAAGATAGAGCTTTGCAACATTGCAAATATCTTGGTACATACCTTCGTCAGCCAAAGTGTGAAATTTGGCTCTACGACCTCAGGGGCCTGGGAAATCGATAAAAATCGATACACCTCGATGTGCAAATCGATAAAAACACATATATATCCCAAATCTTAGCATATAGTCACCAAATTTGATAGCAAGATAGCTGGTGACATTCCTCAAAAACTGCATCGAAAGTTTGGATGCCACGCCCACCTCATCCGCCCCCAGCCCCCCTTCAGTTATAATCGAAAATGACTGTATTTCCCACAGTTTTAAAGCTAAACTCACGAAATTTGATGGACAGGTAGATGCTGAAGTCTTACAAAGATATGCATTAAAACTTTGGATGCCACGCCCCCACTGATTCCGCCCACCTTCTAAAATCTGAAAAGTCTATATCATTTTCAGTTTTTGGGCTAGGGTCACCAAATTTGATAGAAACATTGTTAGTGACATCCGTAACCGATATACATCAAAGTTTTATATGCCACGCCGACCTTTTCCACCCACCTCGTAAAATCTGAAATTTCTATATCTTTCCCAGTTTTTGCGCTAGTCACCAAATGATGCCGCCCACCTCTATATCTTTCTCAGTTTTTGCGCTAGAGTCTCCAAACTTGATAGGGAGATAGAAGGTGCCATCCACCACAGATATGCATCACAAATTTGAGTGTTACGCCCACCCCTTCTGCCTGCCTTTTTATACCCATAACCCCCATACGTTACAAATACATACAAACAGATAAGCAGCAAGTAAGCAAATCTACCCCTATACAGAGATGTTCAAGATTAATTATTTTCGCGCAAAGGGCTCGACATAAAAAACAAATAAAATTGAATGTATGTACGTATGTAAATATCTAAACAACTTTTTGGCATTAAATATACATACATATACTTACATATAATATACATATGTTTGCAGATTAAAGTTTCTTAAGTTTCTATTTGTTAGTGCGTTTGTTTTTGCACGGTATATACATATATCTGCACTTGCATTTTTGTTATATATATGTATGTACAAAAGAATGTTAAATGTACGTACATACATGTGTATGTATGTACATACGTGCATTTGCAACACCATCCAAAGTTACAAATGTCAGCTCGAAAATTATATCAAAACAACAATGGCAATAGGTATTTGTGTGTTAAGTTTTGTTTGATAATTAGCAAGTATGTAGGTAAACCACTCCCGTAACATATTCTGGTGTGCAAATCTCTTCTAGGCGCACCAAGTTATGTTTTAATTGTTTTGTTTTAAATCAATGACACAAACAAAATGAAGCATTGCGATCATAACAACAATAAAAAAACGCTACTTGATTCGAAAATCAATTGTCATAGGCACAAAGAAGAAAAGAGAAAAACTCATGTGTTTTGTTTTTGTAAACTCGCTCGCGGTCAAACTCCCAGCTTGTGTATTTCTGTACATGTAGATTACATTTCTTAAGATCCTATTTGTTAGTGTGTTTGTTTTTACACTGTATATATTTGGTGAAAATGTTTTTTGCTTTCTTTTAGCTTGCTACAGATACAACAATGTATGCGTGCATTAACTTTGCACTTGCATTTTTGTAAATATATATGTATGTACTAAATAATGAAAAATGTACGTACATACAAGTGAATGTATGTACATATGTGCATTTGCAATAGCAACCAAAGTTACAAATGTCAGCTCGAAAATGATATCAAAACAACAATGGCAATTCGTATTTGTGTTTGTGTGTTAAGTTTTGTTTAAATTTGATAATTAGCAAGTATGTAGATATAACCACCCCCGTAACATATTCTGGTGTGCAAAACTGTTCTACGCGCACCAAGTTATGTTTTAATTGATTTGTTTTAAATCAATGACACAAACAAAAAGAAGCATTGCGAGCCCAACAACAACACTTACAACAACAACAAACGGTACTGGGGTCGTAAATCAATTCAATCAAGGCACAAAGAAGAAAAGAGAATAACGGAGACACATACACAGCGCATGTGTTTTGTTTTTTTAAACTCGCTGGCGATCGCGTACAAACTCACAGCTTGTGCGACAATGAGGCGCGAGAGTGGTGGAATGAGGTAAAATGATAAACGCAGGACCTCGATTTGTATGGGAGGTACTCGAAGGAGTGATCCAAATTAAAAATCCTTTCTTAGTGCTCACTTTCAACCTGAATGGAATATTTTGTGAAAATTTCAGCCTTTTATCTCTTTTCGTTTACGCTGTGGGTCTCTCAACAATCAGGACAAACTATTTTATATATATAGATTAGCAATATATATAAAACTAGTAAGGGACCCGCTTGCTTCGCTGCGCCAATAGTTTTTACAAAATTTTAGCAATACATATAAACTAAATTAGTTTACAATAACAGCTGTAATGTACTCTCCTTCGATTAAATAGCCTCCCGTCTGAGACTCAACACTATAGGTCAAAACCCAAACGAGCTCTGAGGATGCAATAATTTTTCCTATACCTCCTCTAACCGCTCTGACGATCAGTAGCTAACACTGCGGGGCGGGACCCATTAATTTCTAGCTCTTACGGGATGGGGTGGGTTGTTGCTGCTGCTACTGTTCGGAGTTACAAAACAGGTTTATTTTAAAGTCCCTACTGAATCTAACTAGCTTTTGAGCCGATACTCAAAAAAAAAACATTCATCCAACGATCGACGATACGACGCGAAGGCGGTAAATAACATTTCCAAAACAACAAAACAAAACAAACAAGGTTGTTGGTCCAAAAGTTCCGATACCAAGAATCGCGGTGGAGTCTGAGCTGACATTCGACCCACCCGTTCTGTACCCTCCCTACCATGGTCCTTTATTAACTGGATTGTGCACGGACCCCATATTTAAATTACACAATCGTGCTAAGTCCTCATGCCTCCGGAAAAGATTTAATTAATTACTCCATCATATTTTCTTTCAAATTCATTCATAATATAGTTTATATTTCAAAGGTTGCTTCATGCTGTTCTTAGATATAATTATTTTTAACCTACTTACTATAACTATTTTTATTTATAATCATTAATTACTAAGCATTTTTTTTTTATTTGTTTGTTTACTTATCCATTTTATTTTTGTTAGCCTAGTTGTTAAATTAAAATTTTTATCTATTTATTAAATTCCTAAAATTCCATTGTTTTCTTCTTTTACTTTTATTACACTTAACTTTTATTTATTTATTATATTTTTTGTTCTGTCTAATATTTTATTTGTATATATATCTTTAATTCATGTTTATAGTTTTAAAAAATAAGCATGCCCTATTTTCTGGCCTCCAGTGTATGACTGGGTTTACTATACTTTTATTATATTTGTCTTTTAACAACCGTACATGTGCATTTATAAATTTTTTTCTTTTATTTCTGTATAATATTTGTCTCAAACAAAAGGCATGACCAATTTTATGGCCGCCAGTGTATCACTGGTTTCTTTTAGTTTTAATATGCGTGTGTTTTTCTTTTGATATAATTATACACACAATTACATTTCACTTGCTGAAAGAAAGATTTATATAAACATTCAAATATACAATAAAATCAATAAGCATTAGGTTTGATATATTCAATTGCATTATAATTGCCTGTTACTATATTATTTTGTTGTTTACCTTTGTCGCGAGAAGCGTGACGTCATAAACAAAACGAAATAGGCAAAACGATCAGCCGCTTACGATAAGAACATCGTAAGTCTGCAGATCGGCATGGACCAGCGTGCGTTTGAACACCTGATAATACCCTAACCTCTAACGGGCGGGTAGTTACAATCGGACGGACTTTAATTTATGTTTATGTTTTTTCTCATCACTCACCACATTAATCCTCGTTGAAGGCCTTCACGATGATCTCCGTTTGAATTTTTATTATTTGTTGATGGTTTGTTGGGGTTTGTAATTGTTTGAAGAATGTGTTTATATATGTGTATAAATTTTAAAAGGGTATTCTACGGAACATCAAGCGCTATCTGCGGTGGCAGATGTTTTGTTCCACGCAAGTGCACATGTTATTGGTGATAACTTAAATCAAGGTCACATAACACACGCATGTATATACAAAAATGTGGACTTTATCTTATTTAGGCTATTTTAATTACACGCACAGGTTGTTATCTATTTGTATCTTTTACTTTGTTTAATTTAAGATAGACTAAGTTTATTTATTTTACTTTTAGAACTTTTTTTCTTAGCATTAATTCAACTTAACCGTATTTTTGTTGTTGGTGTTGTCTTAAAAGTTTTTTTTTTTCTGTATTTTCTTTTTTAATTTGTTGTAATTTGTGTGGGTATTTAGCTGGCACTTTTAAATGTTTTAAATTAGCACTATTTGGGGGTTTGTTTTTACACTTTCTTTTAGATATTTATAAAGTTTGATTGGCCTGCTCTGGCTCAATTTCTCTATCGCGTTGGCGCTCTGGCGAAAACCCGAGGTTGACAAATGCGAAGCTCCATCCAACTGTGCAAAGAGTCGGCTTACGCTTGCAGCTGCGTCTCTTATCTTTGGAGATGCTCCAGCCAGCTGAGCCTTCTCTGTACAAGATCCACTCCCAATCACGCTAATTAAAGCAAACGCATGTATAATTAGAAAAATGAACATTTGGTAACAAATGTCAATAATAATTACCTTCTTGCGTTTGGCTTTCTATTTTAAACAATTTTTATTAAATCCCCAGTAGATTTATAACCAGATGGCAATTATTTTTGCCGATTGAAAAAAATTACAAATTTTCCTTCTAAGTGCGAAGAGATGCGTTCGTCTCGGCTGCCCAAAAATCAAGATACGGAAGCTGCGCTGTCCACCTTCACCCATAACCTTTTTGAGCCGCTTAGATAGCAGCCGAAGGTTATGTGTGTTGCAATTTGCAACGATCGAATTTGAAATTGGTTCATGTCTGGGGTATTTTTGAATGACAAAATTTTTTATTTGTTTTTTTTTATTTTTCTCAAGTTTTGTTTTTATTGGCACATTACAAACACAGATAATCTGGCGACTATCAGAAGACACGATTAGCTGGAATTCGCTATACCCTAATGTCTTTTGCATGAAACGTGCCTATCTCCTTACCCTGCAAGGTCTCTAGTAGATAAAAAGCGTTTCCCAGTTTCTTTTTAACCCGACATTTCGAAAATTGATTAGCTAATTTTTTATTGAAATTCTGCTTAAAGCTGCTTAAATGAAAATTTCTTTTAAACACCTCTTGTCCTTCCTTATACGATACTGGTTTTGATCTGAGATTATACTGTGTAGCATTTTTCTCATAAGCTTGTCTACTGTTGTCTTTTATTGTCTCTCTAAGTAACAAGAGATTGTCATTTCCTTCTATTCGAGTTGATTCTTCTAACATAGACAACTTTTTCAACAAATGATAATCCGAACCATGGTAAATCATATTAAAACCAAACAAGGCTTTATATGGTGAACAACCAATAGCTTGGTGTACCGCAGTGCGCAATGCTGACGAGATACTAGTTAAATTTTTATCCCACTCAGTTTGGTCGGTTTGAAGATATGCCCGTACAGCTGCCAACAACGAACGATTTACCCTCTCAGCTGCGTTACTCTGAGGTGAATAAACTGCTGTGCAAAGGTGACGAATGCCATATTTGGTCAACATGGCCTCAAACTCGCTTGATTTAAATTGCGACCCGTTATTACTAACTATGATCTCTGGCACTCCGAATTCCGCAAATATCTTCTCATTCAAGAATGTATTTATTGCGACTGTAGAAAATTTCCTCATGGGGCAGAGCCAATGATATCGACTAAAATGATCTAGCACGATTAATAGCCCTATATGCCCCTTCTTACTCCGAGGATATGGGCCAAGTAAGTCAACATACAATCTTTGAAAAGGCCTCAACGACACACTTTGTTCCCCCATAGGTGGTCGAAGTGTCATGTTTGGGGCTTTTGTCTCCTTACAAATGTCACATGAACGTATATAGTCGCGAACTTGTTTAGATAAGCCGGGCCAATACAAGTTTCGTCTTAACCGTTCAATCGTTTTATGCATTCCTCCATGCGCCGACACTATACTGTTGTGCGCCTGGAAAATAGCAGCGTTTCTAAGACTTTCTGGCACCCATAGTTTCCAACTATCTGCTTCTTGGGCTGCATTTCCCGATGGGTGCTCTGTTCGAATATAAACATATTTTCCATGCACTCTTAAGTCTGGAAATTTGTCTACATTGCTTTCAACCCTTCCCTTTAAATCCAGATAATCCGCTTCGAGAAAAGCTGGGGACTCCAAATCAAAAATGGGCCCTATCACTTCAATACTATCTATCCCGTTTTCCGGCAATCGTGACAAAGCGTCTGGTACAAGATGATCTTTGCCTTTTCTATGGGAAATTGAGAACTTAATAGCTTGTAAGCGAAAAATCCAACGAGCTAACCTTCCGGAAACGTTTTGCTGTCTCATCAGCCATACTAGGCTTGAATGATCCGTAACAACTTCAAATTCCTGCAATTCGAGATAGCAACGAAATTTTTCAATGGACAATATGACAGCTAAACATTCGCGTTCCGTTACGCTGTAATTTCTTTGCGATTTTGACAGCTTCTTAGACATAAATGCCACAGGACGCTCATCTCCTTCCTCAGATAACTGGACTAACACGGACCCAATACCGTAATCACTGGCATCACAGTGCAGATAAAACTTGCGAGTGAAGTCAGGATTCTGAAGTACCGGAGCTGTCGTTAACAAAATCTTCATTTTCTCTAGTGCTTCTTGAGCTTCGGTTGACCAGCTGAAACACTTCTTGGTCGAAAGAACCTCAGTTATTGGAAATGTGACCTCGGCAAAATTTTGAATAAAGCGGCGGTACCAACCGCATACACCTAAAAAGCCTCGAACCTGTTTTATGTTGCGTGGTGCTGGCCAATTCAAAACACACTCAACTTTTGCGGATCAGTCGCAATTCCTCCACTACCTATTACATATCCTAAATAATTGACTTTTTTGACACAAAATTGGCTCTTGCTAATGTTTAATGTCAGATTTGCTTTCCGAAATTGATCTGCGATTCGTATAAGAACATTTAGATGCGATGGAAAGTCTTCGGAGACGATACATAAATCGTCTAAGTATCCAAATACGCAATGGCGCAAATCGGGTGGGATCAAGTCGTCCATAAGGCGACACATAGTGGAAGGCGCATTGCATAAACCGAAAGGCATGACTTTAAATTGGTACAATGATCTGCCTGGCACTGTGAAAGCTGTCAATGGTTTGGCTTCATCCGTCAACTCAATCTGCCAGTAAGCATCTTTTAAATCCAATTTGGATATTATATTGGCTTTTGGCAGACGAGCGAAGATGCCATCGATGCTTTGCAACGGATACGCATCCTTTTTGGTAGCATTATTCAGTTTTCTTGCATCCAAACATAAACGCACTTTATTGGGCTAGACTACCAACCGTATTTTGGTGAACTCCAAGCGCTTTGTGATGGTTCAATAACCCCTAACTGTAACATTCTATCAATTTCCGCGTACATTAAGTTCTCTACCGCTGGACTGACAGGATAATGTCTCTGTTTAACCGGAGTGGCGATGCCAATATCAATGTGATGTTTAATCAAAGCTGTCCTACCCAAACCTTGCTTACTAAAATTAGGAAACAATTCCTTAACGCTTTCCAATTGCCTTATTTGAACTTCCGTCAACGGATATTGATTCTCTACACAATCTATGTCTTTATTTTCCGTAACACAACTTATTATACCAGGCGCTAATTGAAAAATTCGCCAAAAATCAATACCCAATATTAATTTTTGCGCAATTGACGGTATAATATGCAATTCAATATCTTTTTCCCTTTCTTGATATTTTATTTTTACTTTTAGAATACCTTTTACTTGATGGGCTTGTGCATCGGCTGTTTTAACCAGAGAAGCAATTGGCTTAAACTGTGGATGCGAACTAAAATCCACTTGCGCTAACTCTGCTCCAATGCAACTAATGTTTGCTCCTGAGTCAAGCAACCCCCATTCTGTAAAATTTAAAAATGACACACTAGCATAACTACGCCTATCTAGCTTATCTTGTATAATTGTTGCAACTATCTTTTGTTGTTTCTCTCTAACTTCCTTAAAATATTTTCTCATTCGAAGTGTGTTTCTTCGGGAAGGATATTTTTCTCCAAAAATTCTTTCTCTTATAATATAATAATTCCTCAACCTTTCTGCATAGGGTCTAAATCTATCTATCTTATTTGAACTACCATTTTCTGTTACAGGGCCCTTTAATGTGATACATGTACTAGTATTCACTATAACTTCTGGATCTGTTTTAAGAAGCTGCCCCTCCTGTGATAGCTTTTCAGTTAGTTTGGGGTCATCCTTGGCTTGTTGGATGCCCCACCTTTACGGTTTTCCGCCCTGCTCTTACATTTCAGACAATTAGGTTTGTACACTTGAGGATCACCACATCCGTAACAAAAAACACGCCTGTCTGCTAAACAATCTTGCCACATGTGGCCTAACGCATCGCAATTCCAACATTTCATGTTGGCTGCTGACATACGTTGCACTGCTGCAATTACATCCTCTGGCTCGGTTTTATCTTGGTCTTCGCTGAGCTCTTCATCTACGGCATATACACGATAGGGTGCTGACTCTCTGGGTTTGACATTAGTTGTTCGTGAGCGATTAATGTCTTTAACAAAGTTTTCTCGCTTTTGAACCAATCGTCTTAGTTGTCCAATCGAATGAACTTCCTCAAACAACAATCTATCTTTAATGTCGATTAGCAGATTGGCCTGCACTAACTCTACCAACTCATGCTCATCGAATTGAATCGACAGTCTATCCATAAGCTTGCAAATAGCTTCATAGAAAGTGTCAAAGGACTCTCCCTGTTTCTGCTTACGAGCTCGGATTTGTTCGCGCAACTCATTAACGGAACGACTATCTTTATATTGCGACCTCAACGCCTCACAAAACTGGGACCACGTAAAACTTTCCACTCGCTTGTGGTATCTCCAAAACCAATAGCATGCTTTTCCCACCAAAAGCTGATGAACATTTCGACTCACCGCCTCGGTATCATTATCAAGGTGCTCTCTGGTCAAAACTTTAACTCTGTACAAAAATTCTTCAACCGCTAAGCCTTCTGGAGTTCCGTCGAACTTCACGCCCCATTTCTGTACTATATCTGCGACTTTGATCGCACTAAAAGTTGTCATTGGTTGTGATCTTACACTGTGCGACATAGAACGAGATTCTGGCTCTATCGGTGAAACTTGCGCTTGTGCTGGCGATTGATTATTGGATATGTGAAGAGAGGACAATACTCTTTCGACAGTTTCGCTGACGAGAGACGCCAAATCGACCTGTGGATCAGAGTGCACCTGCCGACTGGTTTCACGTCTAGACTGTCGCCGGGGTCTACCTCGTCGTTGTGGGATTTTCGGATTTTTATTTAGCTCCACTTGAGTGACCTGCCTTTCTCCTACTGGCATGCTACACGCTTGATCCTGCACACCTCCCTGTGCATTGGTTTGTCTATCTTCATCCAAGTTTAACCGCCTAGCCACCGCACGCGTTCTATGATAAACTGGCTGGTCATTAGAGGGCTTTCTAGCTTCTTGGCTAGGAGTACAATTTCCTACAACAATTTTAAAATCATTTGGATGAATTAAATTAAAACAAGTTGGACACGTCTTATCTAACTCTATCCGTGCTTCAATACAGTGTTTGTGAAAGATATGCCATGGATTCGCCACAAACTACACAAACATCTTTTTCCGCAACTTCCTCTGCATATGCAGAAGAATTTTTCTTTCCACCACTACGCTCTACTGGCATTTTAAAATATTTTTATATTTTTTTTACTTTTTCTTTTCTACATTTTCCGTTTGGCATTTATTGGGGACTTCACACAATTGTGCAAGTTTATTCTTCTATCAAAACTTTGGACTTTGTATTTAACTGGGCTATTGTAATTACTTCTGGACTTCCGATGTAGATTTAAGACATGCAATTCGTTAACCTGGCTTTAACGGACCCAAGGACACTCGCGCATCCATTGCGTATTCCAGTAACAGCAAGCTTCCAAACTGTTCCTTCTCTTGTCTACACCTTTATGAAATCCTAGTTGAACGAAATCCAGTTTTATCTCTTCCGTTATAGTAACGCAAAGTCTAACCGCATATGCTGATCCACGGTCGAAGCAATCAAAAACTCAATCGCTCGAATTCCAGTGGGGTATACTTAGTATTACCTCCAACGAACTACATCTTTCAAAACTCAACTAAATCTCCTTCGAAAACAAACGAGCTAACTAAAATGAATTGTGTCGGTCACGACCGAAATTACGCATGAACTAATAAACTCTATTAACGTTTACATATTGTAGCCTCTGCATAAATAGATGTACTGTGATCAACTTTATCTAGTTTAAATTAAATAAATGAAAGTTGTTTCTGGTTGTCTTTATTCAACACACGCTAAATAAAACAAATTCCTGAATCCAGCTTTCAATTACTAAACTACAACTTTACTTTCCTTCACAAATTCATTTTGTGAGCCTCGCTAAACTATTTTACACCTGACTTCCTTGTTCTAAGTACTGCGCTGTTATATTCAAAACAATGCCAATACTAATATGGATTGTCTACGTACAGCTTCTCAAATGCAACTTTGTCTAACGAGCCACACGTGTTGGGCGCCAAAAACTGTAATGTACTCTCCTTCGATTAAATAGCCTCCCGTCTGAGACTCAACACTATAGGTCAAAACCCAAACGAGCTCTGAGGATGCAATAATTTTTCCTATACCTCCTCTAACCGCTCTGACGATCAGTAGCTAACACTGCGGGGCGGGACCCATTAATTTCTAGCTCTTACGGGATGGGGTGGGTTGTTGCTGCTGCTACTGTTCGGAGTTACAAAACAGGTTTATTTTAGAGTCCCTACTGAATCTAACTAGCTTTTGAGCCGATACTCAAAAAAAAAAACATTCATCCAACGATCGACGATACGACGCGAAGGCGGTAAATAACATTTCCAAAACAACAAAACAAAACAAACAAGGTTGTTGGTCCAAAAGTTCCGATACCAAGAATCGCGGTGGAGTCTGAGCTGACATTCGACCCACCCGTTCTGTACCCTCCCTACCATGGTCCTTTATTAACTGGATTGTGCACGGACCCCATATTTAAATTACACAATCGTGCTAAGTCCTCATGCCTCCGGAAAAGATTTAATTAATTACTCCATCATATTTTCTTTCAAATTCATTCATAATATAGTTTATATTTCAAAGGTTGCTTCATGCTGTTCTTAGATATAATTATTTTTAACCTACTTACTATAACTATTTTTATTTATAATCATTAATTACTAAGCATTTTTTTTTTTATTTGTTTGTTTACTTATCCATTTTATTTTTGTTAGCCTAGTTGTTAAATTAAAATTTTTATCTATTTATTAAATTCCTAAAATTCCATTGTTTTCTTCTTTTACTTTTATTACACTTAACTTTTATTTATTTATTATATTTTTTGTTCTGTCTAATATTTTATTTGTATATATATCTTTAATTCATGTTTATAGTTTTAAAAAATAAGCATGCCCTATTTTCTGGCCTCCAGTGTATGACTGGCTTTACTATACTTTTATTATATTTGTCTTTTAACAACCGTACATGTGCATTTATAAATTTTTTTCTTTTATTTCTGTATAATATTTGTCTCAAACAAAAGGCATGACCAATTTTATGGCCGCCAGTGTATCACTGGTTTCTTTTAGTTTTAATATGCGTGTGTTTTTCTTTTGATATAATTATACACACAATTACATTTCACTTGCTGAAAGAAAGATTTATATAAACATTCAAATATACAATAAAATCAATAAGCATTAGGTTTGATATATTCAATTGCATTATAATTGCATTGTTACTATATTATTTTGTTGTTTACCTTTGTCGCGAGAAGCGTGACGTCATAAACAAAACGAAATAGGCAAAACGATCAGCCGCTTACGATAAGAACATCGTAAGTCTGCAGATCGGCATGGACCAGCGTGCGTTCGAACACCTGATAATACCTAACCTCTAACGGGCGGGTAGTTACAATCGGACGGACTTTAATTTATGTTTATGTTTTTTCTCATCACTCACCACATTAATCCTCGTTGAAGGCCTTCACGATGATCTCCGTTTGAATTTTTATTATTTGTTGATGGTTTGTTGGGGTTTGTAATTGTTTGAAGAATGTGTTTATATATGTATATAAATTTTAAAAGGGTATTCTACGGAACATCAAGCGCTATCTGCGGTGGCAGATGTTTTGTTCCACGCAAGTGCACATGTTATTGGTGATAACTTAAATCAAGGTCACATAACACACGCATGTATATACAAAAATGTGGACTTTATCTTATTTAGGCTATTTTAATTACACGCACAGGTTGTTATCTATTTGTATCTTTTACTTTGTTTAATTTAAGATAGACTAAGTTTATTTATTTTACTTTTAGAACTTTTTTTCTTAGCATTAATTCAACTTAACCGTATTTTTGTTGTTGGTGTTGTCTTAAAAGTTTTTTTTTCTGTATTTTCTTTTTTAATTTGTTGTAATTTGTGTGGGTATTTAGCTGGCACTTTTAAATGTTTTAAATTAGCACTATTTGGGGGTTTGTTTTTACACTTTCTTTTAGATATTTATAAAGTTTGATTGGCCTGCTCTGGCTCAATTTCTCTATCGCGTTGGCGCTCTGGCGAAAACCCGAGGTTGACAAATGCGAAGCTCCATCCAACTGTGCAAAGAGTCGGCTTACGCTTGCAGCTGCGTCTCTTATCTTTGGAGATGCTCCAGCCAGCTGAGCCTTCTCTGTACAAGATCCACTCCCAATCACGCTAATTAAAGCAAACGCATGTATAATTAGAAAAATGAACATTTGGTAACAAATGTCAATAATAATTACCTTCTTGCGTTTGGCTTTCTATTTTAAACAATTTTTATTAAATCCCCAGTGGATTTATAACCAGATGGCAATTATTTTTGCCGATTGAAAAAAATTACAAATTTTCCTTCTAAGTGCGAAGAGATGCGTTCGTCTCGGCTGCCCAAAAATCAAGAGACGGAAGCTGCGCTGTCCACCTTCACCCATAACCTTTTTGAGCCGCTTAGATAGCAGCCGAAGGTTATGTGTGTTGCAATTTGCAACGATCGAATGTGGTTCGAGTCTTGACTAAGTAGATCTGACGCGCGATCATACAAAATTTGAAATTGGTTCATGTCTGGGGTATTTTTGAATGACAAAATTTTTTATTTGTTTTTTTTTATTTTTCTAAAGTTTTGTTTTTATTGGCACATTACACAACATATTAGCAAAGTATATAATATTCTCTTTTCACGCCACCATTGAGGTTAAAAATCAGACGCGTCATTTTACTTTGATACCAATAGTATCATATTATATTGGGCTTATGCAATGTCCGTCAAGGTGTCTGTCCGTCCGTCCGTCCGCCCGTCCGTTTGGACGCAGCTTTTTTCAACACCCTTAAAGATAGAGCTTTGCAACTTTGCAAATATCTTGGTACATACCTTCGTCAGCCAAAGTGTGAAATTTGGCTCTACGACCTCAGGGGCCTGGGAAATCGATAAAAATCGATACACCTCGATGTGCAAATCGATAAAAACACATATATATCCCACATCTTAGCATATAGTCACCAAATTTGATAGCAAGATAGCTGGTGACATTCCTCAAAAACTGCATCGAAAGTTTGGATGCCACGCCCACCTCATCCGCCCCCAGCCCCCCTTCAGTTATAATCGAAAATGACTGTATTTCCCACAGTTTTAAAGCTAAACTCACGAAATTTGATGGGAAGGTAGATCTTACAAAGATATGCATTAAAATTTTGGATGCCACGCCCCACTGATACCGCCCACCTCCTAAAATCTGAAAACTCTATATCTTTTTTTAGTTTTTGGGCTAGAGTCACCAGATTTGGTAGAAACCTTGTTAGTGACCAATCTACGTCAAAGTTTTATATGGCACGCCCACCTTTTCCATCCACCTCGTAAAATCTGAAATGTCTATATCTTTCCCAGCTTTTGCGCTAGAGTCACCAAATTTGGTAGAAATATTGTTCATCCGTAACAAGTGTGCAATATTGGATGCCACGCCCACTTATATCGCCCACCTCAATATCTTTCTCATTTTTAGCGCTAGAGTCTCCAAACTTGATAGGGAGATAGAAGGTGCCATCCGCCACAGATGTGCATCACAAATTTGAATGTCACGCCTATATTCTAAAACTGCATTTCTCTTCTTTGCTTCGTGTATACCTAGCTAAGCCAAGCACGCATGCATATTACTTTCTGATTGTCTTTCGTCTACATCGGTTGCGTCTAATGCTAAATAGCAAGGCATTGACTAGTGAAAATGAAATAAAATAAACTCATAAAACAAATGTAAAGAACGCGTCGTGCGCCTTTTGTAAATAAATGTCAGGCGATCTGCTTAATAAATAACTCTGAAAAACTATGACATTGTGCCGGTTTTCTTAAACTTTTCTTTTATTAAGCAAATCAAAGTTGTCGAAAAAGATCGGCAGCTCCCAACACTTTGGGGACCCCGACGTGATCTCTCTCGACGCGTTTCTTGGGTCGTTCTTGTGTGTAATTATCATCAACTCAGTGACTGATTTGTACAATCTGTAAAGAAGCTTTCTAGGGCTGGGGTAAATACTCAGTCATATCCAGGGTCTTTTACAACAAAATTTATAAAATACCGAGACTCGAGAGGTGTTTCGGGGCAACTGCAGACCCACCAAAGCGCACAGAGAAGCCCTCGGAATGCGTTTTGATGGTCGCTATGGGTGGCCGGCGGCACCGACCAGCCTCAACACGTGCAGAGAAACGCTCGGAACACGTGTTGGGGCTAGCCGGCACGCTACCGAATACCCCCAACATGTGCAGAGAAACGCTCGGTACACATGCTGGGGCCATACGGCACGCCGTGGCTACGCTGAGAACTATTAGAAAACAACAACACTACAAACCTGGCGAGGGAGCATCCGCAGGGCCACCAAAACGCACAGAGAAACCCTCGGAATGCGTTCTGGTGTACACTACCGATGGCCGGTGGCACCGACCAGCTTCAACACGTGCAGAGAAACGCTCGGAACACGTGTTGGGGCTAGTCGGCACGCTACCGAATACCCCCAACATGTGCAGAGAAACGCTCGGAACACATGTTGGGGCTATACGGCACGCCGTGGCTACGCTGAGAACTATTAGAAAACACTTGCTTTGCATAATTTATTCACAGCCTGTACCTGCCTAACACACCGCACTTAAAAACTCCCGCCCGCCCATGTAATATCTAGAGTTAGGGGCCAGCTTACCCGCTGTCCATTGTTCTTAAATAATCCCTTTTCTGTTGTTCTTGTTGTTGGCTCCTTAGGTTTGTCCTTGTCGTTTGTCTCTTGGTGTATCCTTTTGTCTTGATCGACGCCGCGTGTTAAACGTTTTGCTTTGCCTTACTGTGGCACGCGTATGACCGCACTTTTTAACAATTCTGCAACGACTGACGGGCCACGCATTTTCAATGCATGCTGTCCCCTCATGCAGTCGCGATCGCTGCTTAATGCGCTGCTGCGCCCTCTGCCCTTTTGAGCTGCTGACGACGCTTTCGTTTTCGTTTGTTGCTGCTGCGCCTAATTTTTGCATTGCGTGTCGTCTTCGCTGCTGCTTTGCCCTCGGCAAGGCTTCTCGGCTGCTAAGTCGGTTGTTAGCGCGCTGCGTCTGTGGCTTCGTTTGCCGCGTGCCGTCTGCTGCTGCGTTCTCTGTCGGTCTTCTCGGCTGCTAAGTCAGCGCGGTGCGTCGGCGGCTTCGATTGTCGCGTGCCGGCTGCTGCTGCGTTCTCTGCCGCTACCGCTGTTTGCTATGCCTGTGTCGTGTGCCGTCTGCTGCTGTGTTCTCTGCCGCTACCGCTGTTTGCTATGCTTGTGTCGTGTGCCGTCTGCTGCTGTGTTCTCTGCCGCTACTGCTGTGTTCTTCGCCTGTCCGGTCGGGGCCTCTGTTTCTCTCCTCTGATAGTGATGCCCGTATCTGATAGTGCTGCGTGCCTAGCCTTAAATATACCCTGTCCCTTAAATATAAATACTTTTCTTACGGTTTTCTCCTCCTCGGCCTGTAATCAATTTAAAACATAATTCTTATAACTATTGCAACCTTCGTGGTGCCTGACATTTATAATTAGTAGATTAGTAGATTGGGAAGGAGTTTACTACTTCACACTCCCTTCCTACTTCGGGGGGAGTAAACTGATTGTCACCTGTCGCTGCCGGTTGATGGAATAGCGAAAGGTGTGTGGTCCTATTGTTTTTAAGTTGCGCACGCCCAGTCGTGCCTCGGGGTCCAGAAGATACTGGTAAATATATTGGACGACCCTTACCGGCAGTTGACGGTTTTCCTCTTTGATACGCCACTCCTCGGGGGCCGTGGTCCACTCCTCCTGCTCTTCCTGCACCTCGCTGACGGTTGGGTGCTCTGCCAATATTTCCATAAGGAAGTCGGCGGTCTCTCCATCCAGGGGGGGCTCGTATTGGACCCGGCGTCATCCTCTTGTGTGGGTGGAGGCGGCGGAACGTCGGTGGTATCTGGGTTTCCCTGCTCCAATGGGTCTGGTGTCGGCCCGCTGATGTCCGACCAATTGCTGGATCGCAACACATTCTGCGAATCTATGAACCACGACCCGTACGCTGGTGGGGGGCTAGCTGGGTATGGTGGTGGGTAGCCCATGAGACCATAGCGCACGGCTAGCCGGTACTCATCCGAATTTGAGCTGGCGCTGGCCGCTGGGCGTATGACCGTGCTGCGATCGTCCTCCTCCAAATTTGGGCTGGAGTCGGACGTACCTGATGCACACGGGAGGACGTGAGGGTGAGCTGTGGTCATCCTTCTCCACTTGTGCGTTCAGTGTGGCCACATCCCAATTCAACGGGGCCCTGACGCCGTTTGTGTTGAACCGGCCGTCGGGTGTCACCTCTGAGCTGGAGCTGATTGAGATTACCTCCATATCGTCATGTTCGCACTGGTTGTTAATCCAGCCACTGACCGCCTGCATGCGAACTTCCAGAGAGACCGGTTCCGGGTGCCATGGCTCTGCGACGGCGACTCGTCGCAACTGATTGTCCCGCGACGACTGGCCCCAGGGACGTCCCAGTAGTACATCTTGTGCCCCCAAGGGCCGTGCGTCCGGCTCGTCTTGCGTTGAATTCGTGCTAGAGTAAAGTAGAAATATGTTCGATGTACCTTATTTAAATACTCTACCCCAAATGACTTAGCCCTGCGGTGTGATGGATGCTACTCTGATCGTTTAGTTGGGTTTTCCCCATTTTGGGGTGAGGACGTTATACTGGCTCGCCAGTAAAAGTGGCCCCCGTGACTTTGTCGTTGTTGGCTAGTTTTCGCTGCCACTTGGTACTGCTGGCTCTTCGTCCTCTGCTGCGTTGAACTCTTTGAGGTCGGCTAGGCTGGCCGTTTTCCGCTGTCGTCCGGTAAGGCTTTGGACCCGTACTATGTTCGGTGAGAGGAACTTGATGACTTTGTAAGGTCCCTCGAACTTTGGTGCCAGCTTTGCGTTGAATCCTTCTGCAGCCTTGGAAAGATGGTGTTGTCGCAGCCATACCTTCATACCTAGCGCTGGTTTCCATTCCCGCCTCCGAAGATTGTAACCTTTGCTTTGCTCCTGTGATGCCCGTTGGATATTCTGTTGCACGACCTGGAAGATACCTTTAAGTCTTGATGCCTTTGCTTCCGGTGCCTCGGTATCTTCGCCCAATCCTGGGGTGACTTCCTCGTAGAGGGCTCCTGGTAGCCTTGGTTCCCTGCCCTGTACCAAGTATGCCGGACTGAATCCTGTGGTGTCGGAAGTACTACTGTTGATCGCCAAGCTTAGTTCCGGCAGAAGCTCGTCCCAGGTGCTCTGGTCTCCATCGATGTACTGGGCTATCATGGTTTTTATTGTCCTGTTGGCCCTCTCTGTTGGGTTCTGTTGCGGTGTGTACGGGGCTGTGTGTTCCAGTTCCATCCCTGCCGTCTTGCAGAAGCTTCTGAACGATCGACTTGTGAATTGGGTACCGTTGTCGCACACAAACTTCCGTGGTACGCCAAATCGGCATAGTATTCTTTTCCGAAACGATCTTTCCAAGTGGGCGGTGGTAGCCTTCCGTAATGGCACTAGCTCTACCCATTTTGAGAAGAGGTCGAAGAAAACGAGGAGGCTGGTGTTTCCGTGCTTGGACCGCGGGAGCGGGCCCATAAAATCAGCGCAGAGGATGTCGAACGGGCCCTGGGCTTGTCGTGTCTGCATATGTCCGGCTGGTTTGGATTGGCTCACCTTAAATTTCTGGCATTTGTCGCACTTCCTGATGTACTTCGTCACATCCCGGAAGATTCCAGGCCAATAATATCTTTGCATCACTCTCGTCGCTGTCTTTCGGATTCCCAAGTGCCCTGCTGTTGGATGATCATGGCACTCCTCCAAGACCCGTTGTCGGTGGTCCTTAGCCACGCATAGCTTCCAAGTCACGTGTTCTTCCTCGGGGGGCTGCTTGCCCGTTTGCCGGTAGATCTGCCCGTTTTCGTGTATGTAGTCCGTGAACCTCTCTGGCTGCATTTCCATACGCTTGCTCAGCCGTAGCAACCAAGGGCAATTCGAGGCTTCTTCCAGAGTGCGTTGCAGGGTCTCCAATGGTTGTCTGGAAAGGGCGTCTGCGACCACGTTTTGTCGCCCCCGCCGGTACAGTATGTCGAATTGATACTGCTGCAGCTCCAGCGCCCAGCGCGCAATTCGTCTAGTTGGATTGTCAATCGAATTTAACCACTTCAATGCTAGGTGGTCCGTGATGACTTCGAAGTGATAGCCTTCCAGGTAGCAGCGTAACTGCCTTATGGCCCAGACAATTGCTAAGCATTCTTTCTCCGTGGCGGAGTAATTTTCCTCTGCTCTGAGAAGACGTCGGCTTGCGTAGGCAATAACGCGCTCTCCTCCCTGTAGGCTCTGCGTCAGTACGGCTCCGAGTCCGTAGTCACTAGCGTCTGTCTGTAGTGTAAACTTCTGTGTAAAATCCGGGCAGGCTAGGACTGGTGCCTGGGTTAATTTGGCCTTCAAGTCGTCAAACGCTGCTTGTTGTTCGTCGCCCCACAGCCACTTCCTGTTCTTACGCAGCAGGCTCGTCATTGGTTGGACAATGGTGGCGAAGTTAGGGACAAACCGGCGGTACCAAGAGGCCATTCCTAAGCAACGTCGTAGCTCTTTGGTATTCGCCGGGGGTGATAATCGTTGTACTGCTGCGATTTTTCCTGGATCCGTGTGTATGCCGGCCTCGCTGATCATGTGTCCTAGGTATATTAGCCTTCGTTGAAAGAAACTGCACTTTTGCGATTTAACTTTAAGTTCGCTGTCACCAGTCTTCGAAACACTTCGCGCAGGTTCTCCACGTGCTCCTCCAACGTGGCCCCAATGACCACAATGTCATCCAAGTAAGCGAACGCGTGTGGTTCCATTTCCGGGCCGATGACACTGTCCAGAGCGCGTTGGAAAGTCGCTGGGGCAGAGTGCAACCCGAATGGCATAACTTTCCATTGGTACAAGCCTCTCCCCGGGACCGTGAACGCGGTGTATTGCCGACTTTCCTTGGCCATCGGGATTTGCCAATATCCGCTTTTAAGATCTAACGTGGAGATGAAGGCCGCGTTACGTAGGCGTTCCAATATGTGGTTGATACGTGGCAGCGGATATGCGTCTGGCACTGACCGCGCATTTAACTGTCGGTAATCCACGCACATCCGTATCTCGCCGGTCTTCTTACCCACCAGCACAATTGGGGCGCTATGTGGGCTTTTGGAGGGTTCGATCTGTCCACTTTCCAGAAGTTTGACCGGTTTGTCATCTTTCATGACGATAGTATGCTGGGCGATGTGCGATAATCCTGTCATGTTCTCAAATCGGGCTAGTTCTTTCTCCAGAAAGTCGTTGATCCAGGTGGGCAATGCGTGTTCCGTTGCGTTTGCTTCCGCTGGGGACCCCTTGTCTCCCTCCTCTGTCGTGACGACTGCTAGGCTTATCGGGACAGTTCGTTGCGTGCTTTCCTGCTCTTCCAAAATGTCCGGTAATGCCCGTGGTTGTCGCCGAAATGGGTTCGTTCTCCGGGCCTTGTGAGCGTCCGCCAGTGGTTTGAGTGCATAACCTCGGTTGGTTCGATGTTGTTTCGCCTGCGTCTTCGTCTGACTGGCCTGCACGGTGGTTATGAAGTCGGCTAGCTCTGAGTCCGGTGCGTCCTGCGATGTTGGTTCACTAGCCTGCGCGGTCTCTACGAAGTCGGCTAGCTCAGTGTTGCGGGCATCCTGCGTTGGTGCAACACTAGCCGGCGCTGTCTCTACGAAGTCGGCTGGCTCAGTGGCGTGTCCGTCCTGTGCGTCCTGCGATGTTGATTCACTAGCCTGCGCGGTCTCTACGAAGTCGGCTAGCTCAGTGTTGCGGGCATCCTGCGTTGGTGCAACACTAGCCGGCGCTGTCTCTACGAAGTCGGCTGGCTCAGTGTTGCGGGCATCCTGCGTTGGTGCAACACTAGCCGGCGCTGTCTCTACGAAGTCGGCTGGCTCAGTAGCATGTCCGTCCTGTGCGTCCTGCGATGTTGATTCACTAGCCTGCGCGGTCTCTACGAAGTCGGCTAGCTCAGTGTCATGTTCGTCCTGTGCATCCTGCGATGTTGTATTGGTCGTCGTTGGTTGGGCTGGAGTCATCAGAATCGGATACGCTCGTGAAGCGGGTGAAGACGAGAGTTGTAAGAAGGCTCGGCCGCACTGAATTTTTGGGCGAACTCCACACAAGAAGTCAATGCAAAAAATTGCATCGTCCAGGATCCCTGGCATAACCAGTAGGGGTACCACAGCATCTTGTTGGTCGAGCTTTATCTTTTCTACTACTGCCCGGGTTATGTGCTTTGGTGAACCATCTGCGAGGATTATTCGTACCTGGATGTTGCGAATGTTATCCTTGGTACCGACGATCTTTGCTAAACGTTCACTTATAAATGATCGCGTGGCTCCTGTGTCCAGTGTTGCTACTACCGGGGTATCCCGTATGGTCACCGAAACCGCGATCCTCCCCTCCTTCAAGCGTAATGGGTGATCTAATGACGAGGGCTCCAACTGCTGTTGCTCTCCGCCCTGTCCTCTGCTGGGCGGAGACGCTGACCGTTTCCCGATCGAGCGACACGGCAGCATCCGATGGTGCGTGTCCCACGCCGGCCACATTCCCAGCAGAACAACATTTGAGGATTCCGACAATCTTTAGAGAAATGCCCGATTTCCCCGCAATTTCGGCAAGCCCGTTTTACGTCCACTGCTCCCTCCGTGTCCTGTGGTATCGTCTTGATCGTTGTCTCGATCATGGCTGGTACTGCCAAGTCCCAGTTTTCTTGTCCGTGGTCTCCGATGTTATGCGCGTGGCCGAGTGCTTTTGGCGTACTTGCTGGGACCAATGCTGCATATCCCTTCTTGTTCCGGTCCCGAACTGTCTCAAAGCTTGTGACCAGCTGGGTCAACCCGGCCAATGTGTTAAATTCGTGCCGGCGTGTAAATAGTTGGTACTCTGGCAGCAAGTTGTCGTATATGCGATCCAGCTCTTGTTCCGGCGAGTATTGGGCCCGTTGGATCAGTAAACGCAGCTCAATAATGTAGTCACGGAAGGCTTCACCTGGGCGTTGAACACGAGCCTGGATTGTACTTTCTAAGCGTTGAAAGTACTGTGGCGGCAAGAAAAAGTCCAAGAACTCTTTCTTAAACGACTCCCAAGGTTTATCCTGCATGTTGTAGGCGCGGTACCATCCTTCAGCCCGACCGGTCAATAGCCCGAATATGGCTCGTGGTAGTTGGTCGACACTTCCCCGACAAGTGGTCACACGCCCCTCGAGTTTCTCGATAAAACTCAGTGGGTCCGAGATGCCGTCAAACACGATACCCCAATTGCGCAGCTTATCCGCCAGCATGGAGCACGAAATTTCCTCTCGACGTCCTCCTGGGTTTGCGGTACTGGTACCCGGCAGTTCGTGGTCCTCCTGCGCAACAGTTTTCATCGCCGGCACCGGTACCTGAAGCTGCTGGTAGCTCCCACGGCTTTCAGGGCATGGAGACACTGACGACGAGCGACCATCCCGAGGGCTGGCCATATCTCCGTAGCTAGCTTCCAGTTCCACCAGACGGTCTCGTGTTGCCTCCGAGTGTTCGCCCCTGGTGACAAACGCCGAAATCCTGCCCCGCAATTCCTCGACCGTGCCAGTAGTTCCCAACCCGAATTCTTGGGCAAGCTGCTGTAGCTCTTCCTTGCGCCGAAAAGTGATCCACTTTACACCCATGTCAGGTAGTGCTGGTAGTTCTGCCGCGAGTGTTGTTGATATACCGCTGCTACGGGTGCTTTTGGTCCTGCTGTTGGTTCTGTAGCGTGTGCTGTAACGGGTGCTACTGTTGGTCCTGCGAGTCCTGCCGATCCTGCTGTTGGTCCTGCGAGTCCTTTTCTTTGCGTGAGGATTCACTTGTCAAGGCTGTGTTTAAATTTGGTTCTTTATTTGAGCACTGTATCACTGACTGTTGTCACTGGTTGACTCTCGTTGCTAAACTGCCTATCCCGCTGTCAGTGACCGCCTTATATATGCTGGGCTACCCGCCTCAGCTGCCTGGTCGTGCGGACTTCGGGACCTCTGCCGTCCGATGTCTTCGTCGGCTCTGCTCTGTCGTTGCGTCGGCTGATCCTCGGCTTTGCGGCTGCGCCTCACCGTTGCTAAGTCGCTTCGTTGCTTGGTTCGGCTGGTATTCGGCTCTGCTGCTGAGCCGCTCTGTTTCTGAGTCTCTGCGTCGCTTGGTTCGGCTGGTATTCGGCTCTGCTGCTGAGTAGCTTCGTCGCTGCGTTAGCGACTGATGCGTAGTTGCTGCGTTCGGCTTGTTTCTACGATTATTCCGCTCTCAACAACAACAAAAAAAAATTATGTAGGTTTACAAAAAAAAAATGGTTAATGGGAAGCTGAGCCCTACTGTACTCCAGGAAACCAATGTTTGGGGGAAAGTTCTCGAATGCGGTTGGTTAGCAAAAAAAAAACAAAATAATCTCGTACCTAGCATGTCTTGCCAAGCGTTTGCCCGCTTGTGCGTGAAACTGTTCCATATGTCGCTGCCCACATGATCCCACGTGTAACTAGCGTGGTCACGTTTTTTCCTTTCCGTGGGGCGGTACGCCGGCTATGTGCACAAGCACATGAAAAAAAATATAAACAGAACGCGTCTGTTGTTTTTCTCCCCGAGACTGTACTTTCGGACAGGCCGAAAATATGGACTATGTCACCATTGTGCCTACAACGTGGGGCCTTTTGCCATAGTCATTAAAAAAAAAATACAAGAAAAGATCTACATTTATTTATACTTTTTGTATAACTTGGTCGTCGGTGACCACACCAAACAAAAAAAATCCCCCCCCTCGAAACAACATAAATCTCGGAGTCCCTGCTCGGGCGCCATCTGTAAAGAAGCTTTCTAGGGCTGGGGTAAATACTCAGTCATATCCAGGGTCTTTTACAACAAAATTTATAAAATACCGAGACTCGAGAGGTGTTTCGGGGCAACTGCAGACCCACCAAAGCGCACAGAGAAACCCTCGTTTTGATGGTCGCTATGGGTGGCCGGCGGCACCGACCAACCTCAACACGTGCAGAGAAACGCTCGGAACACGTATTGGGGCTAGACGGCACGCTACCGAATAGCCTCAACATGTGCAGAGAAACGCTCGGAACACATGCTGGGGCCATACGGCACGCCGTGGCTACGCTGGGAACTATAAGACAAACAACAACACTACAAACCTGGCAAAGGAGCATCCGTAGGGCCACCAAAACGCACAGAGAAACGCTCGGAATGCGTCTTGGTGTACACTACCGATGGCCGGTGGCACCGACCAGCTTCAACACGTGCAGAGAAACGCTCGGAACACGTGCTGGGGCTAGGCGGCACGCTACCGGATAGCCTCAACATGTGCAGAGAAACGCTCGGAACACATGCTGGGGCCATACGGCACGCCGTGGCTACGCTGGGAACTATTAGAAAAAAACAACAACACTGCAAACCTGGCGAGGGAGCATCCGTAGAGCCACCAAAACGCACAGAGAAACGCTCGGAATGCGTCCTGGTGTACACTACCGATGGCCGGTGGCACCGACCAGCCTCAACACGTGCAGAGAAACGCTCGGAACACGTGTTGGGGCTAGCCGGCACGCTACCGAATACCCCCAACATGTGCAGAGAAACGCTCGGTACACATGCTGGGGCCATACGGCACGCCGTGGCTACGCTGAGAACTATTAGAAAACAACAACACTACAAACCTAGCGAGGGAGCATCCGCAGGGCCACCAAAACGCACAGAGAAACCCTCGGAATGCGTTCTGGTGTACACTACCGATGGCCGGTGGCACCGACCAGCTTCAACACGTGCAGAGAAACGCTCGGAACACGTGTTGGGGCTAGTCGGCACGCTACCGAATACCCCCAACATGTGCAGAGAAACGCTCGGAACACATGTTGGGGCCATACGGCACGCCGTGGCTACGCTGAGAACTATTAGAAAACACTTGCTTGTACTTAATAACTTTGCATAATTTATTCACAGCCTGTACCTGCCTAACACACCGCACTTAAAAACTCCCGCCCGCCCATGTAATATCTAGAGTTAGGGGCCAGCTTACCCGCTGTCCATTGTTCTTAAATAATCCCTTTTCTGTTGTTCTTGTTGTTGGCTCCTTAGGTTTGTCCTCGTCGTTCGTCTCTTGGTGTATCCTTTTGTCTTGATCGACGCCGCGTGTTAAACGTTTTGCTTTGCCTTACTGTGGCACGCGTATGACCGCACTTTTTAACAATTCTGCAACGACTGACGGGCCACGCATTTTCAATGCATGCTGTCCCCTCATTCAGTCGCGATCGCTGCTTAATGCGCTGCTGCGCCCTCTGCCCTTTTGAGCTGCTGACGACGCTTTCGTTTTCGTTTGTTGCTGCTGCGCCTAATTTTTGCATTGCGTGTCGTCTTCGCTGCTGCTTTGCCCTCGGCAAGGCTTCTCGGCTGCTAAGTCGGTTGTTAGCGCGCTGCGTCGGTGGCTTCGTTTGCCGCGTGCCATCTGCTGCTGCGTTCTCTGTCGGTCTTCTCGGCTGCTAAGTCAGCGCGGTGCGTCGGCGGCTTCGATTGTTGCGTGCCGGCTGCTGCTGCGTTCTCTGCCGCTACCGCTGTTTGCTATGCCTGTGTCGTGTGCCGTCTGCTGCTGTGTTCTCTGCCGCTACCGCTGTTTGCTATGCTTGTGTCGTGTGCCGTCTGCAGCTGTGTTCTCTGCCGCTACTGCTGTGTTCTTCGCCTGTCCAGTCGGGGCCTCTGTTTCTCTCCTCTGATAGTGATGCCCGTATCTGATAGTGCTGCGTGCCTAGCCTTAAATATACCCTGTCCCTTAAATATAAATACTTTTCTTACGGTTTTCTCCTCCTCGGCCTGTAATCAATTTAAAACATAATTCTTATAACTATTGCAACCTTCGTGGTGCCTGACATTTATAATTAGTAGATTAGTAGATTGGGAAGGAGTTTACTACTTCACAAATCAAATGTATATACATATGTATGTTCATATGTGCACGTGTTCATATACATTTAGGTACTTCATAGGCATAATCTCACTGTTGCTTCGGTGAAAAACGTGCGTTCATACATACACACGCAAATATTTACACGCGTACGCGCGCCCTCCGTTAGTTTTTTCGGATTTCGCTTTTGACTTGCAATTTTCGTACTGTGCTAGATGAAAGTACTCGCCTCCCGTATAGTGCCTTAATAAACTCACATTATCGCTGCAGACTATCGTAGTTGCAGTTGAGCTTGCTGTTCTTTTTTTTTCTTTCGTCTTCTACCTTGTGAGCAATACATACAAACGCACCGCAATAACTAAAAGCATTTTAATTGCAATATTTCGGTGCGCTTTAACCTCAAAATCGGCGAAGGCTCAAAAAACATCATGGTTGATGAGAACTCCAACGGTGAGGCTTCTGGCTCCAGCTCTCCATCAAACATGAATGCCTCAACTGGTGCTACTGTGGATAAGGTGTCATTTTTGAGGCTAAAGACGTAGTCTATTTTTAACCGATTGCAGCATGTGTGCTAAGATATAGATGACAACAAGCTAGCCGCGCTTGATGATTATGCGCTGAACGCTCTTTTAGACTTATTAAGCAAACTGGAGACAAATTTTGATGCAGCTCATTCCAGTTTGGAAGAGATATACTTTGACGCCATGTCTAGTGAGTTGCCAGCACAGTTTTGCTCCGCATTAATGCAGCTTAGGACTACCTTACAACGTGCGCTAAGCAAACTCAGCAGCATTCCGCTCAGTTCAACACTCAAACCAAATCTCACCGACACTCAGTCAGTCATCGTAATTCCCAGTCGATCTCGTTTGCCTCATTTGACACTACCCAGCTTCGATGGCTCCTATGCTGATTGGACCAACTTTTATTCGCTGTTTACGAGCATTATCGACAAGGAGACCGAGCTCTCGTCTATAGAAAAGCTGCAGCACTTGCGTTCCTGCTTAACCGGTACCGCGTTGAATGCCATACAGTCGTTGGAAATAAATGAGGGCAACTATACTATCGCTTGGGAAGTTCTTAAAAATCGATTCTATAAAAAACGTATTATTTTACAGGCTTGAGAAGGTGGATGCGTCTGCAGGAAAGCTAAGAGAGTTCACCGATAAGATCACTTCTCATCTTTGTGCTTCAGAATCATTTGCTTCAAAGGAGGAGATAGCCGACTGTGTCATTGTGCAATCACTTACGCAGATGCTTGATAAGGCGTCTCAGGCAAAGTGGGAAGAAGCGTCTTCAAGCAGCGAGCTACCATCTTGGAATAAACTAAAAATCTTTTTGGAAAAACGATGTAGAACTCTTGAAAATATGGATTTTGCATTTCAAAAGGATCACGCTGGCAAGTCAGGCAAAACCGCGAGTACAACACAAAGAAAATCGTTCGTTGCATCCAATGAGCCCATTCGGTGTTCTTTTTGCGAAAACACAATCCATCAAATATACCTGTGCCCACGCTTTGGAAACTTATCTCCAAACTTACGACAAAGGGAAGCTAAAAGGCTCTCTCTATGCCTAAATTGTCTTAAAGCGGGGCACCAAGTTCGAGACTGCAAGTCTGGATGCTGCCGCATATGCCACGAAAAGCATCATTCTCTGTTGCATTTTACGCAAACTTCACCTATCGGCACTCACAGCACCACTCACGAGCCTGCAGTTGGGTCGTTTCCTGCAGTCAGCACCACACCGGCTTATCCAACCTCTCATCAAGCTCTCGTATCTCACTCGACATCTGATGCCGTTCTACTAGCTACAGCTGTTGTACTTATTAAAAACAACTCTGGCTCTTTCGTTCCTTGCCGAGCACTCCTAGACTCCGGCTCGCAGCTACACTTCGTTACTACTCGATTCGCAAATCAATTACAACTTCGTAAAATCAAAACACAGGCTGAAGTTTCTGGCATAGGAGATGCCAACTTCAAAACAGAAGGACACTCAGTCGACCTCGTCCTGAAGTCGCGGACTTCAGATTTTGTTGCAAGCCTCACTGCTGTCATCGCCCAGACAATTACTGAAAAACAGCCTGAGGTGTCCGTGAGCACTTTCAATTGGGACGTTCCCTCCAATATCCAACTAGCCGACCCTTCATTTAATATACCTCAGGGTATAGATCTTCTCATCGGAGCTTGTTGATTTTTCGAGCTACTTTGCATTGGGCAAATACAGCTAGCGCCAGGTCTACCATTGTTGCAGAAGACACAACTGGGTTGGATTTTATCTGGTGGCGGTCACTCACTCACAGCACTCGGCTGGATGGTTTAGTGCGTCGTTTTTGGGAAATCGACTATCAAGTTGAACCAATTTCCAAAGCTACAAAGGAAGAGATCACTTGCGAGGCCCACTTTCAGCAGAATTTTGTTCAATTGCTTGCAGGCGAATATTCGGATCGCCTGCCATTCACACATGGCCCAGAGTCCCTGGGTGAATCTTACATGCTTATCGGGCCCACAATGACCAGAGCGAAAATCATTTTGCAAAGGATGTGGAGAGAAAAATTAGCATGGGACGAAAGCTTGCCCCAGCTCCTTGCTACAGCCTGGAACAAATTTTGTGACGACTTTATGGAGATGCATCACGCAAAATTTCCCCATTACATTCTACTTCCAAGTGCGGTACTCAAGTTACATGCATTTTGCGACGCTAGTTTGGAAGCTTATTTATACTGTCTCTCGAATTCGCAGCCAGGTGCAGTCTCACTTACTCTACTCAAAAGCTCGTATCGCTCCTTTAAAAACCATCACGATTCCGAAGCTCGAGCTATGCGCCGCCCACTTGCTTGCACAATTGGTTTCCGAAATAGTGAAGATGCAAATTTTTACCTGCAAAGTTTACTGTTGGTCAGACTCATCAGTAGTCCTCTCTTGGTTGCTAGAAGAATCATCTAAATTCAATGTCTTTGTCGCAAATGGAATTTGTGCCATACAGGAGCTTAAAGCGGATATGGAATGCCGATATGTGCCGACTTCAATGAATCCTGCTGATATTCTTTCCAAGGGAGCATCACCAAAGGGGCTATTACGCTCAGCGCATTGGCTGCGAGGTCATCCGTTCTTGCAGGGAATTCTTGATCAACGGCCAGCACACTGCCTTCCTCAGCTCCAGTTACCGGATAGATTCGGAAGAAGATTCGGAAGAAGATCCGGAAGAAGATTCTCTTAGTTACGTCTGATTATGGCGATATATCGATATCGTTGAAATACATTAACTCATTTGAAAAAAAGTAGTGACACTTGTCGCTTGCTTGTGTTTTCTTTGTGCTCCGGCTATAAACGCTAAGACAGTAAATTAATAAATAAAAAAATTAAAATTAACGCGGAAAGACGCTTTGTGCAGTGAAAATGCACACATCTATAAAAACAAATATATATATTGTAAGATACTGATTTATTCATTTAATATATATTCATGCTCATTTATATCGATTGCATATGTTAAATACCAATATATATCGTAAGTTAGTATTAAGTACCGATGTTAGTATTAAGTATGCTCTATCGAAAAAAGGTGCATCTGGCCACACCAGATGGCTCTCTCTCTTCTCTTCCGGTAACCAAGGCAACGACACGCAATTGCGCGCGATTGTCTATCTTCTCTTCTATATATATAAAAATGAAACCCGTTTCGCGTTGTCATAGCATCACGTGTGAACGGCTGAACCGATTTCGATAATTCTTTTTTTTAAATGTTCGTTGGAGTTCAAGGATGGTTTTTACGGCGAGAAACATTCGAATAATTGCCGGAAAAACCCTTTAAACAGCCATGTTAGAGTTGAGCCAGACCTAGAGCTGTGTTTTTCAAAATCTTAGTAGGCTACATTTAAAATTAGCTGTGTTTTTCAAAATCTTAGTAGGCTACATTTAAAATTCAGTAGGAAAAATAATTCTATTCAACGTATAAATGAAATTATTTAGTTATCCGGAGCGCGTTGCTTCGCCAACAACTCAAATAAATAAAAAAAATTTTGTTAAAAAACAAAAATATTAGCTTCTGAATCAAAACTGTTTTTTTTTACTATTTAAAATCGTACATTTTTAAAATTCCAGCAATACGCAGAGGAGCTACCATAAAATCTAACCTCAACAACGCGAGCAGCTATGGGTCACGACGCAAACGTGTTGAAAGAGCCCAGCAATTACCAGAACAAATCGAATCAAGAAATGCAGCTCAAAGGATCAGGACTGCAGAAAGTCGTGCACAAGAATCTCAAGAACAGCGTGACGAACGTCTGTAACAGAATATTACGAGAAAAAGAGCGGCACGAGAACGAAACATAGCTACAGTACGAGTACTAGATCGACAAAGGCAACGGATCAGCCGCTCATTAACACGTGCATCATTCGTTCGGCTTGCCTTTGAATATGCACCAGATATTAACTATTCAGCGCATTCAAAAATTGCTATTGGTGGAATTGATAAAGTATTTCAATATTGTCAGGCATTGAAATTTCGGAATGAAGCAGCCGGCATGTGTTGCGCATCAGGAAAAGTTGTGCTGTCACCTCTACCCGCTCCGTCGGAGCCTTTATTATCCCTTCTTACTGGCAAATTATTTTTGCGTAAGATACGAAAATTTAATTCTTGCTTCCAAATGACGTCATTTGGGGCAACTAAAATTTGTGATCGTGCATCCGATGGACGTAATTTTGAAACTACATTCAAAACTCAACATTTTCGTCTTTGTTCGTAAATAATTTCAATGCACTAAAGGGTTAAAGTAGTGAAATTTTTTGACCCGGCTATAAAATACGTAGAATCAAAACAATTCAACATTACAAATCTTTTTGACAGGAAGAAGTCTGTCGGGTCCGCCACTGCAACGCGTGGCTGGGTTAGCTAGTTTTAAATAAAAGCCATCATCGACATATAATCAAATATTTATGTCTATTATAACTCAGAAGTGGGATACCCAAACACATCAAGTATTATTTCCGCAGTCTGACCAAGATGGGTCTAACTAAGTGTGAGATGTTAAACACGCTGAGGACGCGCGGAGTGGAAGTGCCACCGTCGGCAACTATGGCGCAGCTGCGCCGGTTGATCGTGGAACTGGACAGTCTGGACACTGCCTCGCCACCAAACGCGCCCGATGCCACACCGCCGTCTGCCAGCACCCCAACAAATGCAGAGCCAGGTGCCCTTGTCGTTGACATGACCCCGCCGTCTGCCGTCGGCATATTCATGCCGCCATTAAATGCGCCTGAAACTGCTGTCACCCCGCCGTCTGCCGCTGCCCCGCCGTCTGCCGCTGCCCCGCCGTCTGTCGTCGCCCTACCGTCTGCCGCTGCTCAGCTGTCTGCCTTCGCCCAGCCTGCCGCCGCCGCCGTCATCGACACAGCTACGCCAATGTCGAATGTGCTCGACACCGCCCCCGCCGTCTGCCGACGCCCCGCCGTCTGCCGCCGCCCCGCCGTCTGCCGCTGCCCCGCCGTCTGCCGCTGCCCCGCCGTCTGTCGTCGCCCTACCGTCTGCCGCTGCTCAGCTGTCTGCCTTCGCCCAGCCTGCCGCCGCCGCCGTCATCGACACAGCTACGCCAATGTCGAATGTGCTCGACACCGCCGTCAACGAGACACTGCCGCCCGCTGTGCCGAACGCTGCCTTCACCCCGCCGTCTGTGGTACCACCTGCCGCCCTACTGACAGCTGCCTGTCCCCCGTCGTCGGATCTGGATGTGCAACTGGCGGTATTGAGGAAACAAAAAGAAGTCTTGGAGCTGCACCAGCAGATCGCAAACCTACAAGCCAATTTGGGCACCGCCGCTAGTGCATCGAATCCGCGGGTGACTGACAGCAGCGTTATCGAATCAATGGTACCAAAATTTTCTGCAGACGATGCATATGACGTAAACAAGTGGATAGACGATGCATATGACGTAAACAAGTGGATAGAAGATTTCGAGGATGCGAGTGACATGCTACAGCTGGACGACAGACTAAGGTTAGTCGCATGTCGGCGGCTGTTGGAGGGCACAGCAGCAGTGCTCGTACGTACAATAACAGTGAGAAGCTACGAGCAGCTCAGAGATAACCTACGTCAGGAGTTCGGGCGAGTGAAGAGTGTTGAGGAGGTGTACCTTGCGTTACGGAACAGGCGCCGCAAGCAAGGGGAGAGTCACCTACGGTACGCAATAGAGATGCAGGAGATCGCTCTGGGCGCACCAATTCCGGAGTCAGAACTGGTTGACGTAATCATTGAAGGACTGCGCGATAGCTCAGCTGCGGTGGGCATGTTGTACGGAGCCCAAAATGTTGCCGATCTGAAGTTGCTGCTGGGAAGGTACGAGCGCCGGAAAACCCAAATGAATGCGAGCCGACAAGTGACTGCCGTCAGTCAACCTCTGCCGAAGCAAGCCGCCGTCCAAACACCGCCGTCGAGAGCTGCCGTCCCTGAGATGAGAGAGGTGCGATGCTTCAACTGCTCCGAGTTCGGGCATTATAAGTCGCACTGCCCGAAGCCATACAGGCCCGCAAATTCATGCTTCAAGTGCGGGCAAACGGGGCACGCTTACCGAAGCTGCCCTCTTAGACTAGGAAGCACCATCGCTACCAACGCTGCTGCTGCCGTCACCACTGCCGTCACCACTACCGAAAACACGTTCGAGTCTGCCGTAGGAGGAGAACTGGTCGAGGAGATTAATCATATACAGATGGTGAGTGTTGCCTTTGTGTCAGATCAAGTGAAAAGCAGTGAGTTTACAAACATTTTCTCTCTCCTCGATTCTGGTAGTCCTAGAAGCTTTATTCGGCAATCAGAAGTGCCACCCCATTACAAACTAAAGAGCTGTCCGATAAACTGCCGTGGGTTAGGCAATAGCCGCCTTATGTCCTTGGGGAAAGTTCGTTGTGAAATCAAATTACTAGGTCAGCGTGTACCACACACGCTCGACATCCTGCCGAACAATGCCACTAGCCTTCAAATAATCCTGGGAAGGGATTTCTTACAAAAAACCACTATTACTCTCTGTAAAATTAGGAATAAGAATATGAAAGAAAAATTATACCAATTAAAGAAAATAATGAAGTTAATAAGAAGAAACTCACTGCTGTTCTTAATTCATTTGATTTGTATAAAGCCGACGTCAGACGCACAATAACTACAGATAAGTCAGCCCGATCGCTTAATGAGAATCAGCTTATGCCCTCCGCTCTACAAACGTGTACTGCTAAAAAAGAGTGTCCTGTCGACTCTGACGTTCTGCTGGGTGAGGCTCTGGCAGCCATTAATGCAATCGAACTACCCGCTGTCAGTGAAAACAAATTCGATATAGAATCGACCCTGCCACCAGAACAATATGCAGAGCTGCAGTCGGTTATTTCTGCCTCGTATACGAATGTCCCTCCGGAACTAATCAAACCAACCGACTACGAAATGAAGATTGAGCTGACGAATCAAACCCCAATCTTCTGCCGTCCCCGCCGTTTGTCCCATCACGAGCGCAATGAGGTGCGCCAGATATGTGATGATTTATTGAAGTCCGGAATTATCCGGCATAGTAGTTCACCTTACGCTTCTGCTATAGTGCCTGTCCGGAAGAAAAATAACACCTTAAGAAAATGTGTTGATTATCGTCCACTGAACAAAATTACTGTTCGTGACCATTTCCCGATTCCGTTGTTAGAGGATTGTGTCGACCACTTGGGGGGTAAATCGTTCTTTACTGTCTTGGATTTGGAGAATGGGTTCCACCATGTGAAAATGCACCCCGATTCAATTAAATACACCGCCTTTGTAACACCTGATGGGCAATTCGAGTACGTACGCATGCCGTTTGGTCTATGTAATGGGCCCCCAGTTTTTGCTAGATTTGTATACTTTGTGTTGAAGGATTTGATTAATAGAGGTCAACTGGTGATCTATATGGACGACATCTTAATCGCGTCGAGTGATTTTGAAACCCATCTGCAAGTGCTGAAAGAGACACTGTACACCTTACGAGTGAACGGATTATGCCTAAAACTGTCTAAGTGTCGCTTCGCGTATAAAGAGCTGGAGTATTTAGGGTATTTAGCGAACTCTTCCGGTATTACCCCGAAACCAGCTCATCTTCAAGCTATTGAAAGTCTGCCGGAACCCCGAGATAGAAAAGAATTGGAACGCTGTCTGGGTCTGTTCTCGTACTTCCGCCGTTTTGTACCCAATTTCGCCAAAATTGCTTATCCGTTGTCGCGTCTACTGAAGAAAGATGCCCCTTACGTTTTCTCTGACGAGTGTCGGGAATCTTTCCGAACCCTGCAGTCTAAACTGATTGAGTCCCCCGTGCTGTCTATTTACAATCCGAAGTCAGAAACCGAGCTACATTGCGATGCTAGCTCAGCCGGTTTCGGAGCGATGCTCCTACAAAAACAAACCGACGATAAATTTCATCCAGTGTGTTATTTCTCAAAGACCGCGTCCGCCCCCGAATCCAAATTACATAGTTATGAATTAGAAACCCTGGCCATTGTTCATGCCTTAAGGCGTTTTGAGACATACCTGAAGTTTATTCCGTTTAAGATAATCACGGATTGTAATTCGTTAACACTGACTCTAAAGAATGGTGGATCGTCCGCCAAAATTGCCCGCTGGGCACTACTCTTGGAAAACTGTAACTATACCATTGTGCATCGGTCCGGTGTTTCTATGCCTCATGTGGATGCACTTAGTAGACTAGACACCGCTGCATATGTGGATGACTTGAATCTTGATTTTCAACTACAACTGATGCAGAATCGCGATCAAGAAATTGTTAAGCTTCGGGGTGTCTTGGAAAACCAAGAGATTGCCGGTTTCGAGTTGCAAGATGGTGTCGTGTATCGTCGATCACCGACAGACGTGCTCCAGCTTTATGTCCCTGCCGGAATGATTAACAATATCATACGAACGGTTCATGAAAAGTTAGGTCACTTGTCCACTGAGAAGTGTTGTACACAGATAAAAAAACATTATTGGTTTCCTTATATGAAATCGTACGTTAACAATTTTATTAAAAATTGCCTCAAATGTATATACTATGCCCCTTCCGCTCATAATAATAACGCTACCCTGCATAGTATTCCGAAAATCCCTCTGCCGTTTGATACTCTTCATATTGACCACTTAGGACCCCTTCCGTCCATCCAGTCTAGGAAAAAGTATCTGTTAGTCGTTATTGATGCCTTTACCAAGTTCGTCAAGTTGTACCCGGCCGCTACCACTAACTCCCGGGAAGCGTGTCACACTCTGGAGACAGAGTATTTTCCGAACTATAGCCGACCCCGCCGAATTATTAGCGATCGAGGTACTTGCTTCACTTCCGCTGAATTTGCCACATTCCTGCGGTCCCACAATATAATCCATGTCCAAAATGCTACTGCCTCCCCTCGGGCCAATGGTCAGGTGGAACGCGTCAATCGGGTCTTGGGACCCATGCTTGGCAAGTTGACAGAACCATTGGATCATGCCGATTGGGTGAAACAACTTCCGAACATCGAGTTCGCCCTGAACAATTCAGTTCATTCCACAACTTAATTTGCACCTTCTGTCCTCCTCTTCGGCGTCGAACAGCGTGGCGCTGTTATAGACGAGCTGACCGAGAGTTTAGAAGATAAATCTATTGAAAACGTGTCAACAGCTGATATTCGTAAGATTGCCCTGCAGAACATAGTCAAGTCTCAAGAATATAACACAAAGTACTTTGAGAAATATCATCGTCCCGCCGTTAATTTTGAGGAAGGCGATTTTGTTGTCATCAAAAACGTTGATACGACGGCTGGCCTGAACAAGAAACTCATTAGGCGATACCGCGGTCCATATGTCATTCATAAGAAACTCCCAAATGATCGGTATGTCATCCGGGACGTTGAAGGGTCTCAGCTCACACAACTTCCGTACGACGGGGTTTTAGAATCATCCAAACTCAAATTGTGGCTCACCCCTGATCAAAATTGTGCTTCTGACGTCTGACCGAAAGCAACACTCCACCATTGGTGGGGGTCTTATGTATACAACTATTTAGAGTAAATGGAATCGTGGTCGATTCCGCTGTCAGGACGGCCGAGTTGTAAGATACTGATTTATTCATTTAATATATATTCATGCTCATTTATATCGATTGCATATGTTAAATACCAATATATATCGTAAGTTAGTATTAAGTACCGATGTTAGTATTAAGTATGCTCTATCGAAAAAAGGTGCATCTGGCCACACCAGATGGCTCTCTCTCTTCTCTTCCGGTAACCAAGGCAACGACACGCAATTGCGCGCGATTGTCTATTTTAAATAAAATTAAATAAAAGCCATCATCGACATATAATCAAATATTTATGTCTATTATAATATTTACATATAAATACATATATCTAATCATTTTTTAGCTAAAACTCAAACCAATCACTCACAAATAAAATCGAAGAAATAAAAAGCCATAAACGTAACCCCGCTCAATAAAATGAGCCAACGTAGCATTCGCGCTCTGGCGCAGCGCAAGCAAGACGAACGCCGGCTCTCTGTACAACGGCACAACAAGTACCTCTCTGTGGTTTCCCAAGATATGGAGAGCGAGCGACCAAGGGAAGTCTTACCCTCACTGGGCGACTCTGAACATTCGTGCTCCCCGTCACCGTCCGTACTATCAACGAAATCTGACCGCGCGCGGTCAATAACTCCAAACGCGAACAACGAACTCTTGCACGTAGAACGCGAAAGAGTACGATCATGCTCTCCGTCTCTTCTGTCCACGACATCTGACTGAACCAACAACTGCACCTGTGTCGACCGCCCGCTCAGCAAACGCAACAACTGCTGCGCCGTCAGCAGAACAATCCGCAGACAACGCAAATGAGAAGCCGGCTATACAGACAGGTATGGATCGCTACATACAGATCAAGCGTAAATTAAACCCCCATCAAGCTACGAACAAACCAAAAATTACTTCCCTGAAAGATGGAAAAAGTCTATCATCATAATGATACCAAAGCTGGGAAAGGATCAAACAGTCCCCTCGTCGTATAGACCTATAAGCGTTATTTATTGTGTCTATCAAAACTCTTCGAAAAATGCTTGATGACTCGGATTAATCAATTTCTGAACCTTCACAACATTATCCCGTCGCATCAATTCGGCTTTCGCCAAAACCACAGAACTATTGAACAGGTCAATCGCATACAATCTATTTATTTATTTATTTATTTATTAATTGATTAACATCCTAGTGCGACAAGTTCTAAGAAACTTAAATTTAAGGCACTATGTAGTCACTAAAACAAAATTATTAATTAAAATTAACAAAGCAAAATCAAAAGAAAAAAACAAAGAAATAATTTAAATTATACAATGAGAAAATTGGAAGAACTTTAGCAGACTAACATTTATGTACTTAGTTTGAATGTTTATTTATAAATATTAGGATTAAAATTAATTTAACGTTAGATATTATTTTGTAAGTGCAGCAGAAGGCTGCTTTTAAATCGTGGTGCGCTTCTAATTAACTTTAGGTCGTGTGGTAAGTTGTTCCACAGGCGAACAGTGTGTATGAAGTATTGTTGTTCAGAGACAGATAAACGATGACGTACAATTTAGGGTGTTCACAAAGTGTAGTATCATGGCATAAGAGCAAAAGTGCAAGCATCTCCAACAACAATTTGTACTGAGTGTAGTTTGCACTTTGTGCTAGACCCCAACCCTTGACTACAAAAATCATGGCAAGTATTGCATAGAAACTAGTGCTAAACAACAGTAAAAACTTGAAAAGTGTTGCAAAAGTCGCCAAGAAATCAGACGATATTTTGGTATTTTTTGGTATAATTAAGTGCTTTAGGTGCTAAATCAAATCAATCAGCTGTCAATTGTAATCCCGCCAACAAATTGACTTTGGTACATTTATATCACCTCTGCGGCTCTTATGAATGGAAATTACATCATGGACACAATAATCCCAAAATTCGACCGATGCAGAATCGGCCTTTTGAATGTTCAATAATATCTGCAATAATAATTAATTAACGTACTTAAATTACCACAAAATGCATATTAACGTATATTCCTTTAATTGCAAGAATTTCCTCAAGTGCTTGGGATGCTTTCCATTCTAAAATAGCTGATTTTATGCTTTTAAAAGGCATTTTCAATTTATTTCTTATTTATTAATCAATAAATACACAATACCACAAAATGCATTCTATCCAATATACCTTCAACTGCCTCTATATCCTGAATGGCTTGAGATGCTTTCCATTGCAAAAGGGAGGACTTCACGCTTTTAAAAGGTATTTTCTATTTATTTGCTACCAATCACTCTCTCAAACTACACTCACAATAATAAAATTAGAGATAGCAAGCTTGCAACACAATTGTGCACAATTGGGTGTTCACGATAGCAGTGTTGTATCGATACACTTATGCCATGATACTACACTTTGTGAACACCACTATTATTAAATTATTTGTCCGACGTGAAGTTAAAAAAAAACAATTTATTATATAAATAACTGGGCTCTTTTGTATTTATAACTTTGTGTAACAATATTAATGCTCTGAGTTGAATCCACTTTTCCAAGCTAAGATTATATATTTTGCATGCATATGGTGTAACGTGGTCTCTTCTTCCTAAATTAAACACATAACGGGTAATACTATTGAAGACAACATTGAGCCTGTGCTTACTAGCAGCGTCAGGGTTTGAAAAAATGTCTACTCCATAGAAGAGAGTTGGTATGAGGTAGGTCTTGGCCACAATGAGTTTAATATTAATTGGCAAGAGATGCTGCGTCAGGTACAACATTCTTAAGGCTGCATAAGTTCTAGCTATTGATTTAATTATGTGGTCACTCCAAGTTAGAGTCTTATTAAATGTTATCCCTAGGTTAGCTACCCTGTCTACGTAGTCAATAGAATTATTGTCAATTTTGATTTTTCCCAAGTTTAAAGTGTCTATCGACTTTTTGTATATGACTATACACTTACTTTTTGACGTGTTTAGACCAAGGCCATTACTTCGTGACTTCATAGCTTCAGAAATTCGAGGCATGTTTGAAAATCGAGAATACTGTACTGCAATTTTTCTGGATGTGTCTCAGGCGTTTTACAGAGTCTGGTTGGAAGGGCTGATGTATAAGATCAAATCAACGCTTCCAGCAAACACACATAAACTGTTAAAGTCGTACCTCTACGACAGGAAGTTTGCAGTAAGATGCAACATTGCAACATCAAGCAAACACCGTATTGAAGCCGGCGTTCCTTAGGGAAGCGTACTTGGGCCAACACTCTACGTTCTCTACACAGCAGACATTCCTACAGTACCTCTACGACAGGAAGTTTGCAGTAAGATGCATCAGTAAAGTTAACGAACAAAAATGTTAACATGTAACTTTCACTCTTAACAAGAAAGATTTTTCACCACTTACGCTAAACAATACCCCACTTCCGAAAGCTAACGAAGTAACGTACTGGACAGAAGGCTTACTTGGCGCAGGCACATTGAAGCCAAGAGAACACAACTCAAACTAAAAGCCAATAGCCTCCACTGGCTTATCAACGCTCGCTCCCCGCTAAGCCTTGACTACAAGGTCCTGCTCTACAACTCTGTTCTTAAACCAATCTGGACCTATGGATGCCAGCTTTGGGGTAGTGAGTGCAGCAGTAACATCGACATCGTCCAAAGAGCCCAGTCAAAGATCCTGAGAACTATCACCGGGGCATCGTGGTACGATCGCAACGAAAACATTCAAAACGACTTAAACGTCCCACCAATCAAGAAAGTAATTGCGGACTACAAGAAAAATTACCTTGGCAAGCTGTCATCGCACCCAAACTATCTTGCTAGAGCACTCTTAATCTAAGCAGCCGATCCCGTCTTCGTCGTAATGACTTTCCGAGCCAGCGATGAGTTGAGGTACGCGGCCACCAACTATTTGTACAACAACAAATAGTTAACTAAGTAATACTTGTAAGATTTGTAAACTTTTTGTTAGTTTCCCTATTATAAGGAAAGATTCAAAAAATAAAACCAGCAATAAAAAAAAAAAAATTTGGCTATGTGCACAAGTTCATCGATCTGCGGACCTCTTCTAAATCGGTGCAGCTCTCAGCAGAAAACATTTGTCTTGGGACATACATTCTTATTCGCGTCGTTCAAAGGGCTCATCTGCATGAGGAATATATTCAGCTTCAGAAGAACAAGATTGTCAGCTCGTCAAGTATTATATCATCGCTTTGCCCATTCTTAGATGACTTCGGTTTAATGCGTGTAGGCGGACGCCTGACAAATTCAATACTTGGCTTCGACGCCCGCCATCCAATTTTGCTACCGAAGAATCATCCCTTGACATTATCTATCGTAACTTACTTTCATCGTAAGTACCATCACGCTGGTCCCCAAGCTCTTCTTGCTGCGATGCGAATGCAGTATTGGCCAATTGGCGGTCTACAAACGGTATCGCGACCCCTGCGCAAGTGCATAATTTGCTGTAGAGCACGTCCACGCCTTGTTGAACACATCATCGCAAGTCTACCAAAAGAACGCGTTCAGAGCTCACAAGCATTCACAATCACAGGAGTTGATTATTGTGGCCCTTTTTATTACAGGCCAGAGGTTTGGAATAAGGCTCCTTACAAGTGCTACATATGCGTTTTTGTTTGCTTCGCCACCAAGGCTGTTTGGTTATAACTTGTCAAGGATCTCTCTACCGATGGTTTCCTAAGCGCTCTTAAGCGATTCGTTGCTACTCGCGGCATACCCAGCTGCATCTGGTCTGACAATGCGACTAATTTCGTTGGTGGAAAAAACGAGCTACTGGAGCTGCGGAATTTGTTCTTAAATGAAAAGCATCTCGAGTCAGTTCATGCCTACTGCTTGAGCAATGGATTCGACTGGAAATTCATACCTCCTCGATCGCCCCACTTCGGCGGCCTATGGGAGGCCGCAGTTAAGGTGGCCAAGCATCATTTATATCGCTCTATGAGGTCTTCGATTCTTGGATTTGATGAATTGCGCACTTTGGTGTGCCAAATTCAAGCAATAATTCACGCCCTCTTGTATCGCTTTCAGAAAATCCCGCAGACCTCGACGTTTTGACACCTGGCCATTTTCTTATTGGTAGACCACTCGTTGCACTCCCTGAGCCAGATCTTTCATCTCTGAACTGCAGCCGTCTCGATCGCTGGCAGCATGCTACTTACATCCGGCAACTTTTCTGGAACAGATGGAAGGAGGAGTACCTCTCTCTTCTTCAGCAGCGTATAAAGTGGAGGACGTCTCAGACCTCTCTCAAGGTGAACGATCTCGTTTGTATAAAGGACGAAAATCTCCCCCCACTAAAGTGGCCCCTAGTTCGCGTTGAAGAGACCATCCACGGAGATGATGGCGTTGTACGCGACGCTCTCCTGCGCACGCCCACTGGAACAACACGTCGAGCTGTCAACAAGTTAGTCATTCTTCCCGTTAATGATCCTGTTGAAAGCACTGGGTTTTTCAACGGGGGGGAGGATGTTTAGGGCAGCAGCTGTTGCTGCCTGAGAACGTTACCCTTTTTGCGCTCTTAAATTGTTAAATTGCAAGCGTTTAAAGCAGCGCTGCTCTCTTAAGCTATCGTCATATATTCTATAACTGCATTTCTCTTCTTTGCTTCGTGTATACCTAGCTAAGCCAAGCACGCATACATATTACTCTCTGATTGTCTTTCGTCTACATCGGTTGCGTCTAATGCTAAATAGCAAGGCATTAACTAGTGAAAATGAAATAAAATAAACTCATAAAACAAATGTAAAGAACGCGTCGTGCGCCTTTTGTAAATAAATGTCAGGCGATCTGCTTAATAAATAACTCTGAAAAACTAAGACATTGTGCCGGTTTTCTTAAACTTTTCTTTTATTAAGCAAATCAAAGTTGTCGAAAAAGCTCGGCAGCTCCCAACATACCCAAAACCCCCAAACAACGGGACATGCCCCACCGCCCTAAAACCGGAAGGCATGTATCTTCGCCAGTTTTTAAGCTAGAGTCACCAAATTCGGTATGAATATTGGTAGTGACATCCGTAACTGGTGTGCATACATGATGCCACGCCAACTTATACTGCCCACCGCTCTCTCTCAGTTTTCGAGCTAGGCTCTTCAAATTTGGTATGAACATTGTTAGCGACATCCGTAACCGATCTACATCAAAGTTTTATACGCCAGGCCCACCTTTTCCACCCAACTCGTAAAATCTGAAATTTCTATATCTTTCCCAGATTTTGCGCTAGAGTCACCAAACTTGCAATATTGGATGCCACTCCCACTTATACCGCCCTCCTCATTATCTTTCTCAGTTTAAGCGCTAGACTCTCCAGACTTGATTAGGATAAAGAAGGTGCCATCCGCCACAGATATGCATCACAAATTTGAATGTCACGCCTACCCCTTCTGCCTGCCTTTTTATACCCAAAACCCCCATACGTTACAAATACATACAAACTTATATATTTATGTGCTTTGCTTGCTTGTTCGAAATTGTATATTAACAATGTTTGTGTGGTACGACGTCTGAGTTAGATAAGCAGCAAGTACGCAAATCTACCACTATACAAAGATGTTCAGGATTAATTATTTTCGCGCAAAGGGCTCGATATAAAAAACAAATACAAATTAAATGTACATATGTACATATATATACAACTTTTTTGCATTAAATATACATACATATGTATGCAGATTACATTTTCTTAAGTTTCTATTTGTCAGTGCGTTTGTTTTTGCACTGTATATACATATAGTTGCACTTGCATTTTTTGTTATATATATGTACTGGAACCCAGCCACGCGTTGCAGCGGCGGACCCGACAGACTTCTTCCTGTCAAAAAGATTTGTAATGTTGAATTGTTTTGTTTCTACGTCTTTTATAGTCGGGGCAAAAAATTCTCGTGAACAGAACCGTCACCCATGAGAGGGTGTTGTAAATTAAAATTAAATAAAACATTATATAAGTACATATTTAAAAGTAGACTTTAGACATGCATTGAGTTCATCTGCTGGCGTTGATCGTGGAATCACTGGCATTGTTTGACGAAAATCTCCTGCTAATAAATTCAATGCACCACCAAATCGGTTATAATTTCTCCGTAGATCTTGTAAGGTTCTGTCTAATTTTTTTCTGTATTTCAATGCCTCACAATATGAGCAAACCGAGTTCATAGAACCAATAACAACACATTGGAAGTTACTGTAGTCAAGTGATACATCGTTACTGAAAGCAGCTCGATTCAAACTAGCACGAATATTTGTTGAATGTCGCGCTCGCGCTTCACGCGTTTGTGATATCCGAATTCTTTTACGATGATTTCGGTCCTCAAGTTCTTGAGCAGTACGATTAGATTGGTAATAAGCTTGGCTTGTAGTATTTCGTGTTCTTCTGCCTAATAAAAAATGTACGATTTTAAATAGTAAAAAAAACTGTTGATTCAGAAGCTGAATTTTTTGTTTTTAAATTTTTTTTTGATTTATTTTAGTTGTTGGCGAAGCAACGCTCGCCGGATAACTAAATAATTTCATTTATACGTCGAATAGAATTATTTTTCCTACTGAATATTAAATGTAGCCTACTAAGATTTTGCAAAACACAGCTCTAGGACTGGTTTAGGAGGAGTTTGAGGACAAACATCGTGACATGAGATTTATATATATTAAGAAGATGTACAAAACAATGTTAAATGTACGTACATACATGTGTATGTATGTAGTACATATGTGCATTTGCAACACCATCCAAAGTTACAAATGTCAGCTCGAAAATTATATCAAAACAACAATGGCAATAGGTATTTGTGTGTTAAGTTTTGTTTGATAATTAGCAAGTATGTAGGTAAAACCACTCGCGTAACATATTCTGGTGTACAAAACCAAGTTATGTTTTAATTGATTTGTTTTAAATCAATGATACCAACAAAAAGAAGTAACATCAACACTTACTAACAACAACAACAACAAATGCTACTTAATTCGAAAAACAATTGTCAAAGCCACAAAGAAGAAAAGAGAATAACGGAGAGAGACACATCTACAGACGGCAAAAAGTGGAATGGGTCATTTTTTTTATTTTTTTTTGTTTGAAACCTCGGCGGCGTTGAAACTCACAGCTTGTGCGACAATGAGGCGCCAGAGTGGTGGAATGAGGTAAAGTGATTAATGCAATTAATTGAGTTGTTCAAAATTTAATCCAAATTAAAAATCCTTTCTTAGTGCTCACTTTCAAGCTGCATGAAATATTATGTGAAAATTTCAGCCTTCTAGCTCTTATCGTTTAGGCTGTGGGCCTCTCAACAATCAGTCAGTCAGTTAGGACAAACTATTTTAAATATATAGATTAAGAAAATAAACATTAGAATTTACTAAACATGCAAATGTATACATACATATGTATGTACATACATATTATTAAAACCTTTAAAAATAATTTATTTTGTTCATTTATTTAGTAAGGAAAGCAGCGAAGGTGCCGCTTCCAACGCTCGTCGGATTCTGATTCTTACATTGTTCCTTAGGTTCTAATTATGCCTAAGTCTCATAGCTGCGCTGCCCACAGTTGGACAGCAGAAAGAGACGGTTATGTATTACTATATATGTATGTATATTATATGTATACTTATGCTCTCTTAAGCTGCATATGCATGCGCTTGAGTTCGTTCAAGTGGTCTGCGCGTGTAACAGAATGCTGACACTTGCACATTCTGTGAGCGCGCCGTTCGACTCAATATTCGGCCACTTGAGTTTAGGACCGGGACTCTGTTTATGCAAACACTGCAACAAAGTGTTACAGTGTGTTTACTTTAAGTGCTCTTGGTACAGTAGATATTTAATATGTATGCATACTACTACAGTATATCCCACCGATCACAATCCTTAAGTGCTCTATGGAGTCCCTACATGTAATTTGCAAATCGTTGAAGATTACCGAATATTCATTTCGAAAAATCTTAATTGGAATTAAAGTTTTCTGCACCCACAAAGCAAACTATGTGGCTGTATGTGCTTACTTAGAACACAAGCATGCATTTTTCCCCTATGCGTCCAAACCGAAAAACATTAAAAAGCTCTCCTCACTGGGTTAGATAAGGTGGAGCTCGTTGCATTAAAAGCGAAACTTATCCACATTAGCTTTCATTGTAAAGACGTCAAATTGGTCGAAAAGAAACGACTTAATAACAGTACCTTCAAATAATATGTGATATACTTTAAATATACTTTAAAAAGTACTACGCTAAGCAATCTTAAGAAAAACTTTTCAGTCATCGAGTACGCGAAAGTTAGATGGGACTACCAAAAGCAAAACTCGAACAATATAACGCAATGCTTTAACTGCCAAATGTTTGGTCATGGCTCCAGCTAGTGTGGCGTCAAAACTTACTGTTCTAATTGTACAGGTATCCACAAAACCGCCGATTGCCAATAGACGATTTTTAAGTGTGCCAACTGCAGTGAGGCGCACAAAGCTTCCTCTCCTGAATGCCCTAGCAGGCAAAGCTATATTAACATCAAAGCAAGCTCTCAGACAAACTGCAAAAATAACCAACCTAGAGGGCAACCTAGGGGTCCACCCGGAGGTCAAGGTCAACAAAGAGCTTCTCCGCCAAACAACCTTGAGGCTTTTTCAGGGCTTTTAAACCTTCCCCAACAGAGGGAACAGCCTCACTGGGCTCATTCTTCCAGACCTATGCCGACAAACGATGATCTTTTTTCCATGGAGGAAATAAAAAAATCTTACAAATGAGTTAATCAAAAATTTCAAAATTGTAATGTATCATGGAATGTAATATGTTTTATGGATATTAAAGAAACTCATCCATGTGGTTTGGGTTCTCTTTATTGAATGCCCTCTCGTTCTTTACATTTGGTTTGCTATAGCTAAAGACCGCGTAGCTGCGCTGCCAGTGACGCCGGCAGAGGAGCGGTCAGCTTATGTATAAATGTTTACATATATGTATAAGTCTGGCGAAGAGTCGCCGCGGCAGAGAGGAAGTATTATGTTCACTTGGTGACAGAGCCGTCGCGCATGTCAAGTATGCCGACTCAGCACTGTTCAGTCCCTTGCACTCAAGAGCGGTTTGTATTCATATATTTGATTAGTAAATATTTCTGTTCGTATCTTGCAGATTTGCTTTTGTTTATAGAAAAAATTTTGTATTTCTTAAAAGGAATTATATATTTTTTTGATCAGTGCTCAAATTAATGCTACTTTGTTTTTGTTTTTGAATTCTTATGTTTTTAGTCTTTGATTGTTTAATATTTTTTTTATTTTTGATAATATAATATTTCTTATTCACTAGCTAACGCGATAAATATCATTTTCGGCGACGTTCCCTCGACGACCCCTTGGGTTTTATCCTTTTTGTCCCGCGGTGACCAGCGACGTAGCGGCGGTGAGGCGCGGGTGACTCGGGACCCTTGGTGGCACTGAGTTCCTTCGAAGGCTCCTGCGGACAAGCACTACAGGAGAGTCGGCGATAGTTTGTTTTTGAACCGGTTAAACTGAGCCCTTCGGATCTTTTGCAGTTATTCACTGACGTTGTGGCTTTTTTATTTTTAAGGCACTTTTTCGCGAAGCGAACTTTGGTTGGTTTATCAAACACTTTAGCACTTTGTTGTGGTAATTATTGTTAGTCACTTTTAGTGCACTGCGACGCGCTCTGTAGCTATTTTAGGTACTTAAATGCAACGCGTGATCCTTAATTAAGGACTCAATTTCCCGGTCCCTGCTCGGGCGCCAATTAATAAATTCCTTTAAGAAATTATTAAAAAAATAAGCCAACTGGCCTTTATTGATGTCAGATTAGAACTAACTTAAAGTGGACAATTCGGGAGCTTAAGAAGTCTAATTACTGAAGCCGCTGCCGACGTCGTCTCTGCCGCTGCCGACGTTGTTGCTCAGCCGTTGTCGTTGCTGTAGCTCAGCCGTTGTCGCTGATGGTGTCCGACGTCTCTTGGTGTTCCCACGACTTGACCGTTGCGCAAGATATGCTAATGCAGCGCACGTGGCGGATGCGCTGCAGGCGTAATTGGAACTTGTTGTTTTGACTTCGGGAGTGGATGAACTTGGTGTTCTTGGTTGGGCTGGTTACGTAAGGTGTGCTGACTGGACGCGCGTGTTGGATACGTTGCATGCACTAAGGCCGTGGCTGGCTCTTGGCCGATTGTCTGTTGTTGTTAGTGTTTTGTAATATTTGGTGTTTACTCCTCCCCCTTTAAACGCGGACGTCCTCGGACGCGATGTAGAAGCGTTTTTGGGTGGATCCTGTGGGCGTCTGTATTTTTTCTTCTGGTGCTTCGGATCCTTTGTGTAACTGAAGATCCTTGCTGGGTAGTTTTAGTTTTAGTAACCATACGATCATGACGATGAGTGCTAGTAATAAAGTTCCCGAAATTGTGACGTTGACAGTTGATGTCACGGTGCTGTCGTCTCTTATCATCTCGAGTTCTCTGGTGTTGTTTTTGTTGAATTCTTTCAGCATTTGTAATGAAAGTACCTCTTCCACCTTGCTTTTTTGAGCCTGTAGTTGTAGGAGGGGCGGTGTAGCTTCGGCATACGTCATTGTCTTGATTTCGTATACGTCGTTTGCCACGATTATTGTGGAGTTCTGGGTTTGGATTAGGAATGTTCCGTCCAAGGTTATTTCCTCTTCATCGATGTACACGATTCCCTTGAAGTTGTTTAGTAGGATAGTACCGTGCAGAAGCTCCTCGTGATCCGCTACGTGCTGGCTGTTGATAATCTTACAATGCGGCGTGCGACTGTTTAGAAGTGGAGTTATACAAGTGTCGTTACTTAAATCTACTAAGTTAGCTCTGTTACAAATTGTCTTATCGTTATGGGTTTCACAATTTTCTTTTAGGCCGTAATTAACGTGTTTACATTGAATGATTTTGTTGTATTTAATATCGTTTATAGTTTTGCCTTTTTTTTATTGGTTTTAGGAGTGTATGGATGCAGTTTTCATTAATAACTAAAGGTATGCTAACGATATACAGCAAGCTTTTTCCGTTGGTGGCTATCTTTATTTTGGAAAATTCTAATAATTCTTCAACATTAATGAACATAATCTCTTTACCAAATAGTTGTTCAATTTTATCAATTTCGTATTCTGATAGTATCATGGAATTTATAGTGTCTGTTTTCGCCCAATCTATTGCGTGAATAAGGTTGCTTAATTCTTCTTTTAGTATGTGTAGTTTATATTTTAGTAAAGAGATTTTTTCATCGATGAAGTTCTTATTCTCTGACGTGGCCTTTATAATATTATTTGTTATTAAACTTAATTGTTTAATTCTATCGTTAAGTATCTTATTTATAATTAGTTGTTTATTGTTATTTTCGAGTTGTTCATTTATCTTATTGATGATGATTTCTTTATCGTGGTGGTCCGGTATACCGGCCAACCATTTCCATGCTGTTCCCAAAGCATCTATTGCCCTTGTTTTTCTTCCAAAAGGCTTAAGTCTTCTAAGGTCTGATTCTGCTTTCGAAAGCTCGAACGTAAGGAATGAATGTGTTCTGTTTATTTCGTTAAGTCTGTTCGATATGTCACCGAACGCGGATTCATATTCCTTGATATTGAATACATGAATTATTTTGAATGTCCCGTTTTGCACAACTGCCATTCCCGTTTTAATCGGTATAAGTTGGGAGTGAGAGTAGTCTAGTATCGTAGCCAATCCGAAGCAAGTTGGCTGAAAGACTAACCTGTGAATGGATGTTATATCTTGATATTATTCTTGTGTACAACTTTACCTGATCGTGTTTTTATTGTTTCTATCTTCCAGGACTATTTCCTTTCTGTATCTCGGAGTTAGTTTTGACCCTAGTAATTTATCTATCCTGACATAAACTACTTCCCCTTCGTCATATTTTTTTGTCGGATTATTTTTTTGGTTATGGTAGTCAAGATCGATTCTTTGTTTTTTTGCTATTTTTTCGCTGATTTGTTCCCTGGCAACCTGTAGCTCCTGGGGATTTGTGGTTAACTGTTTTCCGAAAAAAAATTTCTATTGGTTTCTTCTTGGTTGTTGAATGTATGGACATGTTGTATTCTTCGACTGCTTTAAAGAGTAGTTCTTCGAATTCTAGTGTGCTTTCGTCTATTTTGAGGCACCTCATGATCTCAGTCAAAGTTGAGTGAAATCTCTCGACTTGCCCGTTGCTTGTAGAAGTGTAAGGCGGTGTCGTGTAGACTTTCGCCTGTAGCTGTTCTTGCAGCAAAAATTTGATAGCGGCCGAATTTAGAGCTTTTTCGTTGTCCATTACGATTAGTTTGGGCATACCAAATGCTATCATTATTTCTCTTAGTGGATGTTTTAGATCTTCGGATGCTTTGGATTTGAGTAACTTTATTTGGGCATACTTAGAGAATTTGTCTATGGCTGTGAGTACTAGTTGTTTTTGGGTCGTATAGATATCTATGTGGACGATTTGACCGGGATAAGTGGGTATAGGGGTTGGTTGGATTTCCCCATGGGGCGGGTGTCTATCGTACTTCGCGATTTTGCATGTTGTGCTATTTATCTGAGGATGTGCTGGGATTCTGGAGAGAGCGTCAGCTACAACGTTAGCAGTACCTGGCTTATATCTTAGCTCGTGATTGTATTCTCCTATGAAACTTTTCCATCTCTTCAACTTCGCATTGTGATTCTTTGCGCTGAGCGCGAAAGTCAAGGGTTGGTGGTCTGTGTATATTATCACCTTGGCACGACCGTAAAGGTACATTCGTAAGCTTTGAAGTGCCCATACTATCGCTAGCATCTCTTTTTCATTGGCTGCATAGTTTTCTTCGGTTTTTGAGAGTGCACGAGAAATGAAGGTGATTGGTCTGGAGTCTTGCTCTTCGCCTATGGCGAAGTTCGAAGCATCAGTTGTTAATTTAAACTCTTTTTTAAAGTCCGGGTATGCCAAATTGACATCCTGTGAAGCTAAGGTACGTCTTATTTTGTCAAATGCATTTGTCGCGTCCTTGTCCAGTACTATCTTTGTTTTGTTTGAAATACTTTTTGGAAGGCGTCCGTTCTCTCCTCTAAGAAGGTTCGTGAGAGGTTTTGCTAGTTTTGCGTAATCGCGGATAAATCTCCTATAATAACAAGCTAAGCCCAAGAAAGACCGTAGCTCTTTTAGAGTTCCGGGAACCGGAAATTGCTCGATAGCTTTCAAATTTTCGGCGTTTGTTTTGACGTCATTTTGTGAGATTGTGAATCCTAAAAAATTCACCTCCTCTCTAAAGAATTCGCACTTGTCCATTTGTACCTTCATGTTTGCTTCATCAAGCGTGGTGAAAATCTTGTCTAAGTGCATGGCGTGCTCGTTTTCGGACCGACTGTAGACGATAATATCGTCAATGTACACGTAGCAGATTTTTCCTACGTGTTCCCTTAGAATATCATCTAAGGCTCTTTGGAAAATAGACGGTGAGTTCTTCAAACCAAAGGGTAGTCGCGTGAACTCGAATTTCCCGCCGTTAATTGCGAACGCCGTTTTTTCTATGTCTTCTTCCTTGAGCGGGATCTGATGAAATCCGCTCTTGAGATCTAAAACGGAAAAATATTTATTATCGCCCAATTGTGCGATTATTTCTCCGATCTCGGGGATAGGGTATCTATCCGAAATGGTCACGGAATTAAGTTTTCGATAGTCGATGACTATCCTATACTTTTTTTCCCCCGATGCGTCGCCTTTTTTTGGAACTATCCATACGGGAGCATTGTATGGTGACCGTGAAGGTCGAATTATACCATCGTGTAGCAATTGTTCCATCTGTTTTTCTACCTCGGGTCTTAACGAGGCCGGGTAAGGGTAATGTTTGCTATACACCGGTGTATCCGATGATGTCCTAATCTCTCCTTTTACCCTAGTAGTGTAAGTTAATCTTTCATCCGGGTCCGCAAATAAGTTACAATGTTTCTGTGCGAGCGAATTAATGTGACTTTTCTGCGTGTTTGACATATGCTCCATTCTAATGTTTATATTATTCACTGATTGTGTCGCTAACTGTCTTATATAGATGCTGTAGTTACCGTCCAATATTAGTAGGTTGTTTTTTACGTCGATGACTGCGTTTAGTTGTTTTAATGTATCATTGCCCAAGATGCCATGGAAAGTTTTAAGAGTAGGTAATAGGAAAAACTTAATGGGTCTATCCCTGCGACTGAACAAAGCGAGGTGAGTGTGGTGAGTTATTGGGGTTTGGCCACCTATCGAATTTGCGAAGAATTTTTCTTCGTTCTTTTTGGGATATGGGACCAGGTGCGATTGGATGTAGTTTTGGTTTGAGCCGGTGTCTATCAGAAAATTTAGATAAGTGCCATCTTCCATGATACATTTGAAATATGGCAGCGACGATCCATTTAACCTAAAAATGAACGTCCGAAGCATCAACGGGAGTCGACTCGCTTTCTGGTTCGTTCTCTTTGGCGTGTTGGTCATGCAGGCCAGTGGCTCCCTCTAGCTCGGCGTTAGCGAAGTAAGCTAGTTCCTCAGGATCGAGGTAAAAGAGTTCACCGGTCTCTTCTTCCGATGCTTCTTCAGGAACCCCTGTAGCAATATGGAACTGCCTCTAAAATTTAGGCGAAGGTCCATTTGCTGGAGCGGGTCGTTTTCCCGAAAAATCGTTGGCATTGGGTCTGTTCATATAATTAATGCGAGCAGAACGTATGGAGCCGTCGATGTCCATTGGAATCGGTCTCGGTTGTGGCTTTGCGGCCGTTGGTCGCGGAGGTGGCTGATACGGTCTACCCGGCTGATAGTTTTGTGTTATGGGGTACTGTGAATAGCTAGGTCTTTGGACAAATCTTGGATTGTCACCCGATCCTGGCTGAAGAGCCTGTAAATTCCCAGTGGGACGTGGATCGGCTGAATATTGTGGACTTAGGCTATAGTAGAGCCTGGGATTGAAAGTTTTCCAATTTCCCGTGGGCTCGCCCGTATAAGATTTCCTCGATGCTAGTCTATTAAAAGGAAGGGCCTGAGGTTGCCTAGGAGGCAGAGGTGGGGAATGCTGTCTGAATTTTGGTGTGAAAGCATTCCTTTGTTCCTGATTCTCGACTAACTCACACAGATGTAATGCGTGGCCAAGATCTCTGGGTTCTTTAATAGCCAAGAGTCTAGGCAAGTCACCGTTTAACCCGCGTATGAAGGTATCTATTGCTTTTTCTCGATAACTCTGTTTCAACGCGTTGATACTGTCGGGCTTAAACTCTTGTACGCTGATTTGGTTGAGGATCAGTGACAACTGATAGTAAACTACTTGATAAAAAACAGCTATTGTCAATCGACCTTGGGTCAATGAGAAGAGTTGGTACTCGAGCGTTTTTAAGTCGCGTTTGTCAGCGAACTGATCTGTTAAGCATTTTGAAATTGCCTTCCAGTTCAATGGGGTATTGTACGCCTCTAGTACTGCATCGGCCTCGCCAGTTATCTTATTTCTGACTGCCAATGTGATTAGGTAGTAGACATGGGTGTTCTCCCTACCTTCGTACAAATTCATAATTCGGGACACGTTTTTTTTCCACGAACCGAATTCCGTACGATTTCCTGAAAATTCCCTAATCGATTTCGCAATCTCTGGTAGCTTCTCTGGTTCGCCAAGTCGTGGCGCTATTAACGGAACGTCTGTAAGCACTTCCGAATGATCGCCTCTGCCTAGGAATTCTTGAGCGAATTCTGTACCGCCCAATGTTTCCTTGATTAGTGTCACAATTACATGCTTAAGCTCCGGGCTTGTTACCGGTGTACTACTTGCTGGTGGCCTGTTGGCCGTGTGCGATTCCCCCTTATCGCCCCCTAATCTAAGGGAAGCTAGTGCGTCCGCTAAGTCTTTGTCATTAACCATGGTAAAGCGAAAAATATCTATTTCACTTCGGATCACAACAAAAATTTATTTCGAATTTAGGCTTATAGGCTTATAGATGTCTTGGGTTGTTAGCTTTTTTTCTTATTTCCTAATTTTATGAGTTTGTATTCATATATTTGATTAGTAAATATTTCTGTTCGTATCTTGCAGATTTGCTTTTGTTTATAGAAAAAATTTTGTATTTCTTAAAAGGAATTATATATTTTTTGATCAGTGCTCAAATTAATGCTACTTTGTTTTTGTTTTTGAATTCTTATGTTTTTAGTCTTTGATTGTTTAATATTTTTTTTTTTTTTGATAATATAATATTTCTTATTCACTAGCTTACGCGATAAATATCATTTTCGGCGACGTTCCCTCGACGACCCCTTGGGTTTTATCCTTTTTGTCCCGCGGTGACCAGCGACGTAGCGGCGGTGAGGCGCGGGTGACTCAGGGACCCTTGGTGGCACTGAGTTCCTTCGAAGGCTCCTGCGGACAAGCACTACAGGAGAGTCGGCGATAGTTTGTTTTTGAATCGGTTAAACTGAGCCCTTCGGATCTTTTGCAGTTATTCACTGACGTTGTGGCTTTTTTATTTTTAAGGCACTTTTTCGCGAAGCGAACTTTGGTTGGTTTATCAAACACTTTAGCACTTTGTTGTGGTAATTATTGTTAGTCACTTTTAGTGCACTGCGACGCGCTCTGTAGCTTGTAACGAACAATTGCTACAGTCTGGTGGGGATTTTTGGTTTCTCTTGCGATGCCGTCGGATTCTAGGATTTCAGCTAGCAAATCAGTCTTGGCGGGGTTCGTCGGATCGCAAGCAGAATGTTCACCGCCAGCTATTTTTTTTTTTTTTTTTTTTAATAAAATTATCAATATTGTTTATATTTTTAATCCGAAAGCCTGGTTTTATTACACAAAACAATTTACACCACAATATACTAAGAACGACCATCAACCGGGACACCCTGTATTTGCTCACTCGACGCAGGTATTCTTGGGTTCGATGGACTGCTGGATGTTCTCGCAGTCCGGCTCTGATACCCACCCTTCCATGAGTTTTCCACTTGTTGCCGTTAAAATTTAAAGAAAACTCCCAATGTTTGTTTATGCAACCAAAACCCTTCAGGGAAACATCAACTCAATTCTTTAATTCATTATAAAATTTTATTGACTATAAAAATATATTTAAGTTTCCCACAAAAAAATTTTCACAAACAACAATCATTGTTGTTCTCAGCGGGTTTTAATTTATCCTTATAAAAAGGAATTTTTAAAGGTGCTCTTCATCAAATAGTATGCCTAACAAACCAAAACGTTGTTAGAGAAAACAGAAAAAAATTTTGTTCTCGGCATACCATGTGCCACCTAATGTTAAAAAAAACTATAATGGTTACTTATTAGAAAACTTAAAAACAAACATTTTTTTTCAGTGTATTCCTCGAATGCTATTATGTCCTAATCCTCATTCTTAACAACTAAATGTTATGATACTAATTTTTATTTAATAGTGTTCATTTACTTTTCTAATATTTAATACTTTCTCTTAATAAAACCAATGACTACTGGCGCTTCTGACTACCCTTACTGTGCCTCATATTGCGTAGTCAGCTGTGTTGGTTTTTTTAGGTGTATACGGTTTGAGTGGTTTGTTTTTCCAAGTACAATGCCCCTGCACTCAAGCTCCAAGAGTTTCACTCAAAAGCTTAGCTCTAATATTTAAACAAAACAACACCATAAAACTCAATGCTGCCCTTTATACACCTGCACGAATAGTTATCATATACTCTCAATGTTCTCGAATTTTTTCCCTCTCTTTAGTTGTACTCAATTTTTTTCCCTGTTTCTTTTTTTTTTTTTTCTTCTTTCAATAATTAATATTTTTTTAAATGTTTTTTTTCTTTCTTTCACTATTTAATAATTTTTAAATTTCGTTTTTGCTCGTCTCAAACTAGATTTTAAATTTTTGTTCGTTTTAAACTAGATTTTAAATTTTTAATTGTTATTTCTCACTTGCACACAATGAAATAGATATAAAAAAAATTTTCCTTTCCAGGCTTGTACTCACCCCTCTCTGCAACGATGAAGGCCTTCTCGCTGTGCGAGGTGTTGTTGTTGTTGTTGATGCCACTGTTTTAAATTAGGATTAAAAAAATATATATTTATACTTTTCACTGTGGCGCTGCGATTTGCCTCTCACTACTCTATTTTTTTTTTCGTTAGCTTTTTTTTCTTCTTTTTCGTTTCTCTTTTTGGTTATATTTTAATTTTCTTTCAACATTTTGTTTTACACCTCACTGTTTTACTTTTGCTAATTTAGTTTAATTTTTCTGTTAGTACACTTTTCTCACTTTTGGTTTTCTTTCGTAGTTTTTCTTTGCCCATGTGCTTTTTCGTTATACTCTTTGGGGATTTGCTTGCCCTGTATTTTTTTCAGAATTTTTCTCTTCACTCACTTTTTTCCCTTATTTTTCGTTTTAAGGTTATGGCACTCCAAAAAAAAAAAAATGTAAATTTTTAACCTATTTATACCTAAATCAATGTCTTTTCGAGTTTTTTTTCCTCTTTTTTCCTGTTCTTTTAGGTTACGGATGTTTTTTTTTCTAGAATTTTTCCACTTTTTTGACTTTTTTCCCGGATTTTATGTTGTGTTTTTTTTTTTCTCTGCCCGTAGCTGCGCTCGTTTGCCGCAGCTTACTCGCGCGGCGAAGGTTTTATCGATCACTACTTCTTAGGTCGACAGCTTTCAGTGGCCTTTGCTGATCTCTTTCCAGTGTGGAATCGCTGCCTCGCTTGCTGGAAATCTCTAATCACCACTATGCGAGCTTTTTCGTCTGCACTGAGGCAAATTTCGAGTCGTTCGCTGCCTAATAAGAATAAAGAAAGTTTTTGGGTTGTTCCATTGTTAGTTACTACCAACTGTCGAACACCATGCCCTTTTGGCCAAAGAATGCTTACCCCGAGTTTCGGGTGGGTAACCCTAACTACAAATTCGATGCTTGCAGTTCTTTTCCTGCTTTTTTTTTTTTTTTTTTTAAATTTGATACTTGTTCTTTTAAATGCGTATTAACGCCGAACAAAAAAACAACTCACTTGCTTAGCCCCAGCGTGTAATTTTAGGTTAAGTACGATTTCTCGTCTATGTACGTGATTACTTTGCAGTCTATTCCAATCAAAAAGACTGAGTGTCCTAAGCCTAGCTCCTTATATACCCCTTTCCGAGCGGATATTTCCAACTGTCACTTGAATCCTCTCTTGAAACCAAACTCACCACTACCAGGGCTGGCCTCTTCGTTCAGTTTGCACCGTTGCATTTGCAGTGGTTGTAACGAGTGTTTTTGGGCGCGAAGTCTGCATTTTCAAATTCTTGACGCTTTATTTTTATTTTTATATCTTTATTCTTTTTTTCAATTTACCGAAATATCGTGCCCCTTACACCACTGTTGAATTCGCAGTTCTTAACGCGGCGAATTACACAGAACATAAGTTATTGTCTCAGATCTTTAGCATGAAATGTGCCAAGTAATTTCCCTTGCAAGTCTTCTAAAATGTAATATGAATTTCCCTGTTTTTCCCTGACTCTTGCTTTTACAAACTGCGGACATAGTTTGGCATTCAATCCCTTACTAAAATTACTTTGCACGAAGTTTCTTCGAAACACTTCTTGCCCTACTCGATAATGAACATTTTTGGTGCGTAAGTTATACTGACTTGCCTGCTTGTCATATGCCTGCTGGTGACTCTTTCGCAACTCCTGTCTTAATAACTTAAGTTTGTCCTCTTTCGCTAGCTGCGCGGTCGGTTCATCCAACACCTGTAAGTTCCTAAGCAACTGGTACTGAGACCCATGAGTTATCATGTCCAAGCCATACAAGGCGTGATACGGTGACACCCCTATACTCAAATGATACCCATTTCTTAACGCACAACTAATCGTATGAACGTGCACGTCCCAATTTCTTTGATCAGACCCTACATATGCTCTTATGGCTGAGATTATGGACCGGTTAACCCTTTCTGAAGCATTGGACTGCGGTGAGTATACAGCTGTGTAAGTATGATTGACACCAAAAGTAGTAAGAAACGCGTTAAAATCTTTGGCTTTGAACTGTGCCCCATTATCACTAATCAAAACTTCAGGTACTCCATATACATTAAAGATTTGCTCCTCCAAAAACTTTATGATACATTTACTAGTAAATTTCTTGAGCGGGTGTAGCCAATGAAATTTTGAAAAATGTTCCAACACTATTAGCAACCCAATATGCCCTTGTTTACTTCTCGGATAGGGTCCTAGTATGTCTATGTAGAGCCGTTGAAATGGACGTGAGGAGTCTGCTTTCACTCCCATTGGAGGTTTTAGCATCTGGTTTGGTGCTTTTGTACATTTGCAAACGTCACATGCCCTAATGAATTCTCGTACTTGAGATACCATTCCTGGCCAAAATAAGTGTCTACGAAGTACCTCTAGAGTTTTTGTCATCCCACCATGAACAAGAACTGATTCATGGGCCTGCTTAATAACTTGTCTGGATAATCCAGGTGGAATCCATAATTTCCAAGCATTTTGCTCTGATGCTTCAGTGCCATCGAGATGCTCTGTTCGCTTGTACACAAACCCGTCTACTACCCTTACATCTGGATAAAGTTCCTGGTTCTCATTAATTTTACGTTGGAGCTCCTCATATTCGATACTTTTAAAACATTCTGATGTCAAATCTACCTCAGGTCCAAAATTGTCTAAGGCGTCAACTTCCTCCATAAACATTCGCGATAAGGCATCTGGCACTACATTGTCTTGTCCTTTTCTATGGCTTACCGTGAATTTGTAGCCCTGTAACTTCATCGCCCATCGTGCTAATCGTCCTTTTAACTCGGCTTGTCTCATTAGCCAAGTTAAACTAGAGTGGTCGGTGATTACTTAAAATTCTTGAAGCTCTAGGTAACAACGAAACTTCTCAATGCCTAATATCACTGCTAAGCACTCACGCTCTGTAACACTATAATTGCGTTGGGCCGAGTTAAGCTTTTTTTGACATAAAGGCAATAGGTTGTTCTAAACCTTCATCCGATAACTGAACTAATACTGCGCCCACCCCCAAGTCACTTGCATCACAATGTAGATAAAACTTTTGTTAAACTCTGGATTTCGGAGTACGGGAGCTGAAGTTAAGATCTCCTTTAATTTGTCAAACGCCTCTTGCGCTGCTTCTGTCCAACTAAACTTCTGCTTCTTAGCTAGCAGATCGGTGATAGGTGTCGTTATTTCTGAAAAATTTTCAATAAATCTCCTATACCATCCTACCAATCCTAAAAATCTTCGTACCTGTTTCACAGACTTTGGCACCGGCCATGCTAACATCGACTCAACCTTGCCTGGATCCGTAGATATGCCTCCACATCCAACAACATACCCCAAATACTTAACTTTTGTAACACAAAAATTGCTTTTGCTTAGATTCAGAGTCAACTTAGCTTTCCGAAATTGTTCTGCTAATCTAATCAACACGGTAAGATGCGATTCAAAATCTGAAGATACCACACAAAGGTCATCCAAATATCCAAAACAACAATTCTTCAAATCTGCAGGTATAACTCCATCCATTAGTCTAGACATTGTCTGTGGTGCGTTACATAACCCAAAAGGCATAACTACAAACTGATATAGAGGACGACCTGGAATTGTAAACGCGGTAATCTCTCTAGACGCTTTCGACAACGGAACTTGCCAATACGCGTCTTTAAGATCGATTTTGGATATCAGGTTAGCTTTGGGTAGCCGTACAAATATACCATCTATATTGGGTAACTGGTATGCGTCTTTTCTCGTACAGTCATTTACTTTCCTGGCATCTAAACATAACCTTACTTTGCCTGGTTTTATCACCAACCTCATGGGGGAACTCCAGGGGCTATTAGATGTCTCTATCACACCTAATTCGATCATACGATCAACCTCCAAATACATTAGTTTTTCCACTGCCGGTGATACTGGATAGAATCTTTGTTTAATTGGTTTTGCATTTCCCACGTCAATTTCGTGTTCAATAAGCGAGGTACGACCTAAACCTTGTTTTTCAAAACTAGGGAACATTGATAACACAACATTTAACTGATTTTGTTGAAAGTTTGTTAAAGGATATGCACCTTCTTGTGTACTGTCCTCGACCCCCTCATTGCTTTCATACTCTATTGTGGAAATAATGCCTGGTGCTAAACGAAACTCCTTCCAAAAGTCGACCCCCAATATAACTCGTTTAGTTATCGACGGGATTACAAAGAATTTAATTGTTTTTACAATGTCCTTGTAAGTGACCTCTGTACAAATATATCTTATGACTGGATGTGCTCTACCATCCGCGGTTTTCACCGTTGCCGCAATGCGTTGAAATTGTGCATATTTAGACCAATCTATGGATGCCAAACCCGACCCCACGCAACTTATGTTCGCTCCCGTGTCCAGTAAACCCTGCTCACAAAAATCTAAAAACTTCACTTCTGCATATAATCTGCCATCCGTTGCTGAATTCAAGACTGCCGATATAAGCAACTTATTGGTTGTTTGCATTCTGCGATAAAAATTACGTATGCGACGCGTTGACCGTTTCGGAGTTTTTCTAACTTTTCTATTTCCTTATCTTTAAATAATCTCTCTCTTACTTGTAGGTATGCGCTTAAGCGCTCGTGATACGGACGGATTGGCCTTAATCTGGGATGTTTAGCTGCCTCCTGCCTAATTTCGTTTTTCGGCGCTAAGTAAAACACGTCCGGTTTTTCTGCAACTGCCTCTTTTGAAACAGCTACGTTTGTATTAATATTACAAGTGTTTATTGCTTCGGGGCCACTTGACGTTGGTTGCCAAATGGACCCACCTGTGAGTTTTCCGCTCGCTTGGCAAGGCAGACTGGACAAGTTGGTTTATATACTTTTTTTGCGCCACATCCGTAGCAAAAGAGTTTTCGTTCTTGCAAACACATGTCCCAGCCTCAATGCATAATCTGCGCTACTTTGTCAGGCTGAATGCGACTGCTTCTACTCGATACTCTGTCTGATGACGGACTTATTCTAGCCGGGCGGATATCCAACTCCGGCACTGTGTTTCTTTGTGCTTGGTCCTGTAAATTCATGCTACTCAATCTACGTGTAATAGTTCTATCCATGTGCTCAAATATTCTATCATAATCAATTTCAAAAGAACGTGTATTCGACTGCCCTCTTGAATTTGACTGTCCTGTTCGTGTTTGTGTATTCTTTGCTCGTTTTGGTCTGGCTGTTTTCTTTGCACTTTGTTGTTCATTATCCTCTAACACCTCTCTTACAACCTTAGACACTGCTCCTGCTTCGTTACCGTGATCAAGTCTCATGTTGTTCTGAGACTTTGTAGTTGCCCTGGTGTTGTGAAACTTGCTTACTGCTCCCGTTGCAGATTTTTCTACCACTGGATTAGCTTCCTCTTGTCTCACCAATACTAAATCGTTAATTTTTGCCACTTGTTTGCATTGCGGGCATTGATTATATTGCACTATCCAATCCCTTATGCAACTTTCGTGGAACACATGGTTGCACCCTGTTTTTAACACTGGTTCCTGCAGTCCTATAAATGGTCTTTCGCAAACACTGCATGCCGACATAACTGGGGTATTATCCGTATCCAGTAAATGTACCTCTTCTTCACTCCTATTTACACCCATTTTGAATTTAATTATTTATTTTCTTGTTTTGCTTGTTTTTCTTGTACTGTTTCCCTTCCAGTAATTAATTGCATAAATTTCCAAAAATAATCCTTACGTATGCGTAACAAATGTGTGTTTGATTATAAACAAATAATGTTGTTTACTCTCTCTTTCCCGATGATCCTTTTAGTACTATACTTTCTCCTGACAATCTATTGTAGTACCTCTCTACTGTGGTTAATATTTCGGGCTTTGCCAAAACTATTAACATTCCTTCCAGTTGATGATACTATTAAAGTCTGTCCGCAAGAAGAAAACCAAAACTACAAACTACATGAAACCACTTTTCCTCTTTCAAGAAAAATGTCAACAGTTAGCTCTGGACATAGTCGAAGCCTTGCCTCAATCTACGTATTCCTAAAGTTATTGCCTGTTGAGTTTTAAGGTCATAATTCACAATCAAAATACCAAAGCGTTATGTTAGAACAACTTGCGCGGACTATGTTGTGGTCCCAGCCTCAATGCATAGTAATTCCAGCAGCTCGTTTGGACCAACTACTTTAACAAAAACACGAATTTCAAAACCAGCCCCACGTTGGGCGCCAAAATAATATATGATATTATTATGATTAATACTGTAACGAACAATTGCTACAGTCTGGTGGGGGATTTTTGGTTTCTCTTGCGATGCCGTCGGATTCTAGGATTTCAGCTAGCAAATCAGTCTTGGCGGGGTTCGTCGGATCGCAAGCAGAAAGTTCACCGCCAGCTATTTTTTTTTTTTTTTTTTAATAAAATTATCAATATTGTTTATATTTTTAATCCGAAAGCCTGGTTTTATTACACAAAACAATTTACACCACAATATACTAAGAACGACCATCAACCGGGACACCCTGTATTTGCTCACTCGACGCAGGTATTCTTGGGTTCGATGGACTGCTGGATGTTCTCGCAGTCCGGCTCTGATACCCACCCTTCCATGAGTTTTCCACTTGTTGCCGTTAAAATTTAAAGAAAACTCCCAATGTTTGTTTATGCAACCAAAACCCTTCAGGGAAACATCAACTCAATTCTTTAATTCATTATAAAATTTTATTGACTATAAAAATATATTTAAGTTTCCCACAAAAAAATTTTCACAAACAACAATCATTGTTGTTCTCAGCGGGTTTTAATTTATCCTTATAAAAAGGAATTTTTAAAGGTGCTCTTCATCAAATAGTATGCCTAACAAACCAAAACGTTGTTAGAGAAAACAGAAAAAAATTTTTGTTCTCGGCATACCATGTGCCACCTAATGTTAAAAAAAACTATAATGGTTACTTATTAGAAAACTTAAAAACAAACATTTTTTTTTCAGTGTATTCCTCGAATGCTATTATGTCCTAATCCTCATTCTTAACAACTAAATGTTATGATACTAATTTTTATTTAATAGTGTTCATTTACTTTTCTAATATTTAATACTTTCTCTTAATAAAACCAATGACTACTGGCGCTTCTGACTACCCTTACTGTGCCTCATATTGCGTAGTCAGCTGTGTTGGTTTTTTTAGGTGTATACGGTTTGAGTGGTTTGTTTTTCCAAGTACAATGCCCCTGCACTCAAGCTCCAAGAGTTTCACTCAAAAGCTTAGCTCTAATATTTAAACAAAACAACACCATAAAACTCAATGCTGCCCTTTATACACCTGCACGAATAGTTATCATATACTCTCAATGTTCTCGAATTTTTCCCTCTCTTTAGTTGTACTCAATTTTTTTCCCTGTTTCTTTTTTTTTTTCTTCCTCTTTCAATAATTAATATTTTTTTAAATGTTTTTTTTCTTCTTTCACTATTTAATAATTTTTAAATTTCGTTTTTGCTCGTCTCAAACTAGATTTTAAATTTTTGTTCGTTTTAAACTAGATTTTAAATTTTTAATTGTTATTTCTCACTTGCACACAATGAAATAGATATAAAAAAATTTTCCTTTCCAGGCTTGTACTCACCCCTCTCTGCAACGATGAAGGCCTTCTCGCTGTGCGAGGTGTTGTTGTTGTTGTTGATGCCACTGTTTTAAATTAGGATTAAAAAATATATATTTATACTTTTCACTGTGGCGCTGCGATTTGCCTCTCACTACTCTATTTTTTTTTTCGTTAGCTTTTTTTTCTTCTTTTTCGTTTCTCTTTTTGGTTATATTTTAATTTTCTTTCAACATTTTGTTTTACACCTCACTGTTTTACTTTTGCTAATTTAGTTTAATTTTTCTGTTAGTACACTTTTCTCACTTTTGGTTTTCTTTCGTAGTTTTTCTTTGCCCATGTGCTTTTTCGTTATACTCTTGGGGATTTGCTTGCCCTGTATTTTTTTCAGAATTTTTCTCTTCACTCACTTTTTTCCCTTATTTTTCGTTTTAAGGTTATGGCACTCAAAAAAAAAATGTAAATTATTAACCTATTTATACCTAAATCAATGTCTTTTCGAGTTTTTTTCCTCTTTTTTCCTGTTCTTTTAGGTTACGGATGTTTTTTTTTTCTAGAATTTTTCCACTTTTTTGACTTTTTTCCCGGATTTTATGTTGTGTTTTTTTTTTTTTTCTCTGCCCGTAGCTGCGCTCGTTTGCCGCAGCTTACTCGCGCGGCGAAGGTTTTATCGATCACTACTTCTTAGGTCGACAGCTTTCAGTGGCCTTTGCTGATCTCTTTCCAGTGTGGAATCGCTGCCTCGCTTGCTGGAAATCTCTAATCACCACTATGCGAGCTTTTTCGTCTGCACTGAGGCAAATTTCGAGTCGTTCGCTGCCTAATAAGAATAAAGAAAGTTTTTGGGTTGTTCCATTGTTAGTTACTACCAACTGTCGAACACCATGCCCTTTTGGCCAAAGAATGCTAACCCCGAGTTTCGGGTGGGTAACCCTAACTACAAATTCGATGCTTGCAGTTCTTTTCCTGATTTTTTATTTTTTTTTTTTTTTTTAAATTTGATACTTGTTCTTTTAAATGCGTATTAACGCCGAACAAAAAAGCAACTCACTTGCTTAGCCCCAGCGTGTAATTTTAGGTTAAGTACGATTTCTCGTCTATGTACGTGATTACTTTGCAGTCTATTCCAATCAAAAAGACTGAGTGTCCTAAGCCTAGCTCCTTATATACCCCTTTCCGAGCGGATATTGCCAACTGTCACTTGAATCCTCTCTTGAAACCAAACTCACCACTACCAGGGCTGGCCTCTTCGTTCAGTTTGCACCGTTGCATTTGCAGTGGTCGTAACGAGTGTTTTTGGGCGCGAAGCCTGCATTTTCAAATTCTTGACGCTTTATTTTTATTTTTATATCTTTATTCTTTTTTTCAATTTACCGAAATATCGTGCCCCTTACAAGCTATTTTAGGTACTTTAATGCAACGCGTGATCCTTAATTAAGGACTCAATTTCCCGGTCCCTGCTCGGGCGCCAATTAATAAATTCCTTTAAGAAATTATTAAAAAAATAAGCCAACTGGCCTTTATTGATGTCAGATTAGAACTAACTTAAAGTGGACAATTTGGGAGCTTAAGAAGTCTAATTACTGAAGCCGCTGCCGACGTCGTCTCTGCCGCTGCCGACGTTGTTGCTCAGCCGTTGTCGTTGCTGTAGCTCAGCCGTTGTCGCTGATGGTGTCCGATGTCTCTTGGTGTTCCCACGACTTGACCGTTGCGCAAGATATGCTGATGCAGCGCACGTGGCGGATGCGCTGCAGGCGTAATTGGAACTTGTTGTTTTGACTTCGGGAGTGGATGAACTTGGTGTTCTTGGTTGGGCTGGTTACGTAAGGTGTGCTGACTGGACGCGCGTGTTGGATACGTTGCATGCACTAAGGCCGTGGCTGGCTCTTGGCCGATTGTCTGTTGTTGTTAGTGTTTTGTAATATTTGGTGTTAGCTGATATAACCACACTCGTAACATATTCTGGTGTGCAAAACTCTTTTAGGTGCACAAATTTATGTTTTAATTGATTTGTTTTAAATCAATGACACAAACAAAAAGAAGCATTGCGAGCCCAACAACAACACTTACAACAACAACAAACGGTACTGGGGTCGTAAATCAATTGTCAAAGGCACAAAGAAGAAAAGAGAATAACGGAGACACATACACAGCGCATGTGTTTTGTTTTTGCAAAGTCGCTGGCGATCGCTTGTACAGACGGCAGAAGTGGAATGGGTCATGTGTTTTGTTTTTGTAAACTCGGCCGCGATAGCTTGTGCGCAGACGGCAGTAGTGGAATGGGTCATGTGTTTTGATTTTGTAAACTCGGCGGCGTTGAAACTCACAGCTTGTGCGACAATGAGGCGCCACAGTGGTGGAATGAGGTAAAGTGATTAATGCAATAAATTGATTTGTTCAAAATTTGTTACAAATTAAAAATCCTTTCTTAGTGCTCACTTTCATACTGAATGGAATATTTTGTGAAAATTTCAGCCTTCTAGCTCTTATCGTTGAGGCTGTGGGTCTCTCAACAATCAGGACAAACTATTTTATATATATTGACAACAATGGCAATAGGTATTTGTGTTTGTGTGTTAAGTTTTGTTTGAATTTGATAATTAGCAAGTATGTAGATAAAACCACCCTCGTAACATATTCTGGTGTGCAAAACTCTTTTAGGTGCACAAATTTATGTTTTAATTGACAGTTCTCAACTAGCAGCCGAACCGATCGGTCGTGTCAAGCAAGCGCGGAACGTCAACCCAACTCAAAGTAAAGTACCGTTACTGTGTTTACCATTACTCTTTACCCCTGCCTTCGTTTCTTCTCATCGCGTAAAAGAAAACAAATTGCATAAAACGCACAAAAAAAAAAAAACAATTTTGACAACGCGCAAAGCGCAAAAAATGTACCCTACAATGGGTCAACCACCAGATCCACCCGACCTCTCAAAGTCAAACGCTCAAACTAACTCGACAATGGAACTCACTATTGGACCCAAATACTTAATAATGGAAAGAACCAACATCAACGAAAATAAAAAACAAACCGAATCGCTTGAAAATGTTTCCCCATTCTTAATAAAAAAAGTGATCGACTATACCTGCAACGGCGAAGTGGAACTTTGCAAAAAAACAAGAAACGGTGCCATACTCATCAAAACAAAAGACCACAAGCAAGCCACAAAACTACTCAAACTCACAACATTATCTCCGCAAATAACAGTAAAGGTAACGGAACACAAAACACTCAACACTTGCAAAGGCGTTATTTACTGCAATGATTTAAGAATGACCTCAGAAGAAGAAATACAAAACGAACTACGCTCTCAACATGTTTTGGCAGTCAAAAAAATAACGAAAATGAAGGGAAGCGAACGCGCCGAGACCGGACTGATCATTCTCACTTTTGCTTTACACGATCTTCCTGAGCATATTTACATTGGATACCAAAAAACCAATGTTCGGACATACATTCCGCTTCCCATGCGCTGCAATAAATGCTTGCGTTTTGGGCACACAGCTAATATCTGCCGATCGACTAACTCAATTTGTTCTAAATGTGGTAAAAATCAACACTGCGATATCGAGAAAATGGAGAAGTGCTCTGATGAAACTTGCTGCGTAAACTGCAGTATTAACCATTTGGACAACAATCACTCCACCTTTGACAGAAAATGCCCAATCTTCTTAAAAGAACAAGAAATAATCGCCATTAAAACAACATTAAAAATAGACAACAAAGCTGCTCATGCAATCTACAAATCCAAGCATCAAGGTCAACAAACATTCGCAGCAACAGTCAGCCAAAATCCACCAACAGTAACACCATCATCATCTCAGAAACCCACAACAAGCCACAACACAACAACACCTTCAACACAACCCACCCAACGTTCATTAATCAATTATAATGACATCAACGATCCAATAGAAGAGGACAACATACAAAAAAAGAACACCGCCAACAAACTCAAAATCGCCCCGAGGAATACCTCTAAGCGTACCCTTCGACAACTCAAGGCAACAACAAAAAAAAAAAGAATAAATACAACAAACCATGCCAACCGCAAGTCTGATACAGAAGACTCAATGATCGATGAAACCATAGAAGACCTCACGTAACTAACTTAAGTTAACTTTAACTCAAAACGATCTCTGTAAACTAGCTCACCAAAAATCAGCACCCAAAAATTTATAATTTCTATACTATACGTTTAAACCTTAATTTCAACATGTCTTTAAAAAGTAATGCAATGGAATATTAAAGGATATGTGAACAACTATAGTGAGCTACTTATTTTAATTAAAGATCACAAACCTCAAATAATTACGTTACAAGAAACTCACATTTTTAACAAAAACAACTTTCCCGTCCCTGTTAATTACAATATAGTAACATGCCCTGCCTCCAACCAATTTGGTGGAGCTGGAATCCTAGTGCACAACTCTATTCAATACACTAAATTAGGTTCGAGCAATGACTTTGAAAACGTCGCTGTAGAAATAAAATCAAAGCAAAAACTCTCAATATTTTCTGTCTACATCCCTCCAAGCAAACCATTCTCCCATACAAATCTAGAAAATATCTTTAGCAACCAATCTAATGCCCTAATAACGGGGGACTTCAACAGTTGGCACAACAATTGGGGGTCCCCCCGCAACAACAGAAGAGGGAATATTTTAGCGAAGTTTATTGACCAATCTCACTACCTAATTCTTAATGACAAATCACCAACACACTACTCAACTCACAATACATTTACTCACATAGACTTGTCATTATGCTCCCCACAAATTGCACCCTACACAAATTGGAAAATTTTCAATAAACTCTGTGGTAGCGACCACTTTCCGATTCTCATATCCCTGTTCCCAACTCCCACTACAGAAAATCTATTTAGACCAATCTTTAAGACTAAAGAAGCAAACTGGGAATCCTTTTGCGACATGACTGACAAAATAAATGTAAAATTTCCACTTAGCAACAACATCAACAAAGAAGCCGCTTCTATAAACAAAATCATTTTAGTAAGTGCTCACTACACTATTCCACAGTCTTCTCCTAAAAAATCAAATCGTAATGTTCCCTGGTGGAATAAGACCTTAAGCGAGCTACGATCAACAAAAAATAAAGCATGGAGGATTTTAAAACGTCAAATAAACAACGAAAATATAATAAAATATAAACGCGCTAATGCGGTCTTCAGAAGAGAGCTGAAGTTAAGCAAAAGGGAATCTACCCTTAAGTTTACTTCGACAATTGAACCTTCTACACCATCAGCCAAAATATGGTCAAATATAAGACTATTCTGCGGATTAAATCCTAGAAAAAATATCCACTGCCTACTCAACCCATTCAATAACCAAATTGAAACATCCAGAAGAGCCATAGCCGATGTTTTCGCCAAACACTGGTCAGACCTCTCAGAGGACAACAAATTTAGCAACAACTTTTTAGTTCACAAATATAATACTTTCAATACAAACTACCCGCTCCAACGTCCAGCACAACTCATAGAAAAAAAATCTCACTTATTGAACTCCAAGCTTGCTTGCAGTTGCTTAAAGGGTCAACGCCTGGGCTTAATAGAATATCGTACGATATGATCAAAAATGTTTCAAGCTCACTTAAAGAAAGAATAGTTAACCACTTCAATAATATATTCAACAACTTTATCCCCCAGAACTACAAATCCAGCTGTATCATACCCATACTTAAGCCCAGCCTTAATAAAACAGAATTTTCTTCATACAGACCAATCTCACTAAACTGCTGCTTAGCCAAGACTTTAGATAAAATAATAGCCAAACGAATTTGTTGGTTTACAACCCAAAAGAATTTACTTCACCCATACCAATTTGGGTTTAAAAAAGGAAAATCAGTCACTGAGAGCCTTCTCTTTGCTGATTCCCTTATTACTAAATCTTTAAGCGCCAAACGGCACTCCTCAATCATCACTCTAGATTTTTCAAAGGCTTTCGACCGCATCGGAGTCCACTCAATAATCGACCAACTAATAGAATGGAAAATAGGACCGAAAATAATACAGTACGTAAAAAATTTTATGTCAAACAGAAAACTTATAGTAAAAATAGCATCCCAAATTTCAAACAGCTTTCCATTAAAGAACGGAATACCGCAAGGCTCTCCACTTTCAGTAATACTATTTCTCATAGCGTACAATAAGCTTGCTACTCTAATATCAATTCAAAAAGAAATCAAATTCAGTGCTTATGCTGACGACTTTTTCCTTCTAATCAATTTTAACAAAAACAAAAATCCATGCTGCAGCTTAGACGACTTATTCCAAAACATAGAAAACTGGTGCACATACTCTGGAGCCATACTTTCTCCAAACAAGTGTCAACACTTGCACATATGCAGGAAAAAGAATTGTTTATGCAACATTTCTTTTAACAACACGCAAGTCGTTACAGTTGAATCTGTGAAAATCCTGGGACTTACAATAAACAGAAGATATACTTGGCATACCCACGTGAATAGGCTTAGAGCACATCTGTCTAGTAGTTTAAATATAGTTAAATGTCTTTCCAGTGCCAGATTTAACTGCAATACCCATATCCTCATCACAGTAACAAAAGCTACAATAGTATCCAAAATAGATTATGCATTGTTCATATATGGCTTTTCACCCAAATCGATCCTCAACAAATTAAAAACACCGTTAAACTCCGCCATTCGATTGTCACTTGGTGCATTCCGCTCAACACCCATAAATAACATGCTCTTTGAAGCAAACATAGCTCCAATAGAACTCAAACGAGACTTTCTATCAGCTAAACTAGCAAAGAACTTATTAACCTCCGCAGAAACCCCCATCGCGAGAATTATTAGACAACGCAAAATACATCCCAATAAAAAAGTCACTGCATCAATAGAACGAACAATTCTTATGTCACAATCCAATTGTATCCCTCACTTACCACACAAAATTCCATTTCTTCAACCGCCCTGGCTACTACCTAAAGACATAATAGACACCTCTCTCCGCATACATAGCAAAAGAAATACCCCTACCCACATATACAGACAACATTTCTCTAGAATCAAAAACGAACATAAAAAACACACATTTATCTACACTGACGGATCACAACAAAACAATTCTACCGGCTATGCTATTACTACTGAAACACACACACTCAAATACGGCAATCTTCCACATTATTCTTCTGTTTTTTCATCAGAATTAATTGCAATATTAGAAGCCATAAAACTTATTAAAACGATGAAGGGAGCATTTGTCTTATGCTCGGATTCCATGTCAGCCTTAGACGCCATATCCAATTTAAACAATAAAGAATATTACGCCTCCTTAGTCAGATCCCTATTGACCACTCTCTCCCATAGAGTCAAATTATTATGGATCCCTGGACACGCCGCCATTAATGGTAACGAACTAGCCGACCACATGGCTAAAGCTTCCACGCGCATGCCTTTGATTCTTACACCTAATTACAACTATAATGACATGAACAAATATCTTAAAAACCAACTCTCTTCTCAATTAAAAGGCCGTATCTCCCAGTGTAACATATGGTATCGTGACGTTAATAAAAACTTAAAACACGTAAAAGACTACCTAAACAAAACATTACAAAACGTTATTTCACGATCGGACCAAATCAAACTAATCCGCCTCAGATTAGGTCACACTAGACTTACTCACCAACATATGTTTAGCCGTAACATACAACCTACCTGTCCTCTTTGCCAGTCAAATAGTCTTAACATAAAACATATATTCAACTCTTGCCCCACTTTACTTAATACTAAAAAAGAAATTTTTGGAAACAACAACCCATTGGATATGTTAGGAAATCCATCAGAAGAAAACATACTCAAAATCATTAAGTTTTTAAGGAAAGCTGATGTTTACAGCGAAATATGAAAAATAAATTTAAAAATAAAAAATTGAAGTCTTACAACATTGTAAATTACACTCTACATAAACTAAGATTACTTTGTAAAACTGTACATATAGTCACAAACAAAACACTTTGTTAAACTTAGAAATAAGATCATATTATTAAGACAAGAATTTACTTGTCAATTGAAAGGCTTTCTTAATTTAAGCACCTAAATCTAGCTGAAGGCCACGGCAGCCATTGCTAGTTAATTTACCCTATCACAAGGTTTTAACCTTATGATTGGTTTATAATAAATAAATAAATAAATAAATGTTTTAATTGATATGTTTTAAATCAATGACACAAACAAAAACAAGTAAAAACGTTGCAGTCGGATGCAACCGACTGCGATATACTTTGATACCAGTTTACATAAATGTGTTAAGGATTCTGAGTGCAAATAGTAATATATGAGGGTATTGGGTATAAAAATCAGGCAGAAAGGGTAGGCATGACATTTATCAGTGGCGGATGGCACTTTCTATCCCCCTATCAAGTTTGGAGACTCTAGCGCAAAATCCGACAAAGATATAGAGGTGGGCGGTATTAGTGGGCGTGGCATCCAAAACATTGATGCCGATCTGTCACGGATGTCACTAACAATGTTCATACAAAAAGAGGCATTGCGTGTCCAACAACAACACTTACAACAACAACAACAAACGCTACTTGGGTCGTAAATCAATTGTCAAAGGCACAAAGAAGAAAAGAGAATAACGGAGATACATACACAGCGCATGTGTTTTGTTTTTGCAAACTCGCTGGCGATCGCTTGTACAGACGGCAGAAGTGGAATGGGTCATGTGTTTTGTTTTTGTAAGCTCGGCCGCGATAGCTTGTGCGCAGACGGCAGTAGTGGAATGGGTCATGTGTTTTGTTTTTGTAAACTCGGTGGCGTTGAAACTCACAGCTTGTGCGACAATGAGGCGCCAGAGTGGTGGAATGAGGTAAAGTGATTAATGCAATAAATAGATTTGTTTGGAAGGTACTCGAAGGAGTGGTCCAAATTAAAAATCCTTTCTTAGTGCTCACTTTCGCTGAGAATGGAATATTATGTGAAAATTTCAGCCTTCTAGCTCTTAAAGTTTAGGCTGTGGACGTCTCAACAATCAGTCAGTCAGTCATTCAGTCAGTCAGTCAGGACAAACTTTTATATATATATATAGATATTATGTGTTGTGTCGTGTCAGCCGGCGTAATTTATGATAGGGTAATTTCTATTCGTTAAATGTTCTATATATGGTATGCTCACATATTGGTTAGTTTTGTCCTCCAAATTGTCGTTGTATGTTTGCAAGATTTTATTATTTTTGTTTGCTTGGTGTGAATGAAAACTCATAATCCTGTTGGATGCAATTGTCTTAGTGTACCATTTAAATCCAATAATTTCCCTATTTCTTGTTAGTTCCGTGTCAAGATAAGCAATTTTGCTGTTTAGCTCCTTTTCCATTGTAAATTGTATTCTTTTGTGTTGGTTATTGAGTGTGTCCAGTATTATTTGTGCGTCTTTTTCTTTTTAAATACATATAATGTCATCTACGTACTTGTTAATGTGTCTAACGCGTTTATTATTTTTGTTTAAGTCAATTATTGCATCGTCTAGTATCTTATCTCGTACAATGTTTGCTATGGTCGGGGAAATGGGGTTGCCCATGAGCATTCCAAAAATCTGATGGTAAGTTTTGTTGTTGTATGTCTAGTAGTTATTGTCAATGGGAATGAAGTCAAGTACTTCCTTAGTTTTAGTCTTTGGTATCTGTGTGTGTTCTGTAATATCCGTCCATCTTCCCATTATGGTTTGTATTGCCGTACTAATAGAAATATTTGTAAACAGAGATACCACGTCAAATGATACGAGTATCTCACCCTTTTCAATTTTTTCCCCTGTAAGTTTGGATGTAATGTTATTTAAAATGTTGCCTATATGTTTTGCCAATTTGTAGCATGGTACGTTAGTTGATTATGCAATTGGTCTTAATGGTGTGTTTTCTTTATGTATTTTAAGTAGTCCATATAGTCTGGGGGCGTGTCCGCTTGAACAGTATAGAGTCGCCTTTAATTTGTAATCTATGTATTGTTGTTTGTATAAGTTATTAACAATGGTGTTATTCTTCCTTATCAGTTGTTGTGTTGGATCATTTCGTATTGTTTTGTATGTCGATTTATCCTCCGATAGACTCTCCATTTTGACATGATAGTCTTTTTTATACATAACTACAGACTTGTTCCCTTTGTCCGCCGCCTGTGTTATAACTATTTTGTCCTTGTGTTCCTTTATGATATTATCCGTGTGCTTTGCTATTGATAGGATAATTTTTTCCTTTTGGTCTGGTCTTCTGGTGTGCTTGAAATTGTGTATAGCGCCTGTTAACTTTCCCCTCGCTGCATCCTTCATTTTGTCATCCTTGATCATTTGTATCCCTTGCTCTAAGTCTACAATAACATGAATCGGTGATACGTTATCCTTTGTTACAGGTAATGCAAATTTCGGTCCAAGTGAAAGTAGCCATTGGCTTTCTCTTGGAAAATATACGTCCGTTTGGTTTATGAACCATTCTTCAAATAATTTAATGTTTAATTTTTCTTGTTCTTGTATTTTTGCTTTTTCCAGTTTGTTGTTCGTGTGAATATCTGAGTCTGTTCTTATTCGTTGATAGGCTAGCTTTTGATCAGATTCTAATTTTTCCAGGACCTGTTTTTTGAGTGTGTATTTTAGTATGTGAAAAGTATGCGTCTGTATTTTGTTAATAATATGTATGCGTTGTGTTTCTTTTATCTCTAGTTTCAGAATTTTTAAAAGAAACGTCTTTTCTAGTTTATTTAGTTCAGTTTTCGTGTCGTGTAGTTTGAAATTGTGTTATAGGACAGTCGTTTTACCTTGTTGATGTTTTGGTATTATGCTATAGTCTTTGCACTTCAGTAAATATTTTAATCGTCCGCGTTGTTTGGCTAAGTTTTTCTGGCATTTAAAATAATTCTTAATATAACAAACTGTGTTGTTTCCATATGTTTCTCGTATCTGTTGCATGTGGTTGTGGTTTGGTGTTGTATTGAAATCCGGTCATTCCTCCGGGTATGATTTTTGTGTGTTGATTTTGGGGCTATCTTGATGATTATTTTTAAGCTGGTTTTAGATTACAAGGCCGTTTTGGTTCTTGATAGTTTTGTTTATTTCTCCATCAATATTCTCCTACGCGTTTCGGCTTTATTATTTTGCCTCCTTTAGGGATTAAGTTAGATTTTAGTTGCTGGCGCAGCAACGCGCGCTGATAACTAAATAATTTAATTTATACTTTGAGTATAGTGTTGGGTAAACATTGCTCACTTTGGTGAACATGTTCACTTGTTCTTTTTTTCGAAGTGAGTCAACTCACTCACTTTGCTCAGTTGCTCACTACTCACTTGCTCAGTACTCACTGTTCAGTTGCTCACTACTCACTTGCTCACTACTCACTGTTCAGTTGCTCACTACTCACTTGCTCACTACTCACTGTTCAGTTGCTCACTACTCACTTGTTCACTGTTCACTTGCACGACCTTTTTTTTTTTTTTTTTTTAGGTCATCGCTCAGCGAAGAAATTAACAAGTTGAAATAATAGCAACCTTTTTTTTTTTTTAGCTCATTGCTGAGTTCAGGTGAAAGAATTTAACAACTTAACATAATAACAACAAGTGAGTAGTGAGCAAGTGAGTAGTGAGCAACTGAACAGTGAGTAGTGAGCAAGTGAGTACTGAGCAAGTGAACATGTTCACTCACTCACTTTAATGAACAACTCTTTTTTGTTCACTCACTCATGAGCAACCCAACACTATTTGAGTATAATTATTTTTCCTACTGAATTTTAAATGTATCCTACTAAGATTTTGCAAAACACAGCTCTACGATTGGTTCAACTCCAGCATTGCTGTTTTAAGGGGCTTTCCGGCAATTATTCGAATTTTTCTCGCCGTAAAACCATCCTTGAACTCCAACGAACATTTCAAAAAATAGGAGATCCCCGATGGAGTTGTCCAAAATAAAATTCCTGATTGGAATATTTGGTGAAAATTTCAAAATTCTAGCTCTTTTCGTTTACGCTTTGGGTCTCTCAACAATCAGTCAGTTAGGACAAACTATTTTATATACATATGTAGACTAGTAAGTGCCCCGCTTGCTTCGCTGCGCCGAAAGTTTTAACAAAATTTCAGCAACAGATTTTGTGGGGGGCACTGGTTTGTACCCACCATTGTCCCGGCTAAAAAACTAAATAAATATTAAAGCCGAAAGCGCTCATATAATTTACAAATGTTGCGTTTATTGTTCACTTCTTTAATATTTATGCGCGATGCATTTGATCGGCGTTTAGCGGTGACGATGCGAGAACAGACAAATTGAGACTGGGGTGAGAGTGCGTAACGCAGGCCTCTTTTCTAAGAAAGCGCGCGTCACCGAGTGCCGCTTAGTGAGAGAGCTTGCGTTACAGTTACAATATTTCCAATAGAGCAGATAATTGGCATATCAATACAGGCTTAAGACGAAAGCATCTGATACATTTTCTGATTACGCGTACTTGCGTCCGCCAAGGGACCAGAATCTTTGCCTCAATAGCCCAAGCAATACTTGTGAGCCAGGATTGCAAGAATTTTTCGTGATAATAGCTGATGAGCGCGTTTGAGACTGGATGTCCCTTTGGTATTAAATTCGGGTGCTTTGCTTCATAGTCGAGCTCCGAATTTTGAAGTCAACCACCAACGCAAATTAGCCCAAATGAATCCAGGAATGGGTTGAGCGTTGCCAAAGAGTTTTTTTGCTGGCAAGGGCTTCTTGTCGCGTAGAAACGATATACGAATGCGAAAACACGTTGTAGTTTTCCAAAGGAGTTTTGGTATGCAAGGCCGTGAGAAATATTCAGCTGCTTTTTGGTAAGTAAGGCTGTGAGTCGACGCTCCGGAAGCTCTTGCTGCGGCTGAGAATTTTCAGGCAATGCTGAGGGGCCTTGCAGCAAAAATGGTGGTCCGGAACTCCATAGTGTAGACTTTTGAAGCTCGGCTGGAGTGCACCCGCGCGAAATGATGTCCGCTGGATTCAATTTACTGGGCACGTGGTGCCAGCTCATCCCTGCAGTGCGTACCTGTACTTCGAAATTCTGTTGGATACAAAAACGTTGAATTTGGCTGGTACATGATGTATCCATGCCAGAACTATAGTTGAGTCAGACCAGCAGTGACATGCGCACGACTTTTGTAGAGCTTTACAAACGCTTGATATGAGTTCTGCTAAAAGGAGTGCAGCGGAGAGCTCCAGCTTGGGAATTGTCATCTCCTTTATGGGAGCCACTTTGGACGATTCCTTGAGATTCTGAACGTATGTACACGCATGCTCCATAGGCTGTCATGCTGGCGTCACAGAAGGCATGTATTTCTAGGTTTGCGTTGGGCTACATATCGAGGAAATTGAAATCGATTGACGATATAGAGCTGGGATGTAAGCTCGCGCCAGTCGTCGTGTAAAGACTGCGGAAGGCTCTCATCCCAGGCAAGTTTTTCCTTCCACAGAGTTTGCATGAAAATTTTTGCCTTTGTGATGATGGGCGATATGAGCCGTAGGGGCTATAGTAGACAACACTGCGCGCTTTGAGCTCGCATCCTCGATGATGATTGAGGCGGAGTTAAAGAGCAGAGCATCCGTGCTGGGATCCCACACCAAACCGAGCGTCTAGGGAACGTCTGTTCCGTCATGGAACTTGAGCAATTTCTTCCGATCTGATTCTGACTCACCTCCCAGAGCTTTCCCAGCATTCGAACACCACCGAAGTCGTTCAAAGATTGACCCGATGTGGTCTTCGCTGATCCTTTGAATACTACTCTGAGCTTGGTGGTTGAACTGTCGGGTTTCTGGACACAGTGATGAGGCAGAAAGAATTGTGGTACGTTTACGTTCTTTGTGGCGGCCGACATGTGCCCCAAATCAAGGTATTCTTGAATGAATGCAGCATATTGTCCTTTAAAATGGGGATTCTTGGCTAGTTTTATTCCAGATTGTGAAATCTACGCAAGGCCCGCTGATGAGTCCCCGATATCATTGTGGTCAGCTAAACGAATTTGTCCGACGCTCATCAGGTTGAAAAATAATCCAGCTCCAATTAGCAGATCGATCCTGCGTGGTTCCAAAAACTGAGGGTCTGCTAGTTTTAGATTTTTTGGGATTTCCCATCCCTTGGCCTCTGAGCTGAAATGCGGCTGCAAATCAGTAATAGTAGAAGTAACGACCGCAGAGAACGAAGCACGGAAGTTTGCGCCCTGCGATTGTGCGATGATGTCCACTGCCTTATCCGATGAAAGAGACGCTGAGCCAATTCCAAAAATGCTCATATGAGAAATGCGTTGTTTCAGGTGGAGTTGATTGACGAGCCTAGAAGTAGCGAAATTAAGCTGAGAAGCGGAGTCGAGAATAGCGCGAGCAGGTATAAACGACCCGGAATGCGATTTGATGTACACCCAACTCTTTTTTTACACGGTAGATACGTTCCTCAGAAATCCGTGTAAAAAAAACCGTGTAAAAAAAGAGGCGTTTCCTATAGTAAAACGGGGGATACGTTCCATGTGATTTGAAAACCGTGTAAGATGAAATAAAGAACTATATTTACTTCAAAAAACCGTGTAAAAAAAGTTGAAAGCTATAAAATTTCATACAAATTGTATGTTCATATGGGATTTTAATGAGCATTTAAACTTAAAATACATAATTCATATTGGAATCTGTTGGTCCAGAATTAAAGAACAGAAAAATTAGAAAGGAAATAAAGAAAAAATATTTACATAGCTACATAATTATTCGTCGCTACTTGATAACAAGAGCAATTGTTTGCGACGATCTGGACTAAAGTCGGTATCACCACTGGAGATATTCATCAAATCCAATGGTGAGTGTCTTCCGGTAATAGAGTTTTGAACTGTCGGACTACTTTCCGAAAGGTCTTGCGCCGTCGACTTTTTATATTAAGAAATCTTTTATAGAACTTATGTGAAAAATATGTGTGTCAGACAGAGACAAAACATTTTCCAATCTCACGCTGACATTGTAAACGCGCCTTAAGAAATTTCGAATAAGTGGATTTCCCCAGTTACTACTATGTATGTTCATTTCAGCAATGGTGCCAAGCAGGGGCGCACGCGGAAAATATTTTCGGGGGAGGTTTGAAAGAAAATGGTCCCAAACATTTTTTGTGCGTGTATTTGGACAACTTTTTGTATTTTATATTTTTGAATTTTTTTTTTGAAACCATTATCCATGAAAAAAATTCGACTTATGGAGACTTCGAGTTAAGGAATTGCTCATGAAAACTCTTGATTTTGGCGAAAAACAATACAATTACTGAAATTCATGTTTGTATGCATATAAATATTTTTATTTGTATATGTAGTTACAGTTACATATCAAGTCCTCTTGTTACAGAGTTACTGTGGGGTAAAATACAGAATAATTTGTGGTTGAACACTTATTTTTTTTTGTTTGTTTCCGTAAAAAGGGATTCTAATATGTTTAATGCTTCATAATGACCGTCAGTTGTATTACTATTTGTTTGTAAATATGAGTTCAAAATCGTCAAGGAATCCGCTACATCATTCGTGGATGGTTGTAGGATCAATTCTTCCTCCGAACTATCGTCATCATCTTCCGTGGCATTTGAATTCTGATCAACTGGCTTTGAACAGTAATGTTCGATAATGTCAAAAGCTTTTTTCCACTCCAAGCTAGAGGTGCAAAAACATCGATGTGTGAGTCCATCGATGCTTTCGATGTTTTTAAAAAAACCATCGAGTGAAACATCGATGTTTAAAAAAAAATTCTGCATTTCAAACAATAACAAAAACATAAATCTTTATTGAGTATCATTGTTAAAATGTCTATTCTTGTTTAAAAATAGAACCATATCTACAGATTCAGAGTTCAGTCTTGTTCTGCGGTCAGAAATAGTTTGTCCTGCTTTACTAAACACTCTCTCTGATTCGCAAGAAGAGACTTGAATACATAAATATTTCCACAATATTTTACCACAATAGTTGCAAACACCATGCGTGTTGTAACTGCTTTTTTTGAAGTTGTCCCATACTATAGATCGTTCTCTTTTTCGTTTTGTTGGCACCTCCACCTCTAATTCCTCTGACGTTTCCGCTTCTAGTAAATAAAAAAAACATGTTAGTAAACTGTATGTAATACACAATATTTTTAAAGTAACATAATTAAACATTTATTTGCAGTCTTGCCTAATGCTCAGTTGCTGACCGCTAATTTATTGCGGTAATAGTTTCGCGCCAAACATGTGAATGCAAGTAGACATATATGTCTTGGATGGCTAATAAGAAATAACTTACTTTTCAGGTATTTATCCATCCTGCCGTTGTCCTCCACGATATGCACCAACACCACCGACTTGTAATCCTACATTTTTACAAAGATTTGGTTAATTTTTTAAAAAAAATTTAAAAATGCCCTTTACTTACAATTTATACTTCTTTATTCACCAAGCGCAGAGTTGTTTCAAAAACATCGATGCTGGCCTACAAAGCATCGATGATTCCGATGTTTTAAAAACATCGATGACATCGATGTTTCACTCGATGCTTCTGCACCTCTACTCCAAGCTAAGATGCAAGTGAGACCGGTTTGAAATTGGAAATGAGTGAAACAACCTTATATAAAAAAATTTGTGTGTCAGACAGGAACAAAACATTTTTCAATCTCACGCTGACATTGTAAACGCGCCTTTACGCCAACAGCGAGTCGAAGAACATGTGAATAATTTTTCATAACCTGGGACTTCCCCGAAAAATTCGAATTAAGGGGACACGTGCCAAACATAGAATTCGAGTTATGGAGATATTCGCGTTATGGAAGTTCGAGTTATGGAAGAAACATTGCATACATTTTTCGTTCTAAACGCTACTGCCACTCGATTAGATTCGAGTTAAAGAAAAATTCGAGTTAGGGAAGTTCGAGTTATGGAAGTTTGACTGTATTATAAATTAAATTTTATTTATATATGTATTATATTTTGATTTTTGTCTAAGTATTTTTAATTTTCCTAACTTCCTCTTAATTGCCAAAGTTGAGGCAGGCCAATAAATGGAAAAAACAATTGCCACTAAACAACTAAATATGATGTGTATGCACGCACACACACATGTAAATGCAGGCCACAGAAAAAAAGAAATATACAAAATCTTAACAAAAATAGCAAAGCATTTAAAGATCTTGTCATTCATTTTCTGAATCAGAATTTATCTGCATGCGTGAACATTTGTATGGTGATAGCGTTGACAACATTGTTTGCTAGTGTCATTGAAAAAATAAGAAAGAATGCACAAGAAAATGCAAAACTGAAATTTGGACAAAGCTAGGCCAGCAAGAACCAAGCGCGGTATACATATGTACATATGTACATATGTATCTGTACTTTGTTTTTTTTTTTTGGAAGTGCAACCGATTCATAAAAACTTAGCTCACGCAGACTGTGTGAGCTGCCTCACATACATATGTATGTATGTATATACACTTTCTGAGACGGGGTGCCTGAGACGAAAAAGCTCTTTTGAAAGCTCTTTGCAATTGCAACCTCTTTAGTTTAGAAATTTTTGGGTCAGCGCAAATTTTTTTTATCGAATTAACTATTTCTATTTTGAGCTGTGATAATTTTAAACATTTGATGATTGAATGATATAGAAATCTTACAAGCAGAAATAGATTTAACATCATTGCAACATGACATTAAAATGCTTTAGAACAATAATGTTATCATTTTTTTTAGTCTTTTATTAATAACAATAAAATGTTAAAATATTTTTAATGCTAAATATAATGTATGAATATTTTTTAATTTAAATATAATGAAAAAATAAAATGTATAAATAATTTTAATTTAAATATAATGTATAAATATATAATATAAAATTATTTTTAATATAAATTATAATGTATAATAACTTTTTTCTGAATATGATGTTAATATTTTAAAAATTTAACCAATAACATAACTAACTTTCGTTGGTGACGGTTGTATTTTTGAGTGCACCTGCTAAATAATTATTTTTCGAGTGTTTGTGCTGTGCATTAATTGGTTTAATTGTGGTAATCATACTAAATAGTGATCGCAGATATACGTTGTACGGATTTATGTGTTTAAAGTTACTTTGCTTAAACATTTAACTTATTTTATTTTGCAGTCAAGCGGACGCTGCTTTGTCTTGAAAATACATACATACATACATACGTATATTTGCTCTCGCTTGCTTTCGTTTGTTTTCGTTTACTAACAAAAATTACCTATTAACGCATTCTTGCTCTCCAGCTTCAGTTCTCTCTCGCTCTATTTCACAGTTCTTGCGGTTTATCTGCCTACGGGCTCACGCCTTTTCACTCAAGCGCTATTATACTCAAGCGCTCTTCCACTATTGTCCGTTATATTGCGCTCTTTGCTACGCTTACATTCTTTCACCTACTTTGCTTTGATCAAGCACATTAGTTTGCCCATATTTTATTTTATTAAAATGTTTGTCTGCTGCAGTAAGAACTGTAAAATTGTTACTGCAACCAGCGCTGATTTCATCGTTTGTAGGATGTGCGATAACACGATCCACTTAAAATGTGCAGGTTTCACTGCCAAAATCAAAGACTGTTTAGGAACTGACTCTGGCCTTAAATGGTTTTGTGATGCCTGCAATGTGGTTGAGAAGGAGATGTCAAAATACATGAGGCAGACCTATAATTGTTTTAAAGCTGTGCATCTTGCTTTTGACAATCTTCATGCCAATTTTAAAGACCTCGAATTAAAATTTAAAAATGGGAAGATGCTTGACGACTCTCCAAAGCGCAAAAGACTTCGGGCTCTTGCCCTCCTATTGCCCCTCTTGTCCTGCCTAAGCCACTTCTGGCTGCCAGCATGAATAGCCCAAATCCAATCGCGGGCCCGTTAATGTTATTTAACTCACCGGCAAAAAATCCGATACTGCCCGGTGGTAATATTACCCCGTTACACGTTCCTGTTGTTGAACCGTCTTGTTCAAATGTTCGATTAACCATTCCTAGTAGCGTAGCTGCAGCACCTAAGCCGCTTGTAGTTGTCCCTACTAGAAAATATATTTTTGTATCTAGGCTAGCATCTGATACCTCCTCAGAAGATGTTAGTGCCTATATTAAAAGTAATATCGACTCCCCGTTGATTGTTGTTGAAAAGTTTAAATTTAAACACGCTCGTAACATATCTTCGTTCAAGTTGAGTGTGCCGCCTGAACTTTTCTCGACAATTAGTTCTGAAAAGTTTTGGCCGCCGAACATTCTCGTGAAGGAGTATGTTGTTGTTTTCGTAAGACTAACTTCACTAAATTAAATCAACTTTTGAATGCAACTAATTGGTCTCAGCTTTATTCCTGTAGTGATTTAGAAACTGCCATTGCCATATTTTATGGGACTTTGAATTCGCATTTGGACAGATGTGTTCCCCTCTGTCACTCCTCAAGTGATAACAAACCACCTTGGTTTACAAGGGAATTATCAAAACTCAAAAATGCGAAGACAAGATCTTATAAAAAATTCAGAAAATCGGGAAATACTATTGACTTATCAACCTATATTATAGCAAAGTCTAATTTTCTCTCTGTTAACTCATCCTGCTATAATAACTATCTTAATAAATAGTTTTATAAATTTGTTAACTCTAAACGTAAATCCTCCTGCCTGCCATCCTCAGTTTTTCTTGATAATACGAAAGCAAGTACGGATCAGGCTGTGGCGGATCTATTTGCTGAATATTTTCAATCAGTATATTCTTTGAGTTCTCATAGTTCTAGTAATACTTATCCCTTTCAAATTCAAACATCAAATTGCATATTTGCCCCGGTCTTAACTGAGTGTTCGCTGCTAAGTGACCTTAACCTGATCAAACCTGGCTTCTCGCCTGGTCCTGATGGAGTGCCCGGTTGTGTACTTAGATATTGTGCTGATACACTATGCAAAGCTTTAATCAAATTATTCAAATTGTCTGTTGAATCTTCAGTATTCCCTGATATGTGGAATCAATCTTTTATTATTCCACTTCATAAAAATTCTTCAAAGTCCAATGTTAAAAATTATAGGGGGATTTCGAAATTGTCTGCCATTCCGAAAGTCTTCGAAAAACTTATTTGCTCTCAATTGCAACACTCATGTAGTGCAATTATGTCGCCTCATCAACATGGTTTCGTAAAGCGTAGATCTACTACCACCAACCTTCTAGAATTTACATCGCTTGTTTTTAAAGGATTTCAAAGCAAAATGCAAACTGATGTCATTTATACCGATTTTAGTAAGGCATTTGATTCTGTTAGTCATCAACTTTTGCTTCATAAATTAAACATTATTGGGCTCCCAACTAACCTCCTTTCATGGCTTTCCGAGTACTTGTGTGGCCGTACACAAAAAGTTGTCATTAAATCATCTGTCTCTAAACCAATTTATGTATCATCAGGTGTCCCCCAAGGTAGTCACCTTGGGCCTTTATTATTTAATCTCTTTATTAATGATCTTCCTGTAGTAATATCTAACTCGCACGTGTAAATTATGTTTATCCTATAATGAACCTTCTCCCAGAAACTTACTACAGTCTGATCTTAGTGCACTATCTGATTGGTCCAACTTTAACCAACTTAATTTAAATTGCTCTAAATGTAAAGTAATGTCTTTCTGTAGAAGTACTCCTCATACTGCTCAGTACTTGCTTGATGGCTCACCACTCGATCGCGTATTAGAAATTAAGGATTTGGGTATTATTCTTGACCCAAAATTAAAGTTTGATTCTCATATATCGTGCATGGTTAATAAAGCCATCAGTGTCGTTGGTTTCATCAAGCGGTGGTCGAAAGAGTTTAACGATCCCTACACTACTAAAACACTTTGTACATCCCTAGTGCTTCCCATCCTTGAATATGGATCTTGTGTGTGGTCTCCGCAATACAAGATTCATCAGGATAGAATCGAATCTGTTCTTTAAAAAAAAAATTCTTTTATTTGCACTTAGAAGTTTTAACTGGGTTCCCGGAGTTGATTTGCCTTCGTATTCCAGTAGACTTCTATTAATTAACCTTCCTTCTCTTATAAACCGTAGAACTATGCATGGAGTTTTATTTGTTACTAATCTGCTCAATTGTGAAATCGACTCACCTACTTTATTAAGTCGAATAAACTTATCTGTCCCTATTAGATCTTCTCGTAACTTTGTACCTATTAACCTTGATCGTTGCTCTACCAACTATCTAATGCATGAACCGTTTCGAGTAGTGTGCGCAGACTACAATAAGATGTTTTCACTTGTTTCCTTTGAGGCCTCCATTCCCATACTAAAAAGATCCATACTGCTTTACTTATCTAGTCATAGTCACTAATCACTAATCTTATGATCTGATTGGGTTTTTCCCAATCCTTGCAACAAATGTTGGATCATTAAATTAAATTTTTGTTAACTCCCCAGAATATTTTAATTTTTAAACTTTTTCATTTCATTTCAGCTTGTTCACTGATTTAAATTTAAATTTTGTTCATTAATCTTAAACATTTTTGTAGCTTAAGCTCTACTTTTTAATTTGATTTAATTTCAATTTTTATGTCGACTGATATTAGTTGACAATAAATAAATAAATAAATAAAAAAAAATAAATAAAAAAAAGAAAATACAACTAGTAGTTACCGGCTATTCATTACTTGAGTATATTTTTCATTCCCAATAGACAATGATTTTGAAATAACAAAGAAGTTCAAGGTATTTATACAAAATCTCTCTTTATATGATTTTTACTTTTATTATTATTCAAAATATACAGTTATTGTTTTATTTATAATATAGATATACATTTTTTATTTTATAAAATATCATTTTTATTTACCCAGCTGTCTGAACTTTTGGGAAGCCTAACCAGCGGACAAGCGCTCTTTTACCATTCTTTTTTAACACTTTTCAACGAGATATGTATCGGAAAATTTGCTCTTTTCAATTCATCTTTATAGAAGCAACCCATAATTGGTTCACCATTTTAGTCATTCAGCATATATGTAGTAGGGAAAGTGTTCTTCACTTGGCTTACTCTAAAAATTTCCGTTGACCAATTAGGAGTATACCCCTTTTCGAATACATGCTTATATTTACTAATGCGTACTTGATCGCCCACCTTAAGTTTGCTTCCGGTAAACATTTTTAAGTGATTATATGCAGTTGACAAAATGTGTTGCTCATTTGATGCATTAACTGCAACAGGTGTCATTTTGATAGTTCTATGCAAACGATTGTTGTATACATCAATTAAATTTTGACATACATCGAGCCATTTGTGTGTACCATTAAAACTAAATTCACGCCACATAAGCACATCTTTTAAGCTTCTATTGAATCTTTCGACAATAGAAGCCTTTAGGGTGCTGTATGTTGAATAGTGATTGATTTTATTTAGTTGCATTAAAGCCTTAAAGTTATTATTGAAGAATTCGGTTCCATCATCGGTTTGCATGTTTCTTGGTGTACCCCGACCAGATTTGAAAATGTTCTCCATAGCAAGGGTAACTTCCTTGCCAGTCTTAGAATTCAGGGCTGCACCCCAGGCAAACTTTGAAAATGTGTCAATCACTGTTAGTAACGGTAACCATTGTTCAATGATGAGTATGCACCCATCTCAACTAATTCGGCTTGCCACAAATCGTTTATCCCCTTTGTGACAACTCTGCGACGTTTGAAATTCCTGCGTGAAGGAGCATGCAATTCATTCACCAATCCTCGCTTGTTAAATTTGTTGTTGCTGCTGCTGCTGCTGCTACTCATTTTTATTGTAATTGATGGTGTCTTAATTGGGTTTCTCACCATATTGAATTTTTATATTATTTAAATGAGATGATGGAGTGATTAAATTTTTAAAATGTATTCTTCTATATTGATTGTATAACGATCGATATGATTTTAAACATTTTGATTATTATAACATCAACATATATTTTTTTTTTTATCACCAATTCTTCTTCGTCTTGGGTATTGAATTTGTCATTCTCATAGTGAGCTCATTTATAGCTTCATTGATGATTTCAATCATCTTAACTAGTCTACTGATTGTAGTTTCCATTTGATTGACTTTATCATTTCGTTGTTCATGTTCATTACGAATGATTTTTTCTAATTCAGTTATTTTCTCATCTGCATATACCTTCACAACTACATCATCTTTATCGATGGGTTTTAGAGAATTTTTAATTCGTTTTTTCTGTGCATTGAGATTACCATCCAAATCAACGTATAACCCAGAGACATTTCGTACTTCCCTTATCAAATGCTCCGTTCGTTCCTTATCATTGGAAAAATTACCAAACTTGTCAACAGACATATTGATTATAAGTTTAAGTTGCTAATTGCATGCATTATTTATTAGTATATTATATCTGCTTCATGCAGCTCTTCAATTATCGAAGTGATTTCATTGGAGAGATTAGTGTTACCAGCGGATTGAGAGGCTAACAATAGACGTAAGCGTTCAACAATTTCATTCGGATCATCCCAGTAAATGTAGTTTGGTTTTGTTGTATTAAGTTGCATCATGTTCATACTATTAAGTCCTGAGCCATCGAATTTTCTTGGTCTTTTTTTGTTTCTAGTTGAGTGAGATACTGGTGTAGATACTGCTGTGGGTTGAGATGCTGTTGTTGTTGTTGTTGATGGTGTAGCTGCTACTGCTGCTGATGTCTGTGTAATCAGTGGTCTTATAATTTGTGTATATTTTTTTCGCTCTGCTCCCCTTTATTTGCCCGTCTGATTAAAAATTCCTTTTATATGCATTTGTCTTTAATAATATATATTTATATAAACTCAAATCATAAGCATCAAAGCCCATAGGTTTATGATGGAAAATTAAAGAGTATAAGCCTTTTGTAAGGGATAGATTTTCACCATCCGAAAACTCTATACGTCTATTTCCAATTTTGGTAATTTCCTTACTACCCAGCCATAGGGTTTTAGTTGATTTTTTCATATAAGGACCATATGCTGTATCCAACAGTTTTGCCCTTGCTAGTTCACTGATGTTTAGATTGATTTTACTATTTCCTGAATTTCCTGAATCATCATTATCAACATTAGCGTGACTGGCTATCTGAGAATGAAATATACTATCATGCTCATCATCGCGGACATCATCGTACACATCATGCTTATCTTCGTGGTCTTTGTTAGAATCAACCCAATCCCTATTAATGCTTGCAGTTGGTGCAAATGAGTGCCTTCTAGCAGTCTTAATAATACCTTGCTTATCAGCATCCTTATCATCATCATCATCATCATCAACATTATCAGAAAAGTCGTAATATGTCAAAGATGATTGGTCGGGGGTGTGAGACTGTTTATTCAATTTTTCGCTTTTTTCAACTTTAAGCTCACCATACTCATCATGTTCATCATTGTCAGGCTTTATCAATTTTCGCTTCTTGTTATCATTAACAAGTTCTTGAAGTGGCAGCGTTATAGGCTTGAATGTTTCCTCCAGTTCACGAGTATGTAATAGGCCGCTTGTCGACTATTTTGGTTTTATGTCAAGCCCTAAGAGTAGGCAACCCTTATGCTCCAACCTCCGCTTCAGTACCTGTAAAACTGTATGCCACCTTTAGTTCAATTTTTCTTGAAAATAATCAACCTAGTATTAGTTTGTATTTCTTAAGAAAAATACAATAAACTTGGTTTAGTAATTTGTTAATTTGTTTTAGGTACGTTGTTAAATTTTCTACTGTTAGTATTTTTTTTGGTTAACTCTCTTTATGAACAATATTTACGCCATCTATTGGTCAGGTAGAAGTCAACCGGTACAGGGCTGTGTATAGCGAATATAAAGATAAAATAGATTCGTGCAACTTCGTGGCTTTCGCCATATGCCTTCTGACACAGCATGTTCTTTCCTAAAAATTACCTGCAAGTGAGCTGTTGTGCGTGAATATAGCTCATCAAAAAGAAAAAGTGAAAAAAAAACGTGGCATCCCAAAATTTGTCCACAAAAAAATTATAAGTGCAAGTGGATACTACAAAGACGTGAGTTAGAAAAATCTATAAGTCTGGTTGTCATGCCAATAACTGACAAAATACTTTTTCTTTTGTAATGGGTAGGAATAATCAACATCCATTCTGTCAGCGCACAAGGAGGAAAAATTGATAACCTTCAAAAAGTATAGCAGTGCCTATTCCCGATAAAAGGGGTAATTAACAATAATATTTCTCTTATTGTCGCAATTCTGATTAATTCCTTGCTTATTTTTGTTTGTTTCTTTTTTTTCTTTGGCAATCAGAATTGGCTCTTAGTGTAAAAACCAAAAATAAAAAAAGAATCTAATGTTAGTTACAAATTTCACTAATATTAGTTACCAATAAAACTTATCTGAGATTACAAGTTATAAATAATCTTAATGCAGATTATTATAAAGTTCGCAACAACTGCCAAACTAAATGCAGTTTTATTAAAAGCTCATAACGAAATCACCTCAAAAGGTTATGCAACTTATGAAGATTATGGAAGGTTAGCCAAAAATATAATGGTGGTTTGCATATTTTTTTTTGTGTATTGTCATTTGTGTTAGTTGAAAAAAAAAAAAAAATGTTTGTAATTTGCATGTGGTGCCGAGAAGCAACTAAATGAATACAATAACAGTTGCCAAGTTCCGCAGAACAAATAAAAAAAAATTTACACAAAAAAGAATAATACAAAAAAAAAATATGCAAAGTAAGAATTAAAGAAAGTTAATATCAAATAGTGTTAATGCATAATTGTCTACAATTAATAGCATAAAATTATTACATATGTGTTTAAAAAGCATACGAGCTTTTAATCTCTTCCTCTCCTTGTCACACCTATAATCTTACATCTAGCGTTTTACAGCGACGGATAAAAGCTCACACACACAAGGAAAGATCTTTCTGCGTGGGATAATGCAGCTGTAAGTGACCGCTCTTTATTACCTATTTTCTCTTAATTTTACTCTCGCGAAAGCTTCACTTTCAGCGCAATTATTGTAACGTATGTAAAAGCCGCTCTTACTTAACCTTGAACTTAGAACATTCATATGCTTAGAACACATGTGTTTTTGGCAGCTTATGCAAATACACTATCGCTCAAAAGTTAACGTACCGATTTGTTCTATTTATATTTGTACTTGCATATTTACCGAAAAAAAAAAAAAAAAAACTTTAAAAGAAAATTAACGTAACGCAACTTATGAATACCGTTATAATTACTAATTTAATTATATAAACAAATTACATATGCATGATCATATTTATTTCGTATTAATATATTTAAGTATTTTTATAACCAATAATTATTTATTATAGTCGCTCTAAGCACTTGCAGTTTCAGCAAATAATTGAGTTATTTTTTGTTATTATGTTAGGTCGAAGTTTAAACCAGTCAAATTATTTGTGTTAAAAATATAAGAATGTCTGCTTGAATTATTTTTGTTTTCTTGGAACCATGTCCAGCTTGAAAGAGATGCGATAGCTGCCATAGGTGCTTTTAGGGATCCTGTACTGAAAGATACACTTTGGCTATTGTCAGGATCATGGTAGGGTGGGCGTATGCACTTCAACACCTTGTGCAATAGTATCAGTCGCCTTCACCATAGCCTACATTAAGTTGCGTTTACTTGTCCGCCGCTCATAAAAACCCACCATTTTTACGAGCTTCTCTCCCACACACTACCTTCCCCTTCTACTTTATCTTTAGAAAAACAAAAATAGTACGCGAATTTAATTATAAAAATAATACGACGGGAGCGACGTATCACTCGGTTCTTTCTCTTTCAACCCTCGACTTAGCCGACGAGCCACAGCCGTTGAAGCCAGCGCATACTCCGTTGTCCGATACATGAACATCAGCTCTTCCATTCTTGTACGTTATTCGTTACAGTAATTATAATTATTTTTATTATTTGGCGCCCAGACGTGTGGCCGAATTGGTGGACTTCAGGTACAAAGTTATTAGTACTAAGTTACTCTAAAAGTTGGCCTTGATAATGTATTAAATCTCAAAACATAAGTCGATAACATCGAGAGACTTTATTTTTCTCCCTTTTCCACTTCCCTTGTCCTTGGCTACAAGCGTTAAGTCAGGCTTTAGCTAACAGGCTTGTGTGTGACTCTCTGGATAAATATAAACTTCAAAATGGTTATATTGCCGAAGTCCAATTACACATAGGTGTCATCCTTTTCCTAAGTGCTATAAATTATCGTGTCTTAGTTAGGCAGGAGATGGCAAGTCGACCAGATCTACTTCCGGCCGCTTAATAAGACATGTATTTTAGTAGCACCCTAACTCGCTCAATAAATGGTTTCATTTATACGGTAGTTGGTCAAAAACAAATGCTGCGGAATACCACCGATCGAACATAGTTGGCATGCGCTACTATGCTATGTGAGATCTTGGATAAGTATCTGCAAACAAGTTGTTTAAGCCGAAAAGTATGCACCGGCACCTGTAACTCCCCATCCAAGCAGTGTTCTCTCTCTCCATAACTCTAATGTAATTATGTTAACCATAATATTGTAATTATGTTAGCAGCCTGCTGAGTAAGCTCAACAGGCTGTTACATTTAGTACAAATTCAACATTAAAACGAATTACAACCTACCAAAAAACCGCGCGTTATTCTTTTAAACCGCTCTCTAACGCATTTTAATACAAAGGTATTAAAATACTTGTATCGTGTGTGCATCAATTGTTTTTCACCCCTCCACGATTTTACATGGTCCTTCGAGCCGGATCATTTGATTGGAAACTATCCCTCGCCCCAGCTTGCTACGGTGGACAACACACATCACTACATACATACCCAACACCTCTACACCACAAAAAAAAAGAACAGATAAGTAATATAATTTGCCTTTAATTCATATTACTGTCCATGTGCATTTCATCTATTAAATATTAAACGCAGTTTAATATTCTCCAATATATTTGGTATTTGCACATTGTCCGATTTTTTTGTCTGTTCTTGCGTTTTCGTTATCCGCACTCATCCGTTTTTTTTTTCTGGCGCCACTTGAACATACATACATATGTACGTATGTATGTACGTGGACCTGTGCTCACAATTTTGTCCAAATATATAAACGCGTCATATTTATGTGCGTTTTTAATTGTGTCCAACTTCCAACTTTTGCCCTTTTTGTAAATATATGCATACATACATATATGTATGTACATATATTTATAACATAAAAGTGCAGAAGAAACAAACAAGTGTTCTCTCTTAATCCGCCACCACTTGTACCTCCACAAAATTAAACATATTAACATATTTATAACAAGTGATTATACATATATTTGACTTCAAAACGTTAACCTTGGTTTGACCTACTGGCTGTCAAGTCAAAGCTCTCATACATACATACATATCCAAATCAACGGTGACACCACTAAGCAAAGAATATTATAGAGACTTCAAACAGTACAACGCACTCTCATCAGAAAAAAACTTGTAAAGCTTGAAAATTCATTTGCTGTCTCAAAGCTTGCTGACAAAGTGTGCCTTGTTCAAAATGCAAGTCATTCTATTTCTGATATTGCTCGCGAGATAGTAAGCAACAGCACAGACTTGAGTCTTTGAATCAGATCGTGATGTATATGTATGTGAGTCAGCACACAGTCTGTGTGAGCTCTGTTTATATGTATGAGTGCATCGCCGGCCTCACTTCTTAAAAAAAAAAAAAAAAAACAACAAAGTACACATGCACCGCGCTGGGCTCTTGCTGGCCTAGCTTTGTCCAAATTTCAGTTTTGCATTTTCTTTATACTCTTTCTTTCTTCGGTCGATGCCACTAGCAATGAATGTTGTCATCGCAATCACCATGCAGATGTTCACGCATGCATATAAATTCTGAAAGAGTATTCAGAAAATTAATGTGAAATCTTTAAATGCTTTGCTATTCTTGTTGATCACAATAAGATCCAGTAAATGTGTGGTCATACAGACTGTGTGTATTGTCTCACATACACACGCATACATATAAACTGCTATCGCATACAGCAAGTAAAGTATGAAAGTGTGCTTGCTCACATACGCTCCCATACTGCGATTAAATCCAGAGCTTTGCAAAGCTCGCGCTCTGGATCTAATGTCAATGATGAACTTTCGAGGCCTTTTGAAGTCTCTATAATATTCTTTTCTTAGTGGTGACACTCAACGCATACTCAAAAACACATATACAAGTACATTCATACATATGCTGTGGTCACTGACTCCAGCTAGCTGCAGCTGTCCAAGTGTGTTTACCGCTGCACATGTTTTGTATACCCTGCACTTTTGTCGAAACAAGTGGGGTATATGCGTTTCCGAGTCAACTTGCATAATTTATCAGACACCCTTCCGCAAGTGGGGTATATCCGTCCGTGCAATACTTTGCTCGATAAGTGTGGCATATCCGACTGCGAGACACTTTGTTAATAAAAAATATTATAAAAAAAAAATAATAAAAATAATTTTTTTGTTCCAAATAAACATTCTCACTGCCTCCAGATAAGTGTGGCATATCCGACTGCGCAACACTTTGTTAAAAAAAAAAAAAAAATACAATTTTTTTTTGTTGTTCCAAATACATTTCTCCACCTTGTTGTGTGTGAGAAAATATCCGACTGCGCAATACTCTGTTTATATAAAAAAAAAAAAAAAAAAATAAAATAAAATACTTAAAATTTTTATTATTTTATTACTCCACTTATTTTATTATTCCAAATAAACATTTCCACTGCAATATAACCAAATCTGGTATATTTTGTTGTTTATTTTTCCTGGAATTTGTTTTTTTTGTTTGTTTTTTATTTACTCCAAATAAAAAACAGTTATCCGTGTCCGTTTCCGACATTACCCTAAGCTGGTATTTTGTAGTATTTTTAGAATTTTTCTCGGAATTTTCCGTTCTGATGAACAAATAAAGTCCCGTTCATACGCACCACTGTATATCTTTTGGATTCCTTGTACCTTGTGTGAACGTTTTCGGCTCCGTAGAGAGCATATTATGTCTGAAGGCTCCAAGCAACAAGAGACACGTCGTCTTTCCGTCCGTCGCTCTTCCTCCTCAGGCGCTCGCAGCTCTTCAGCGCCAAGCGAAAAAGCCAGTTTAAGCTACTCCAAACTTCCGTCTGAATCAGAACAGTCCGCTGTCCAATCCAAATCACTAGCTATCACTCAATCCAAGCTTAAGGCAGAGAGTGTAGCAACTCAAGACAGCGTCCGTGTAACAAGACAAACTTCACAAAAAATAGCTGACAACTCCAAAATGGCGCTGAATGCCTTTATTGCCGTTTCGGACAGATTGAGCCAATTTGAAGCGAGATTTGCAAGCTCAGCAGGCGCATCGTTGTTCACATTACAGGTGCGTCGGGATCAAATCCGATCCTTATGGGAAAAAATAGAGCTTGCGTTCGAGCAAGGTTCCCAAACCATAACGCAAGGCGCCGGGTCCAGCGACGATCTTGGCTATCTCCGAGATCTTGCGATTCTAACCAACAAGTATGAGCATTGCTATTCCATATATGAGCGGTGCGTAGCTCAGTTAAGCGAAAGCATAGACGCAGTTTCCACGCAAAATAAGCAACCCCAATCCTCTTCTCCTTCCATGTCAAGAGGATGTAGTCTTCCCCCAATTGACACAGAAGTCTTTGATGGAGACTATCTGCGTTGGCCCACTTTTCGGGATTTATTCACAGCGATCTATATAAACAATGCTAGATTGTCCCCAGTCGAGAAACTGTTTCATCTCAATGCTAAGACAAGCGGCGAGGCAAGGGGTATTGTTTCTAAATCTCCTTTAACAAATGACGGTTTTCACTCCGCGTGGCAGAATCTTTCCGAAAGATTCGAAAACAAGCGGCTGTTAGTGAACAGCCAACTCCGAATTCTTTTTAATTTACCGTCCGTTTCCCAAGAGTTTGGAACTGCACTGAAAGAGCTACAGAGCACAATCCAAGGGTGTTTGACAGCCTTCGAGCTAGCAAAGGTCAGCATCGACAATTGGGATTGTTTGCTCGTATTCCTATGCTCGTCCAGACTTCCGAAACTTACCCTATCCTTGTGGGAACAGTCTCTCCACAACAAGTCCGATATTCCGACCTGGGCAGAATTTAATGCTTATTTAACTGAGCGCCATCGCACTTTGGAAGCGATTGAGGATATGAGGCCTATGAGCGGTCCAAATCACTCCAATCCAATCCAATCCAAGAAAAGATCAACTCCTTCGAAGCAAAGGTTAAGGTAAAGGCACAACCAGCCAAGCCCAATTCTACCTGCAAGCTCTGTTCCAAAGAGCCCCATCCAATTCGTTTATGCCCCCGGTTTCTGCAAATGACAGTACCGGATCGGGCCTCCTACATAAAGCAGCAGCAGCTTTGTCTAAACTGTTTTGCCAGAGGACACCAGCTGAAAGAGTGCCCAAGTAGCCATAACTGCTATACGTGCAAAGGTCGCCACAATACACTGTTGCATCGTGGCGACCCTCCTACCCAGTCGACCACCAGGTCGTCTTTAAGTACTGCTGCCGCTCCATACCTGCCAAATGTTCCAATACAGTCCACTCCTGAGCAAAGTTCGGCAAACATCCACAATTACTTCACGTCGAACACGCAAGGTGTTCTATTAGGCACAGCCATAATTAACATATGCCACCTTGGCACTAGTTATAAAGCTCGTGCGTTGATTGATTCTGGTTCCGAAGCAACATTCATTTCTGAACGAATGTTTAGAACAGAGGTGCCCAGCCCATTGCTCTCATGGCTCCTTTGTTTTTGTAATTGGCTCCGAAGCATAGGCGAGCAAATGCGTATATGTACACGGCTGTCGGCATGCGCCAATGCTAATTGCAAAAACAATTTTTCACTTTCGTTTTCTTATCTCTATTCGTCATCTGCATTTGAGCAAAGTAACGGGACTTGCATGTGGTTGTTGTTGGGTCATAAAATTGCATGAACATTTTGTTGTTGCTTTGGTGACGCGCATCCACTTGAAGAAATTGTATTATGCTTTTAGTTATTGCATTGTCGGCGCGTCATTTGACAAGTAAACATCACGTAAAAATGTATCTCCCTAATTTTTACAGTGTATCCATTGAAATAAAAAAAAAAATTCTTTACTAGTATTGGTGTTTTCTTTTGAATGTATTGAAATTTGCTCCGTCGTAAGCAGCGTTTGGGCACCACTGGTTTAGAATCATCAACCTCCCGTTCAAACGTGTGACAGCCCAAGTTGCCGGACTTAACCAAGCAGTGTCAGCCAATCCTGAGAAGTTATGTCACTTTAATATTGGATCCCCAACAAAGCCGAGAGTTCGCATTAAAGCATCGGCGTTTGTTCTTCCTAGCGTGGCAGGAACCCTCTCTTCGCATCCGATTCCCGGAAGTACCTTGCGAGGACTGCCCAATATTCCGTTAGCTGACCCTCTCTTCTACAAGAGCTCGCAGATAGATGTACTTTTAGGTGCAGATATCCTTCCATCAATCCTACTTGGCGGCTCGATTCCTAATATTTGCGGTGCGCTATTGGGTCAAGAAACCATTTTCGGTTGGATTCTTACCGGTCCAATTCCTACCTGTGCTTCATCCTCTATCTCCGCGTTTTCAACCCGTGTCACGGTCAAATTAGACCAACGGTTGGATAACCTCCTCACAAAGTTTTGGGAGGTGGAGGATCTCCCAAAGAAGCCAGTAAAAGAGTCTGATTCCATTTGCGAAGACATCTTTATGCGCACCACAACTAGAGATGAGAGTGGCAAATATATTGTCACACTCCCCTTCAAAAATCCTGATCACATCAACTTAGGACATTCAAGGTCAATCGCACTGGCTCAGTTTCTGAGAAACGAGAACCGTTTAAACAGAAACATTCCATTAAAAGAGCAGTACGACTCCGTGATCCAGGAGTATCTGGACTTAGGTCATATGAGACAAGTCCCCCCTTCTATAGATACTAGGAACTTTTACCTTCCGCACCATGCTGTCTTTAAACCAGACAGCACTACGACAAAAGTTCGCGTTGTATTCAATGCCTCCAGTCAATCCACAAACGGTAAAAGCCTAAATGATGTCCTCCATGCAGGTCCCGTTTTACAATCTGATTTAACTATTCAGATCTTGAAATGGCGTTTTTCCGTTACGGCTTCAACGCTGACATTACTAAAATGTATCGTCAGATTTTAGTAAAGCCCATCCACACGCCTTTTCAGAGGATCCTCTACCGTAATTCCAATCAAGAGCTTTGTGATTATGAGCTTAATACTGTTACGTTTGGGGTAAATTGCGCGCCCTTCCTGGCAATTCGCGTGTTGCGGCAGCTCGCTAAAGACGTATTAGCTAAATTTCCGCGTGCTAGTGACATCATTTCCAACTACATGTATGTTGACGATGTACTAGCAGGAGCACACTCCAAGCAATGCGCGATTTCCAGTATCAAGGAACTCCAAGAAGCTATGGGTACAGCGGGGTTTCCACTTCGCAAGTGGACTTCCAATGAAATGGAGCTGCTTCGCGACATTCCTAAAGACCACCGGTTAAGAGAGGATTTTCTAGAACTTGATGAGGCCAGCGTTGCTAAGACATTAGGGATCCGATGGCAAGCAAACACCGACGAGTTCTTCTTTGCGCCTTCGAACATAGCGACAAAGGGTTCGTTCACAAAACGTGAAGTCTTGTCGGAGATAGCCAAGCTTTTCGATCCAGCGGGATGGCTGGCACCTGTCATCGTTCGCGCGAAGATTTTCATGCAGGAAATCTGGCTTCACGAGCTTGGCTGGGATGATCCGTTGCCGTCTGAATTGGTTCAGCGATGGGAAGAATTCCTCTCCTGTCACCCCCGTCTTGGCAATATTCGAATACCACGATGGGTCGCCTATCAGCCAAAAGCGACCATCCAGATTCATGGCTTCTGCGACGCCTCCCAAAAGGCATACGGAGCAGCGCTGTATGTTCGCGTGGAAGCGGATCTCCAAGTGTCAGTCCACCTCTTAACGTCCAAGACCAGAGTAGCTCCAGTCAAAACAGTGTCACTGCCGCGACTCGAGCTGTGCGGAGCCGTTCTACTCGCAGAGTTGTCCTCAGCCCTCATCCCTCAAATGCCAGTTGAGAATTGCAAATTGTTTCATTGGACGGATTCAACAATTGTTCTTGCCTGGCTTCGCAAATCTCCATGTTCCTGGACAACGTTCGTCGCCAACCGCATTTCTAAAATCGGCCAAGCAACCGATTGTCAATCGTGGTCTCACGTACGGTCAGAGGACAATCCAGCTGACTTAGCCAGCCGCGGAGTTTCGCCACAGGAGCTGAAGGACAGCCATCTGTGGTGGAATGGACCTGATTGGTTAGGCTTGCCTCAAGAGCAATGGCCAGTCCCAGCTGACTCGTGTCTGGAGACTGACCTAGAGCAGCGTCCCATTAAAGTCCACATTGCGGAGCTGTCTCCATCAGATCCTCTTGACCGCTTCTCCGACTTCGGCAGAGCATTACGGGTTCTCGCCTACGTTTTTAGATTCTTCAAACGGTGCCGTAATCCCTCGGTGGTGTTCCCCATCTCAGCAACTTCAAAACAGTGAGCTTAAAGAAGCTCAAGAGCAACTCATTGTCTTAACGCAACGCAACTCATACTCAAGGGAGTATAAGTGCCTTCGTGACAAGCATGGCTTGCCACCTTCCAGTCCCATACTCAATTTTAACCCATTCCTTGATCCAAAAGGAATCATGCGAGCTTCCGGTCGAATAAGCAGATCGTGCAATTTAAATTACGATGAACGCCATCCTATTATCCTCCCATACTCGTGTGCGTTTAGTCGTTTACTCGTCCAATTCACGCATCGGATCTCGCTGCATGGCGGAAATCAACTAATGATGCGCCTTATTCGTTCCAAGTACTGGATTCCGAAGCTCAAGAAGCTTATTACATCCATGACCAATTCCTGTCGAGTCTGCGTGGTGTACCGAAAAAAGGCTTCAAACGCAGCTCATGGGCTGTTTGCCGGAAGAGAGGTCGACTTTTTCACGCCCGTTTACGCACACTGGTATTGACTTTGCTGGGCCGTTCGACATTAAGAACTACACCGGTCGTGCCTGCCTTATCACCAAAGGCTATGTATGTGTCTTTGTGTGCTTCAGTACAAAGGCAATCCATCTTGAAGCCACATCCGACTTAACTGCGGACAAATTCCAAGCAGCGTTTGCTCGTTTTATAGCAAGACGCGGCTGCCCGTCCGAAGTTTACTCCGACAATGGCAAGACGTTTGTTGGAGCCTCGAGAGCCTTTGCTCGAGATTTCCTGGAGGCTACCAAAAAGCAAGTCGAAACAAAGCACAGTCTCTCGTGGCATTTCAATCCGCCAGGTGCGCCTCACATGGGCGGCCTGTGGGAAGCCGGCGTCAAAAGCTTTAAGACGCTATTTTACAAGTCGACCTCATCTTTTAAATACACTTTTAAAGAGCTTTCCACCCTCCTCTCCAAGATTGAAGCCTGCCTTAATTCGAGACCAATCTCGAATCAAAGTTGGCCTTGATAATGTATTAAATCTCAAAACATAAGTCGATAACATCGAGAGACTTTATTTTTCTCCCTTTTCCACTTCCTTGTCCTCGGCTACAAGCGTTAAGTCAGGCGTTAGCTAACAGGCTTGTGTGTGACTCTCTGGATAAATATAAACTTCAAAATGGTTATATTGCCGAAGTCCAATTACACATAGGTGTCATCCTTTTCCTAAGTGCTATAAATTATCGTGTCTTAGTTAGGCAGGATATGGAAAGTGGACCAGATCTACTTCCGGCAGCTTAATAAGACATGTATTTTAGTAGCACCCTAACTCACTCAATAAATGGTTTCATTTATACGGTAGTTGGTCAAAAACAAATGCTGCGGAATACCGCCGATCGAACATAGTTGGCATGCGCTACTATTCTATGTGAGATCTTGGATAAGTATCTGCAAACAAGTGTTTAGTTTGAGATCCGTTTCGTATGTTCACCCTTTTGATTATGCGAGTTAAATCAGCAGGCCACTTCATTGTTTTGACTGGGTGTTGGTTTATCAAGCTTGGTCAAGAGTAAATTTAGTAGTTTACCACGTTCAAGTATAGTTGGCATGCGCTATTATGCTATACTTGCCCGGTAGCGGTAACTACCTTCAAGTGAATTGTAGTTTCAGATTAGTAAGTGATTTTTGCCTAGGTTTGATTTTGTTGCTGGAACGGAGCTCGTGGACTAGATCTACGACTCACCGCGCAATTTAAAAGCTAGGTCATCTGTAATTGAGTTTCCTTTGTATGTATGGTATGGTAATTGGTTAGTTATCTAATACTCAGGATGGTTTGGCATGGTATCCAATAAAAACTTAATGACTTTTTTTTGATTTTAGTTATTTACTAATTACGTACAATTAGTATCGTTTTGTTTGTTTAGAATTTACGTTAGCAAGTAGTATTGCATTCAATGGTTATTTCGGTGTATTTGAAAATTAAACTATTTAAATTGCCGTGCAAGATAGTTAACCGTATAGGATAAATATTGTTACTCAGTAAGCCTAATGAATTTTTCGACCGTTGTAAATACCCCAGAGACAATCTGTTGTGTTTGCACGAAAGAAGTCGAGCTTCCGGCTTAATTGTTCGCTACACGGTGTAATCATTATTTTCACCACGAGTGTTTTGTAAGCCAGACAACCAAAAGAAAAGTTTGTCCAGTTTGCCGGACTGCTCTTAGTTGTTCATCTAGTAATCTTTTCGAAGAACTAAAAGCAGCACAAATATCCAAGGCTAAAATGGCGTCGTCAGGCATAACTACCAGAGCACAGTCAAAAACGCCTGCTGCAAGTTCATCAGTAAACCTTAATCTTGAGACGGCTACAACTCAGATAAACACTACTAATAGTTCTTCCGATGTTCAGCCGAACATAATTCCGACTATACGTCAGCCACTATCTGTGCAAGCAACCGCGGCGGAAATTATAGGACAGCATGGGGATCAGAATCGAGTAGTTTAGCCAGAAATGGAAGCAAGTCCGTTGCAAATGGGACAAGAAACATTGTTGGCTAATTTACAACAATCCATTACAACTGCAATGGCCACGGTATTAGTGCAACAAACACGAACTCTTGCTCAATCGGTCGAGGCTGGATTTCAGAGATTGTCTGTTCAAATGACTCCTAATACGGAGCCGATGCAGCCTACTACTAGAGTTTCGCCATCGGCACAACCCCATCAAAGTTTTGAACAGTTGTTCAGAATCCCAAATAGATCGGATAGTGAACATTATCCTTCTGCGTATACCCCTGCGGGCTCGCAGCCAAATCGTGATTTGCGGCCTGATCGCATTAGTCAGATTATGGCTAATTGGAAATTGCGTTTTACCGGTAATGCGTCTTTGTCGGTTGACGATTTTCTGTATCGAGTCGAAGCACTCACTCACCAGACTCTGGAGGGCAATTTTGAATTGTTAGCGCGATATGCAAGCAATCTGTTCGAAGGAAGTGGTAGTGAATGGTATTGGAGATTCCACCGAAGTGTACCTGTAGTTCGCTGGACAGAGTTGTGTCTAGCTTTAAGATCGCAATTTCAGGATGGTAGGACCGATTTGGAGATTCGATCAGCTATTGCGCAAAGGAAGCAAAAGCATAATGAACCTTTTGATAGTTTTTACGAAGCTATATTGGGGTTAGTGGACAAGCTCAGCCAACCGTTAAATGAACAGGCTTTGTTAGAAATACTTCGTGCAAACTTGTTGTCAGAAATACAGCACGAAATATTATACGTACCTATTGACAACATTGTTCAGTTGCGACATGTAGTGCGTACACGCGAAAGATTTTTGAAATGTGTAGCTCATCCAATAGTTCCTGCGCAACGAGTTCAAGCCAAACGTCATGTAAGTGAAGTCACGGTACAAACCGAAACCGACCGCGAATATGATGAGGAGGTTAATGACACTGAAGTTGCTGCAATGACCCTTTCCTGTTGGAACTGTGGTAAACATGGGCAAAGGTATCAAGATTGCGTCTCCGCTCGGAACGTGTTTTGTTATGGGTGTGGTAAATGAGACACATATAAACCATCGTGTACTAGATGTGCTCTCACACCGCCAAAAAACGAACAACCGCGTGCACCCTTGATAAGTGCACGCAAACTAGTGTCCAGGGGGACAAATACAGACTAACATTGAAGGTAAAAAAAGTTAGTAATATTAAACCGGATGTGAACCGCAACACAGTTTTTCCTTTACCCAGACTTATACCCAAAGTAAATGCCGAGTGTTGGAGACAGACTCGCAACAGCATTCGTTATCGTTCTTTTCGCTTAAGACAAAAACAGTATTTAGCAGATATTAATTCCTCTATTGTTGATATTTCAATTGACGTACGTCCATATGCAAATGTAACCTTATTGGGAAAATCGCTTAGTGGACTGATGGATACAGGAGCTTCAATCAGTTGCTTGGGTGGTAAATTTGCGTCAGAGTTGAATCATGTGGATTATAAGCCCTTGAGGCTAAACATTCGCACCGCAGATGGGGCCAAGCAAGCTATCGTAGGAAAAATAACTACAGAAATTTTGTTTAGAGGGGAGTCAAAGCGTTTATGTTTTTATATAGTTCCTTCGCTATCACAAGATCTATACCTGGGTATTGATTTTTGGATAGCATTTGACTTGTTACCGTTGGTATTGACGCATAAAACACATTGTACTCACGTGTCTGCTGTAGAAATACCTGATAGTGTGAAAATTCCATTAACGGATCAGCAGCAAAATGAGCTGATAGCCACAATTAAACTAGTTTTAAAATATCATGCGAAAGATATTAAGCAATAACGTTGAATGTGTTCTTAATAGTTATTTTTGTTTTTTTGGTGTCTCCAAGCGGGTATCCCACTTTGATCGTTTCACCACCAAAGTGTGATTTTGGCAGGGGGGTGTGTAATAGGCCGCTTGTCAACTATTTTGGTTTTATGTCAAGCCCTAAGAGTAGGCAACCCTTATGCTTCAACCTCCGCTTCAGTACCTGTAAAACTGTATGCCACCTTTAGCTCAATTTTTCTTGAAAAATAATCAACCTAGTATTAGTTTGTATTTATTAAGAAAAATACAATAAACTTGGTTTAGTAATTTGTTAATTTGTTTTAGGTACGTTGTTAAATGTTCTACTGTTAGTATTTTTTTTTAGTTAACTCTCTTTATGAGCAATATTTACGCCATCTATTGGTCAGGTAGAAATCAACCGGAACAGGGCTGTGTATAGCGAATATAAAGATAAAATAGATTCGTGCAACTTCGTGGCTTTCGCAATATGCCTTCTGACACAGCATCTTCTTTCCTGAAAATTACCTGCAAGTGAGCAGTTGTGCGTGAATATAGCTCCGCAAAAAGAAAAGTGAAAAAAAAAACGTGGCCTCCCAAAATTTGTCCACAAAAAAAATTATATGTGCAAGTGGATACTACAAAGACGTGAATTAGAGAAATCTATATGTCTAGTTGTCATGTCAATAACTGACAAAATACTTTTTCTTTTGTAATGGGTAGGAATAATCAACATCCATTCTGTCAGCGCACAAGGAGGAAAAATTGATAACCTTCAAAAAGTATAGCAGTGCCTATTCCCGATATAAGGGGTAATTAACAATAATAATCGTCTTAATGTCGCAATTCTGATTAATTCCTTGCTTATTTTTGTTTGTTTCTTTTTTTTCTTTGGCAATCAGAATTGGCTCTTAGTGTAAAACCAAAAATATTTGAGATTACAAGTTATAACTTATCTTAATGCAGATTATTATAAAGTTCGCAACAACTGCCAAATTAAATGCAGTTTTATTAAAAGCTCATAACTAAATCAGATCAGCTGTCACCCTCTACTTTGGCCACCAATCGCTCTCTTCAGTTTGAGCTGACGCATGACTACATATGTAATTTGGATACTCTCATCAGTCCGGATTTTAAGTCGCACGTTGAGCAACCACCGCGTGAGGAAGTTGCTAAAAATAAGTAATTCTGAGAGCGCGAACAGTTTACATCATATATAAATAATATAATTCCGTAGCTCAGAATATCCAGCGTGAAGTGGTTAAGTTTTTTTTTGGTTAATATTGCTATTTTTTTCTGTTAGTGATTAAGTGCAAATCGTACATAACCTCAAAAGGTTATGCAACTTATGAAGATTATGGAAGGTTAGCCAAAAATATAATGGTGTAAAAATAAGTTAAATAAGTGTTAGTGCTGTAATATTTTGCATATTTTTTTTTTTGTTTATTGTCATTTGTGTTAGTTGAAAAAGAATGTTGTTTGTAATTTGCAAGTGGTGCCGAGAAGCAACTAAATGAATACAATAACAGTTGCCAAGTTCCGCAGAACAAATAAACAAATTTACAAAAAAAAAAAAAATAAGAAAAAATATGCAAAGTAAGAATTAAAGAAAGTTAATATCAAAATAGTGTTAATGCATAATTGTATACAATTAATATCATGCAATTATTACATATGTGTTAAAAAGCATACGAGCTTTAAATCTCTTCCTCTCCTTGTCACACCTATAATCTTACATCTAGCGTTTTACAGCGACGGATAAAAGCTCACACACACAAGGAAAGATCTTTCTGCGTGGGATAATGCAGCTGTAAGTGACCGCTCTTTATTACCTATTTTCTCTTAATTTTACTCTCGCGAAAGCTTCACATTCAGCGCAATTAACGTAATGTATGTAAAAGCCGCTCTTACTTAACCTTGAACTTAGAACATTCATATGCTTAGAACACAAGTGTTTTTGGCAGCTTATGCAAATACACTATCGCTCAAAAGTTAACGTACCGATTTGTTGTATTTATATTTGTACTTGCATATTTACCGAAAAGAAAAAAAGAAACTTTAAACGAAAGTTAACGTAACGCAACTTATGAATATCGTTATAATTACTAATTTAATTATATAAACAAATTACATATGCATGATCATATTTATTTCGTATTTATATATTTAAGTATTTTTATAACCAATAATTATTTATTATAGCCGCTCTAAACACTTGCAGTTTCAGCAAATAATTGAGTTATTTTTTTTTTTGTTATTATGTTAGGTCGAAGTTTAAACCAGTCAAATTATTTGTGTTAAAAATATAAGAATGTCTGCTTAAATTATTTTTGTTTTATTGGAACCATGTCCAGCTTGAAAGAGATTCGATAACTGCCATAGGCGCTTTTAGGGATCCTGTACTGAAAGATACACTTTGGCTATTGTCAGGATCATGGTAGGGTGGGCGTATGCACTTCAACACCTTGTGCAATAGTATCAGTCGCCTTCACCATAGCCTACATTTAGTTGTGTTTACTTGTCCGCCGCTCATAAAAACCCACCATTTTTACGAGCTTCTCTCCCACACACTACCTTTCCCTTCTACTTTATCTTTATAAACACCAAAAATATCACGACGTATCACTCGGTTCTTTCTCTTTCAACCCTCGACTTAGCCGACGAGCCACAGCCGTTGAAGCCAGCGCGTACTCCGTTGTCCGATACATTACCATCAGCTCTTCCATTCTTGTACGTTATTCGTTACAGTATGTAATCGGAAATAGTGAAATAAGACCCAATCCTCGCAAGATACAGGCTTTGGCTGCATTGCCACCACCACAGTCAGTAACGCAAGTGAGACAATTCATCGGCTTGTCAAGTTATTTTCGACAATTTATTCCAAGGTTCTCAGAGGTAATGAAGCCGTTATACTTGCTTACATCTAAGAATAATCAATTTAAATGGCAACATGATCATGAGCAAGTGCGCCAAGAAATTATATCAGCTCTAGTAAGTGATTCTGTATTGATTATCTATGACCCGCAATATCCAGTGGAGCTAGTGCTGAGGGGTATGGAGCGATATTGATGCACAAAGTAGATGGTAAACCGAGAGTTATAGAGTATGCACAACAACTACCGAATCGAAATATCATTCATATGAGTTGGAAACGCTCGCTGTATTCAATGCAGTTAAATATTTCCGCCATTATCTACATGGCCGTCCATTTGTGGTTTATACTGACTGGAATTCTTTAAAAGCCAGCCGTATTAAGATTGATTTGACGCCCAGAGTCCATCGCTGGTAGGCGTATTTGCAATCCTTTGAATTTAAAGTAGAATATATAAAGGGGAAGCACATGGCACATGTCGACTTTCTATCGCGTAATCCTCTTCCAAAAAGCCCATCGCCGGTTGAAATGAAATAAGTAAAGTCTGCACAGAGATAGCCGATATCACGAATAATTGGTTGCTATCGGTGCAGCAGCGTGATATCGTGATATCTACCATAATTAAAATGCTGCAAGATAATGAGTTGCAACATGAAGAGGCGAAATCATATGAGTTGAGATCCGGTATGCTGTATAGGAAGATACAAAGAAGTGGTAGAACCAAACGCCTTCCCATAATACCGCAAACCTTTAGGTAGTCTATTATAAACCATGTGCATGAAGCCATCATGCATTTGGGATGGAAAAAGACCTTAGACAAAGTCTATACACAATATTGGTTCCAGAACATGTCTAAGTATGTGCGAAAGTTTGTGGAAAACTGTATAACGTGCAAAGCTGTCGAAATCGACATCGGGTAAGCCACAAGTAGAACTACATTCCATACCTAAAGTTAGTATACCGTGGCATACAATACACATTGATATAATTGGCAAATTAAGCGGCAAAAGCGATGTTAAGGAGTATGTGATAGTGCAAGTGGATGCATTCACTAAATTTGTTTATTTGCATCACACCTTACCCTGGACACCGAGAGTTGCATAGAGGCTATAAAATCTGCCAAATGCTTGTTTGGTGTACCTAATCGCATAATTGCTGACCAAGGTCGTAGCTTCGCAATTAATGTTTTTAAACAGTTTTGTTCTACGCATAGAATTGATTTGCATTTAGTGGCAACAGGTGCCAGCGGAGCAAACGGTCAGGTCGAGCGTGTCATGAGTACCATGAAAGCAATGTTGACGAGGAGGCCTTAAAGGATGTTTAGTTAGCTTTGAAATGCACGACCAATCGAGTAACAAATCTCAGTCTATTAGAATTATTAATTGGTAAAGAAGTAAGACCAATGGGCATGATGCCATTGATAGATGAAGATGAAGTAGATGTTGAATGCATCAGAGCCAGAGCAAAACAAAATATGTTAAGTAATGCAGAATATGACAAACAAAGATATGATAAGAACAAAGCGAATTATTGTAAAGTTCAATGTGGGTGACCATGTCTTGCTCAAAAATGAAGAGCGGCACCAAACAAAGCTGGACCCGAAATTTAGGGGACCATTTATAATAATTGAAATGCTTGATGGTGACCCATATGTTTTAAAGTCTTTGACAAGTAAGAGAACGTATAAGTAAACTCATGAACAGTTGCGAGCAATGCCGAAAGAAATATATGTAGAGGATGAAGAGATGCAAGTGATGCCGATTGAGGCACTCTTGGAGAAGAGCGATGCGCCGAATGATGCACTCTTAGAGGAGAGCGATCCGCCGATTGAGGCACTCTCAGATAAGAGCGATGCGCCGAGTGAGGGACTCTTAGAGAAGAGCGATCCGCTGAGTGAGGCACTCTGAAATGAAAGAGATGCGCCGAAGGAGGCACTTTCAGATGAGGTGATGGAATTGCCATGTACACAAGCCACAAGTGGGTGCAAATGATCGAATTTCAGAACGTGTTAGTTAAAATATAAAAAAATATAAAAAAAAATTGAGCAAGGCATGGAACGCCAATATGTTTGTAGTGCCAAGAAAATAAGTAAGGAAACACGGCACACGAGGACGTGTGAATTCGAATTTTGTAATTATGTTAAGCAATCGATATGTAATAAAAGATCGAAAGAGTAACAGAACCCTGCTGTAATGTTTCTCTGTAATGTAAGAGCACCATTTGAGTACGAAATAAGCATGGCGCCTGTGTGGCTGTTGCTTGAATGGCAATGTGAATGCAAGAAGAAGAAGAAAAGACCGGAAGAGCGTCAGTATAGAAAGAAGAAGGCAACACACCAGGCGACTTGCTGTGCTATTACTATAGAGAGTATAGAAAAATGGAAGGGTCTAATCCACTGCCATCTCCGATAAATACGTTAGTAAGCGATAACGGAAGACAGAATTCAAAATATTTCTAAAGAACAATCATATTAAACACACATTAACTGCACCAGGACAACCATCAACAAATGGGCAAACATTGTTAAAACAATAAAAAAATCTATTTATGCAAGTTTAAAACATGACGAAAAATGTGAATTTGACACTATTTTAAACAGATTTTTAATTGATTATAGGAACACTATACGTTGCACGACCGGAGAATCACTAGCAAAATAATTTTTAGTAGATCATTAAAAACTAGGTTTACAATTTTAAAACCACCAATGATGTCTGAACAAATATTAAATAAGCAAGACAGAAGTATATCAGATTATAAGGGTAAAAGAAACATAACTTTTTCAAAGGGTCAGAAAGTAATGGTTAGAGATTTCAAAAATCCTAATAAGCAAAGTTGGACTCAAGCAACTTTGCTCATAATAATCGTGAAATTAAAAGACATTTAAATCAAATAAGAAATGAAAATATGGTAAACAATGATGAAGTCAGTTTATCCAAAGATGCAAATGAAAATATTGAGATTGAAAAAAATGTTGCTGAAAATGAAAACCAGATCTCTAATCAAGACATCAATGTACAACCACAGCAAACAGCATCTCCAATCAGAAGGGATTTGAGACCACGTGAAGGAGGGAGAGTTGTCAAGAGAGTTGTAAAGCTGTCAACCTGGTCAACTGTTGCGTTGCCAATAGATTGACAACACGAAAAACAACAGTTGACGCTTTGAATATAAACAAAGTCTAAACACTTTGGGTCAATAGTTGATGTCACAATTGACGCGTTGACAACACAAAATCAAATTGACTTCATTTTCATTCATTTGCTTTGTTTTGACCAAATTTATTTAACGATATTTATTTATTTCGATATTTCAATGTCGAAATTAGATTCGGTTCGGTTGCGGGCGATAGCTATCGCTGAATAGAATTTTGGTGATTGTCTGTGCAAAACAATGGAGAAACTAGGTGATGTTGATGTGGAATACTTTGATTTAACACCAATAAATAAAACATCACGCGCCAGAAAGACGGTAGCATTGTGGTCGGACGAGCAGTTAGTAGAAGAAAGATCTAATTTGTGGGATTTCACCAGCGGTGCTTACAAAAATCGCAACAAACGGGAGACTTCATGGGTAGAAATTGCAAAGGCTTTTCAATTCCCAAAATAAGAAGTATCCAATAATTGGAATTTGTTTTGCCAGCAATTTCGTGTAAGTAAACATCATTTAATGCAATGCAATTTATTAAAGAATGTTCATAGTAAGGTTCATACTACAAAACAATTACAATTACAATAAACAATAAGTCTTGTAATTTTAAATTACTTTTTATTGCTTTTATTTTGCTTTTGATTTATTATTTCTATGTAGGCGTTTTAAAAGGTTGGGAAATCATTGTCATTGTGAATATATAAGACACTGTTTTTTGAACATAAATATTCTTTTATTATTTCTTTTGCTTTTGCAATAGTCATTTGTGTGTATGTAATTTTTATATTTTTCTTGTTAAAGTAATTGGTTACTTCTGTCTTATTGTCCGATCCTTTGATTAATTTAATTAGCCTATTGTAATAGTTTAATTGTCTTTCTTTAATCTGAATACAGTTTTGTTTGTCTTCTTGGGCACTATATATATTCGCACAAGTTGTCTCGTTAGATTTTTCTCCTAATAGATTTTCGTCAAATTTTATACGCGAAAATAACAAAAAGCATTTATATTATTTAAATATTTATTGGCAGTTCGTAACAAACACCAAATTCCGTACAGAAGCTTCTAACGGTACTATTTATTTTCGTATGCACAGAACATCTGTTTCTTCCCTCGAAAATTTTGACCAGTTGCGTGTTGTGTTTTATTTTGCGTATTAAAGTTAGTATATTAAACCAATTTGACCAGTAATATTTTTAGTGAAACTTATGATTATTTACTATAAAAATAAAGTTACAGAACAGCAATTACATAAAAGATGTGCGTTTTAGCAACGAAATAGTGATAAGTGCCTTGAGGCACTTTTGGAGCTCCACGCTAACTTTTGTTGCTAGCATCTACTAGTTCCGACTGCATGCAATTTTTGCGTTGTTTTTAGCTTATTGTGTGATTTCTCTAGAAATTTGGAAAAAATGACAGCGCGAAATCATTTAAAGTTATCCGACTTGACTGATGAACAGTTGCTGTAACTAGGCATCCAATATTAGACCTGCGGTTTACCCAAGTAAACCATTTTCCAGAATGGTTGGATCGAAATAGTGGAAAAAGATGGTGTAAGCACTGCAAAACTTGGCAAACGCAATGTTTTTGCCTAAAATTCAATCTGTATTTATTTGTGCTGCGCAGCCAACAAAAATTGTTTTTTACAATATCAAACGAAAAATAAAATTAAACTTAGATTTTTGAAAATGACTTTTTTATACTCAAAGCCCCAAAAGTGCCTTGAGGCACTTAACCACTTTTTACACTTACTTTTTCACTTACAGGTAAACGAAAACTCCTACACTATTTCTGATTACATATTTGAGTTTAGGAGCCACAATTCACTATAAAAAAAATTATTCTAGGAATTTTCTTCAGTTATTTTGGAAAATAGTCTTAGATGGTTAAGTGTTCCACTAGCGAAACACACTGGTTTGATTTTGTGTCAATACTGCTCCTAATGCTACATTGCTATCATCTGTTGTAAGACATAATGGTTTGTTATAATCTGGATGTGTAAGAATTGGGTCTGAAGTTACAAGTAATTTTAGCTTTTCAAAAGCTGCAATAAATGATTCCTCCTTTATATCTATTTTTGCTCCCTTTTTTAATTTTAATGTCATAGGCTTGACACTATTTGCGAAATTTGGACTGAATTTTCTATAAAATCCACATAAGCCTAAAAATTGTTTAATTTGTTTCGGAGTTTTAGGTATTGGGTAATTTCTAACGGCAATAATTTTATTTGGATTTGTTAGAGTTTAATGCACATAGGAATATATTTCGCTTTAATGATCGTACATCTGTACTCGACGGTAGTACAAAAAGAAGTGTGTAACTACAGACTAACAAAAGAGAGAGAGAATTCATTGCTCTCGGGTGATGTTGCCACTTAGTATAATATCGCTTATATTCTATCGATTGGTTACATTGTGAATCGATATTTCAACACTTTTGCTTAAGCTTATATTATTCTATAAATCCAAGTGATTTAACAAAGCCACAATGCTTTTGCTTGCTTAAGCTCTTAGTTAAGATATCGGCAACATTCTTATCTGTAGATACATATGTTAATTTAATTTCATTACTCTCGACTTTTTCTCGTATAAAATGAAACTTTAAATCAATATGCTTAGTGCGCTTATGATGAACTGGATTTTTCGCAATGTGATGCGAACTTGTGTTGTCGCCGTAAATATTTATCGGCTCTGGAATCTTCCATCCGATTTCATTAAGCAGTCTTCGAACATATACTGCTTCTCTTGCAGCTGTTGATAAAGCGATGTACTCCGCTTCTGTACTGCTCAATGCGACGACGCTCTGCTTTGCCGAAGTCCACGAAAAAGCGCTTCCTGCCAGAAAGAAAGCGTACCCAGAATATGACTTTCTATCCTGCTTGTCGTTTGCCCAATCCGCATCTGCGAATCCTATTGGGGGCTCCCCGTTCTTGCGGTACTCGAGGCTGAGGTTCATTGTGCCAGAAAGATAGCGCAGCACATGCTTTGCTGCTGCTTCGTGCTCCGCGTGAGCATTTGTATTTCTTTGCGACAGTTTGCTTATAGCATGCAAAATGTCCGGACGGCTCAACACTGCTAAGTACATTAAAGATCCGATTAATGATTGGTAATGTGTTATATTTACCCTGACACAATTTTCATCCTTGCAGGCAGCGTCAAAACCCGGGTCTAAAGGGGTTCCGACAGCTCGACAGGACTGCATCCCAAAGTTGTCCAAAAGGCTTTTGATGTATGCCTTTTGACAAAGCCTGATTGCGCCTTTCTTGCCTTCTCTCTTAATTTCCATACCAAGGAAAAAACTGAGTTGGCCACCATCGTGCATCTCGAATGTGGCTGCGATTTTCTCCTTGATCGCGCTGATTTCTGTCTCGCTTGGACAGATGATTATTAGGTCGTCTACATAAACCGCGATGTAGCTGAAGGCATGTTCCTGCTGTCTCACATATAAACACGCCTCGTGTTTACTCCTTTTGAAGCCAATGCCGTGCAATACCTCGTTGAGCGTATCGTTCCAGACACGGCCAGACTGCTTCAGCCCGTATATCGCTTTTTGTAGTTTAAGGACTTTGTTTGGATTCTCCTTATCCACAAAGTTTTGCGGCTGCCTCATGTATACGTCTTCATGAAGCTTGCTGTTCAGATATGCATTGGAGATGTCCACTTGATGCATGCATAGCTCCTTTTCGACTGCTATTGCAAACAGCATCCTGATGGTTTCGTACCTGATAACTGGAGAATACGTTTCCCAGTAGTTCACGCCGAACTGCTGACCACATCCCTTGGCAACTAGTCGCGATTTGAATCTTTGTATCTCTCCGTCTTTGTTTTTCTTGATTCGAAATACCCATTTCGAACCGATGGCCTTTTGGCCAGGCGGGAGATCTGCTAAACACCAAGTTTGATTATTAACCAAGGCGTTATACTCACGTTGCATGGACATCTGCCAGTCCGATGCGTCTTGACCATTTAATGCCTCTGCCACAGATTGAGGAGTTTCAACATCTTCCGTGTTAAGATTGTTGAGTGTTTGGTACATCTTTTTAGGTCTACCAGCTTGACCAGTGCGGATGATTTTGGGTCGTCCAGGCCCACGTCTTGGCTCAACGTAATCATCCTCCTCAGGATCACTAGCGCTGACAAATTGCTCTTCCTCCTCTTCATCTTCACTGCTGTTGGCGTCATTGTTGCTCGCGTTGCTGCCAGCAGGTGCTTCCTCATTGTGCACTGACCTTTCAAGTGCATCGTTTGACCCAAAGCTGATGATGATTGTAGCATAATTGTCATCTATTTCCTCGTTTTGGTGATCCGCAAATTCACCCTCTACGAACTTCACGTCTCTACGCTCAAATACTTGACGCGTAGACTGCTCAAAAAGGCGGTATGCCTTCGATGTATAAGAGTATCCTACCATTATGTACTCCTTGCCTTTTGCTGCAAATTTACCTTTCTTCGTTTTGTCCAGTGCGAAAGCGCGCGAACCAAAGACTCTTAGGTGCTTTACTGATGGCTTGCGTCCCTTCCAAACTTCGAAAGGCGTACGCCCATCCAGCGCTTTTGTTGGACATCTATTCCGAATGTACACCGCAGTGTTTACAGCTTCAGCCCATAGATATTCAGGTAATTTCGCGTGTATCAACATACTTTTGGCCATTTCTACTATTGTACGATTGGCCCGCTCAGCAACCCCGTTTTGTTGTGGCGTATATGGGACCGTCAACTGCCTCTTTATTCCGCACTTATTCAAATAGTTCGAAAATTCATTGTTTAAATATTCTGTGCCATTATCACTGCGTATTGTCTTTATGCATTTTCCCGTTTGACACTCTACATACGATTTGAATAATTTAAACTTTTCAAACACTTCGCTTTTTGCGTTCATAAAATACACGTGGATTTTTCTCGAAAAATCATCTATGAATGTTACGAAATACCGGTTACCTCCCGAAGACTTGATATTTATTGGTCCACATACATCTGTATGAATTAGCTCTAGAGCGCTCTTCGTTACACGTTCTGCCTTTTGAGGAAATGGCAACACACATATTTTTGCTTTATTGCAAGTATCACAATTAAAGTCAACAGGCATTTTTCGATGTTCATTCCCGATACTTGTTTCTTTTCACAAAGTTTCTTTAAATTTGTATAATTTAAATGCCCGAACCTATTGTGCCAATTCACCGCCAGCGCATCACTCATTAAATACACTTTTTCACTTTCTTTGTTCATGTTGTACACATATAAGTTATTTTCTTTTATTGCGCACAACCACACATACCCTTCTTTAGAACGAATCACTGCGTCTTTGTTGCTAAATGTTGTGAAATTGCCGTACTCAGCCGCTTTGCTGACTGATATAAAATTCATGTGCAAATTTGGTACGTACATTACGTTTTGTAGTTTTATTTTCACTTTGTTTGCGACGAACTCAACTGTACCTATACCTGGTGACTCTACATATGTTTCTGCTGCAAGCATTATTTTTTCTTTATGCTCTTTTAGCGATGTGAACAGCCTTCTGTCGCAACACATATGTGACGTAGCACCACTGTCGACGCACCACTTGTTCTTGTTTTGCATGAAAAAACATGTATGCACTAAACAATTCGTTTGCGCGACGTTTTCGCGATCTTTGTTGCTCTCTTTCTCATTTTGCGCTCTATATTTACACTCAAACGATTTGTGCCCGGGCTTCTCACAGACGTAGCATTTACCGTTAAAACTGCGTTTTTTTGTCGCTTTGCTTTTGCTGTCTCTCTGCCCGACGCTATTACCGTTTCTTTTTTGAGCACTGTCTTTGTGTGTGTGTGCGTATACCGATTGCACTGCACGTTCACGTTCGTCTTTTTCGCCTTTTCTTGCACCTTCTTCTAGCAATTTTAAACGTACACTCTCGAATGTCGGTAAACTGTCGCGCGTTTCTATAGCGACCACAAAATTGTCCCATGAACTAGGCAAATTCGATAAAATCATTATCACTTTAAGTTCATCATTTAACTCAATATCTAATTCTGCAAGTTTGTCTGCTATTTCCACGAACGAGTTCACATATTTCACAATGTCTTCACCATTTTGCATACCCAGCCGTATGAGTTTTTGGTATAACTGCACTTTTTTCACTGGTCCAACAAACACATGAACTTCGCGCAATTTGTCCCATGCCGATTTCGATGTCTTGCATGCTTTTATGTGAATAAGTTGCGAAGGCTTTACATTTAGAATTATACAAGCCAATGCCTTTTGGTCGACAATATCCCACTTTGTAGCTTGCGCGTTGTCTTCAGGTTTTACAATTTGACCACTCGCTACAAACCACAAATCTGCCGTTATTAGTACGCTACGCATAGACATACACCAAACGTCGTAATTGTCTTCTGCAAGTTTTTCTATTTGCAAAGAAACACTCATTTTGTTAATTTTACGCGTAACCTTTTGTTGGTTCACGACTTAACGCACTTTAACAAAATTTTCTCACTTCTTCAAACTTCCAGTCACTTTGTGATCTGGGCCCATAACCTTTGTTAGAGTTTAATGCACATAGGAATATATTTCACTTTAATGATCGTACATCTGTACTCGACGGTAGTACAAAAGAAGTGTGTAACTACAGACTAACAAAAGAGAGAGAGAATTCATTGCTCTCGGGTGATGTTGCCACTTAGTATAATATCGCTTATATTCTATCGATTGGTTACATTGTGAATCGATATTTCAACAGGATTGGCTTTTATTCCTTCAGTAGTAACAAATATGCCCTAGGAATTCTGTTTCCTTTTTTAGAAATTCACACTTGTCTAATTGCAATTTTAAGTTGGCTTACCTTAATCTTCTAAATACCTTATTTAGTGATCAAATATGTTCTTCCAATGAAGTGGAGTAAATAATAATATCATCTAGATAGACCAAACAACCTTTGTAGATTAAATCTTCCAATAAGTTGTTCATGCAACGTTGAAAAGTTGCTGGTTCATTTTTTAGACCAAACGGCATACAAGTATATTCGTAATGCCCATGCTTAGTGAAAAACGCTGTCTTCGGTATTGATCTTGGATCCATTTGGATTTGGTGATAGCCTATTGCTAGATCGAGAGTTGTGAAGTATTGGCATCGGCCAAGCTTATCTAAAATTTCATCCATTATTGGAATGGGAAATTTATCATTGATTGTAGCTTCGTTTTAGTATCTGTAGTCTATTACTACCCTATATTTTTTCTTACCAGAGGCATCCATCTCTTTTGGTATTACCAAAACTGGCGAATTGTACGGGGAATAAGATTTTCTTATAATTCCCTGTTCTAACATTTCTTTGACTTGTTTGTCAATTTCTTCGTGCTGACTATGCGACACTGCATACGTAAGGTGTTCCTGCGTATAAGAATATGTCGGCTGGTGTTCTGTTAGTTATCTTGTGTTTTGTTTTATGAATTTATGTGTATAAAATAATTTCGAATTTTGTTTGTTTATTTTCTATGTTTGAGTCACTGTTAATGATTCGAAGTTTTTCATTGATTGTTTTGTGAAACCAATTGAGTACATTTGCAAAAAAATTGTTGATTTTTGGATGCGTTATAAACGTAAGAAATCTTCTATTTTACAAAATGAGTCTGATTGGCTGACTATAACGGAGTCAATTTTATTGAAAAATACAAAATATGCACCCCAAGATAATGCGGAAAATGCTCCACGCGGCCGTAAAAATCTAAATTTTATGGAGTCTTCAACGAGGACTAAGCGTCGGCGTATAGCTCAGCTGGTCGAAATTGATGAGACCGCTGTCTCTGCATTACGCAACGAAAACCAAACCCAAAATGTATTGCCAGCGGATCCCACAGAAGTCATTTCTCTTTTAATGGAGACCGGAATGACCAAACACCAATATTTGTTGATTCGGAATTTTGTAAACAGCAAAATATTATTAGCTCTAAAAAAGATAGATATCCTGACAACATATCTGTAGACGAATCCTACGCAGAAGTCGAACTTCAAAGCTTGTCAAATAACACAGCCTCGAGCATACTTGAGCATCAATCTAATGTTATTGAAACAATTGCAGATGATTCTGTTGCCATAGCGAGTACAAGCAAACGTTTTCCAATAATGATGTAGACGACAAAAGTTTATTCGTTACATCTTACGTGCCTCTTCAACTTATTTCAAAAACTGATCAAAAAGTAATTTGGAAAAACCCTCGGCCTTCGTCAACTCGTTATTGCAGACCAATTCGATTCCAGTTTAAAAAAGAGACGACCGAAGTATCAAAATCAGAGGAAAAATACTTTAAGTAGAAAATAAATTTTCTAATACCTACAGAACTATGTGTCCAAAAGAGAACAATATTCGTTGAGCTTAGCTTACAATTAACTATGGTAGATGGAAAAGTTTGTAACGCTTTAAGTGAATCGCACTCCACTAAATGTTATATTTGCGAAGCAAAGTCATAGGAGATGAACAATTTGAATGAATGTTTGGACAAAAAGGTATCAACAAAATATTTCGAGTTTGGCTTTTCTCCACTGCATGCAAAAATAAGATTCTTTGAATACTTTCTGTATCTTTCTTATAAGTCAGTCATGAAAATGTGGCAGGCCAGAGGGCCCCAACAAAAGTTTTAGAAAGAAAAGAGATGTTCAACGGGATTTTTGAGATAAAATGTGCTTAATAGTGGACCAGCCTAGAGATGGTGGCAAAGGAACATCCAACGATGGCAATGTAGCGAGAAAATTTTTTTCGAATCCTCGGTTGTCTGCAGAAATTACAGGCCTTAATGAAAATTTGATTCATCGTTGTTCCACCTTACTGCAAGCTTTGGCATCGGGACACAAAATCAACGTACACAAATTTAATGAATATGCCCTCGATTCGGCCAAAGGGTTAATCAAGGAGTATCCCTGGTACTATTTGCCTGTGACGGTTCACAAGGTGCTTATTCACGGATCTGCTATTATAGAGCACGCAATTGTTTCAATTGGAGAGCTCTCGGAGGAAGCTGCAGAGGCGAACAACAAAGAAATAAAGAAATGCAGACTGAATCATACTCGCAAAATGTCACGAATACTTACAAATGCAGACATATTGAATTATTTGCTTTTAAGGTTCGACCCATATATTACTGGGCAGAGAAATATTGAAAAAAAGGACAATATAAAATTATTTCCCTCAGTTAATAGCTTGCTTGAGGAGACATCCTAAAATTTTTGTATAATTTTGAAAATACAACCATTGTAAATTTTGTTTAGTACTTAAATGGCTCATAAATTGTTATTGTTTAATTATTTGTTAAATTTTATTGTTTGGGGTTCATTGGTTGGCGGATTTTTTCAACTACAAACACTATTTACGAAGCTTGGTAAAACTTTCAGCCCTCTAATGCCATTAAAAGCATTTTTGGCCGCGCTTCCATACAAGCGGAACCACTGTGCAACGGTTGGTTTACCTCCTCACAAAGTTTTGGGAGGTGGAGGATCTCCCAAGGAAGCCAGTAAAAGAGACTGATGCCACAAACCAAGAGCTTTGTGATTATGTGCTCAATACTGTCACGATTGGGGTAAATTGCGCGCCATTCCTGACAATTCGCGTATTGCAGCAGCTCGCTAAAGACGTGTTAGCTAAGTTTCCGCGTGCTAGTGACATCATTTTTAACTACATGTATGTTGACGATGTGCTAGCAGGAGCACACTCCAAGCAATGCGATTTCCAGTATCAAGAAATTCCAAGAAGCTATGGGTTCAGCGGGTTTTCCACTTCGCAAGTGGACTTCCAATGAAATGGAGCTGCTTTGCGACATTCCTAAAGACCACCGGTTAAAAGAAGATTTTCCAAAATTTGAAGAGGCCAGCGTTTCTAAGACATTAGGGATCCGATGGCAAACGAACACCGACGAGTTCTTCTTTGCGCCTTCCAAGATACCGACAAAAGGTTCGTTCACAAAACGTAAAGTCCTGTCGGAGATAGCCAAGCCATCGGGATGGCTGGCACCTGTCATTGTTCGCGCGAAGATTTTCATGCAGGAAATCTGGCTTGCCGTTGGCGTTGCCGTCTGAATTAGTTCAGCGATGGGTAGAATTCCTCTCCTGTCATCCCGTCTTGGTGATATTCGGATACCACGATGGGTCGCCTATAAGCCAAAAGTGACTGTCCAGATCCATGGTTTCTGCGACGCCTCCCAAAAGGCATACGGAGCAGCGCTGTATGCTCGCGTGGAAGCGGGTCTCCAAGTGTTAGTCCACCTCCTAACGTCCAAGACCAGAGTAGCTCCAGTCAAAACCGTGTCACTTCCTGTGCGGAGCCGTTCTTCTTGCAGAACTGTCTTCAGCAATCATCCCTCAAATGCCAGTTGAGAATTGCAAATTGTTTCATTGGACGGATTCAAAAATTGTTCTGGCTTGGCTTCGCAAATCTCCATGATCCTGGACAACGTTCGTCGCCAACCGCATTTCTAAGATCGGCCAAGAAACCGATTGTCAATCGTGGTCTCACGTGCGGTCAGAGGACAATCCAGCTGACTTAGCCAGCCGAGTTTCGCCACAGGAGCTGAAGGACAGCCATCTGTGGTGGAATGGACCTGATTGGTTAGGCTTGCCTCAAGATCAATGGCCAGTCCCAGCTGACTCGTGTCTGGAGACTGACATAGAGCAGCGTCCCATAAAGTCCACATTGCGGAGCTGTCTTTATCAGATCCTCTTGACCGCTTCTCCGATTTTGGCAGAGCATTACGGGTTCTTGCCTATGTTTTTATATTTTCCAAACGGTGTCGTAACCCTTCGGTGCTGTTTCCATCACAGCAACTATAAAACAGTGAGCATAAAGAAGCTTGAGAGCAACTCATCAGGCAGAGAGGGTAGACATGACATTTATCTGTGGCGGATGGCACATTCTATCCCCCTATCAAGTTTGGAGACTCTAGCCCAAAAACCGACAGAGATAAAGAGGTGGACGGTATAAGTGGGCGTGGCATAAAAAATTTTTATGCACACCTGTTACGGATGTCACCACCAACGTTCATACCAACTCTAGCTTAAAAACTGTCGAAGATACATGCCTTCCGGCATGTCCTGTTGTTTGGGGGCGTGGCATCCAATCCATTTTAATTTTGGTGGCTATAGCTTCAAAACTGTAGAAGATACAGCAATTTTTGTTTATAATTTAAGGGTGGGTGGGGGCGGAATAGGTGGGCGTGGCATTTTTGTCATTTTTAGCATTTTCAAAAAATCATAAATACATGCGAAGAGATTTTTGAACAATTTTTTTTTCAGTCACTATTAGAATTGTTTAAAACAACTTTTTGCATCAAAACATTTTTTGTTTAAGCCCGGGGGAAAAAGTGTGAAAATAGACTTTCACAAGAGTTGAAAACTTTCAATGGGTTCTTAATGGGTTAAGAAGAGTATTGTATCATAAAAACGGAATTTAAATTACCTACCCTACCAATACATTTGCTTGTGTGATTAATTTTGTATTAGCGACGAAAATCAATTTCGTAAACATTAACTCATTTTTGCTCGCCACTTTACATTAAACAGTTCATCATTGCACACTAACCATTATTATACTTTGATATCAAAGGTATCATAGTATATTGGGTTGCTGCAATGTCCGTCATGGTGTCCGTCCTTATGAACGATACTTTTTTCGACACCCTTAAAGCTAGAGCCTTGCAACTTTGCAAATATATTCGAACATGTCTTTGTTAGACAAAGTGTTAAATTTAGGGATCTACGACCTCAGGGGGCCTGGGAAATCTATAACACCGCGATGTACAAATCGATAAAACACATATATATCCCACATTTTAGCAGCTAGACTCAGCAAATTTGAGGGCAAGACATTCCTCAAAAAACTGGATCAAAAGTTTGGATGCCACGACCACCTCTTCCGCCCCCAGCCCCCTTAAAATTAAAAACAAAAATGCCTGTATCTTCTACAGTTTTGCAGCTATAGCCACGATTGTAGCTTCGTTTAAGTATCTGTAGTCTATTACTACTCAATATTTTTTCTTACCAGAGGCATTCATCTTTTTTGGTATTACCAAAACTGGCGAATTGTACGGGGAATAAGATTTTTTTATAATTCCCTGCTCTAACATTTCTTTGACTTGTTTGTCAAATTCTTCGTGCTGACTATGCGACAGTGTATATGGTCTCTTGTAAATAGCATCTTCATGCTTTGTTATTTTCGAGTGTTTTATGGTACAAGTGAAAGTCAAATTGTTGCCGTCGTGGTACTGAATATCTCGAAATTTATGTAATATCTTTGAAACTGCATTTTTCTCTTACTCATTGAGATGATTTATTTTAGTTAAATTTTCCAAATCTTTTGCTTGTATTAATAAGTTATTGTAGACCTTTTCTATTTTTGTTAAATTTACAGTTAGATAATGGTATTCAAAATTTGTTGGTATATCCAGTGTTCCTGTTTTAAATATGAGGTAGCCGTTGTTTGCTTTTATAGGGACTATCTCGATACTTTGTCCGTTAATTGTTACTGTTAGTAATGTTATTAATATTAGAATTCCCTTCATTAGTTGGTTCCCTGTAATTAATGTATTTACTTGTATTAGTTTTATTTTTCTTCTTAAACTTTGATTTGTAATGGATGACTTTTCTGCCTCTATTTGTTTCTTCAAAATGTTTTTCATCTAATTGTTTTAAAGTAACTGTTTTTTTGAATGGGTTAGTTGTTTTTGATTTTACTAATGGTGACGCCCTAAGTCTTGTATCTATTTCATACTCCTCTCGTGTCATGTTAAGTTTTTTAATTTGTCTCTTTTTATTTTCTTGAGTGTCATAGTAAGGTGTTCCTGCGTATAAGAATATGTCGGCTGGTGTTCTGTTAGTTGTCTTGTGTTTTGTTTTATGAATTTATGTGTATAAAATAATTTCGAATTTTGTTTGTTTATTTTCTATGTTTGAGTCACTGTTAATGATTCGAAGTTTTTCATTGATTGTTTTGTGAAATCTTTCTACGTCTGCAATACCGTTCTTACTTGTAGTTATACTGATGTTTACTTTTTCTGCTTTCAACCATTGTTGTAATGCTGCACATATGAATGCTGAATCTTTGTCTGCTTTAATTTCGATTGGTTTACCCATTAAGTTGAAAATTTTTAAAATAGCACGTTTAGTTTCTAACCAATCTCTGCTGTTAACTTCTACTAATGTTGCAAATTTGGAGTATATATCAATACATGATAAAAACTGTTTGTTGTCTACTATGTAAAATTCCATTACGTATTTTTCACTGATAAAATTTGATTCTGGAGTTAATTCGAAACTTAATTTTGTGTTTCTATGTTCTGTTTTTGAAATGTTACATATTTGACACTCATCCTACTACTATTATAAAGGCGAAAGTTTGTATGTATGGATGTTTGTTACTCTTTCACGTAAAAACTACTGAATGGATTTGAATGAAACTTCACCACAATATAGCTTATACATCAGAATAACACATAGGCTACAATTTTTTGAATTTGGACCACTCCTTCGAGTACCTCCTGAACACTTAAGTCCTTTTTCCCAAATTTTGTACTAGAGCTATGCTTTAAAATTAATTAATTATTACAAAACTTGGTCAGGATATGGAGGCGTGTAAAAAAATCATGGATGCAAAATTTGGACCTGATCCGACAACGCCTTGGGACACCTCCCATACACTTATGTTATGGAGCGTGCATATCCTACTTCCTAAAAGTATGCCACACATTTTATTATTTGCAAACCAATGTAGCCAATGCAGTAACCTTTAGATATTCAGGTGCGTGAACTTGCTAGCATCGCGAAAGAGAAAATTTTATTTAATAGAATTTATCCTGATTGTTGAAAGACCCACAGTTTAAACGAAAACAGCTAGAAGGCTGAAATTTTCACCCAATATTCCATTCACGTTGAAAGTGAGCACTAAGAAAGGGAAATGTGTGTCTCGAACGAGTTAACAACCTGGGTATAGGAAACAGGCCCTGCAAAAATTAGTTCACTATATCCAGCCACGACTGTATTTATTTTATATCTAAAAGCTAAAATGTTGTAAAAAATATCAGCGCAGCGAAGCAAGCGGGTCACTTACTAGTTTATAATATTTTGAATTATATTTTGATAATCTGTGTAATAATAATTTTCTTTAAACCAATTTATTGTTTTTTCTATTCCTGGGTGTAATAATTCGTTATGATTTGTTAATATTATCTCTTTGAACTCGGCATATGTTTGTAAGTCTTGTAATTTTAAATTACTCTTCATTGCTTTTATTTTGGTTTCAGGATTGATTATTTCTTTGTAGGCGTTTTGAAAAATTGGGAAATCATTGTCGTTGTGAAAATATAAGACACTGTTTTTTGTACATAAATATTCTTTTATAATTTCTTTTGCTTTTTCAATAGTCATTTGTGTGTATGTGATTTTTATATTTTTCTTATGAAAGTAATTGGTTACTAACTGCAAAAATTTTATTTGGATTGGCTTTTATTCCTTCAGTAGTAACAATATGTCCTAGGAATTCTGTTTCCTTTTTTAGAAATTCACACTTGTCTAATTGCAATTTTAAGTTGGCTTACCTTAATCTTCTAAATACCTTATTTAGTGATAAAATATGTTCTTCCAATGAAGTGGTAAATAATAATATCATCTAGATAGACCAAACAACCTTTGTAGATTAAATCTTCCAATAAGTTGTTCATGCAACGTTGAAAAGTTGCTGGTGCATTTTTAAGACCAAACGGCATTCGAGTATATTCGTAATGCCCATGTTTAGTGGAAAACGCTGTCTTAGGTATGGATTTTGGATCCATTTGGATTTGGTGTTAGCCTTTTGCTAGATCGAGAGTTGTGAAGTATTGGCATCGGCCAAGCTTATCTAAAATTTCATCCATTATTGGAATAGGAAATTTATCATTGATTGTAGCTTCGTTTTAGTATCTGTAGTCTATTACTACCCTATATTTTTTCTTACCAGAGGCATCCATCTCTTTTGGTATTACCAAAACTGGCGAATTGTACGGGGAATAAGATTTTTTTATAATTCCCTGCTCTAACATTTCTTTGACTTGTTTGTCAATTTCTTCGTGCTGACTATGCGACATTGTATACGGTCTCTTGTAAATAGCATCTTCATGCCTTGTTATTATCGAGTGTTTTATGGTACAAGTGAAAGTCAAATTGTCGCCGTCGTGGTACTGAATATCTCGAAATTTATGTAATATCTTTGAAACTGCATTTTTCTCTTCCTCATTGAGATGATCTAACCGAAATTCGTTGGATTCTCTTAATTCTTCTTCTATTGCAAATGCTAAGTGCAAGTCTCTTTCGGAAGGTGGGTCTAAACATTTTGGTTCAGTTTCTTCTTCTAAATTTATGTTGGTATCGAATTTAAATACGATCCTATATTAAATAATTAAATAATATTATAAAGTTTAGTAAGTTTTTAAATATAATATTAATAGAAGAACCTGTATCTATTACGCATCTAAGTGGTTTATCATTCATAATGATGATTATGAATGGGTTTATGTTCTTTATTGCTCCGAGGCTTGTGCTTGAAAATTTTCGGATGTGTCCATTTTTGACACACCGCTGTTACTCTCTCTTTGCCTCTTTTGAGGTTGGTTGTTGAAAGGGGGTGCTTGTGCATTAGAGTTTCTATTTTGTGAATAGTTCATGGGGTTCTGTTGTCTACCTTGTTGCAACTTTTGTTGAAATTCGGCATATGTCTGCCCATAATTTTGTTGATTCCTGTGTTGGTTATTTGTATTTTAATTGGATTGGTAGCTATGGCTATGTGATGCTTGGTTAGTGGGGTTATGTGTTGGATTTTGGTTAAAATTTTCTTGATACTTTCTACCATGATAGTTTTTTGTTGAATTATTATATTTATTATCTTTGGGTTTTTCAACCACACTATTTTCATGTAAACCTTCCCTTTGAGCTGCTACTTTTAACATATGGCTAGTTGTTATATCATACGTAGCTAAAATCATGAAAATTCTATCTGATATTTTTCTTTTTATGACATCTTTAATTGTGTTGTTCATAGCATTTGTGTAGACAATTGTGTTGTTTACATTATTATCTAATGTTAGCTTTTTGGTTATTACATATGATTTGTGTTCTAGCTCTTCTATGAACTTACGGAGATTTCCTTGATAGCTGGTGTTGTATAGTTGTCGTAGTAGTTCCTCCACTGGAGTCTGGGTGGTGTATTCCTCGATGATTGCTCGCTTCAACTCGCCCCAATTATTTGCCTGTGATAGTTGCGAGATCCTTTGGGCTTCTCCGATGACTTGCAGTTCTATAGCACCGTATAGAATACTTTGTTGTCTTTGGTTTGTAGTAGGATATAATTGTAATATGAATTCTGTCCTCCTGATGAAAGCGCTTAGCTCCTGTTTATTTCCTGAGAACTGGGGCACTCGTCGGAGTTGTGACAATGCCTGGTTTAGCTCTGCGTCACTTAGTACGACTGCCATGTTTATTTATTTTTGTTTTGTTTCTTTGTTGTTGATTATATTGTTCTTAAATTATTTAAACACCATTAAATGTGTTTGCTGCACGTTAAGTTATTTGGCGGATTAGTTTCTTTTTATAAAGTATCGCAAGTTAATTTGTTTGCACTTATTTTTCACTAAGTATCGCAATTTAATTTATTTGCACTTGTTTTTCACTAATCCTACTGCTGCGTCAATGAAATTGTTTGTTGCGTATTTACTTAAAAAAAACACTATTTTTTTAGCTTTTACTTTAAATAATACAACTTACTATTTTATTTGAGTATAGATGGTTAATTACAATGCAAGAGTAAATAAGTTGAGTTGAACAAGATGTCAGCGCTCAAGACCAATTCAAAACTAGTTTCTTAAAATTAATGCTACACTAAGCAAACCTCGGTTTGAGCTTATTAATTGAGTCTTTATTGAAAATATGCTTGCGTTTGCGATCCCACGCTTTTGTCTGAGTGAGAGTCACTCATATTAAATGTTTACGTTAACTTATCAGAATTGCTCATACCGAAATATGCTTACGTTGCCGATCTCACGCTTAGGGTGAGTTTTGCTTATGTCTACATATGATTCAAGATATGAATGTGGAGTGGGTGTAAGTGAATATTTTACTATATGTATGTACAAACCAATGTAAAATGTACGTACATACATGTGTATGTATGTACATATGTACATACGTGCATTTGCAACAGCAACCAAAGTTACAAATGTCAGCTCGAAAATTATATCAAAACAACAATGGCAATAGGTATTTGATTTTGTTTGTTACGTTTTGTTTAAGTTTGGCATAACATATTATGGTGTGCAAAACCAAAAGCACCAACTTATGTTTTAATTGATTTGTTTTAAATCAATGACACAAACAAAAAGAAGCATTGCGAGCCCAACAACAACACTTACAACAACAACAAACGCTACTTGGGTCGTAAATCAATTGTAAAAGGCACAAAGAAAACAAGTAAAAACGTTGCAGTCGGACGCAACCGACTGCGATATACTTTGATACCGGTTTACATAGCTGTGTTAAGGATTCTGAGTGCAAATAGTAATATATGAGGGCTTTGGGTATAAAAATCGGGCAGAAGGGGTAGGCATGACATTTATCTGTGGCGGATGGTACTTTCTATCCCCCTACCAAGTTTGGAGACTCTAGCGCAAAAACCGACAAAGATATAGAGGTGGGCAGTAAAACCTTATGCACACCTGTTACGAATGTTACAACCAATGTATATTCAAAATTTTTTGACTCTAGCCCAAAAACTAAGAAAGATATACAGGTGGCGTGGCATCCAAAACATTGATGCAGATCTGTTACGGATGTCACTACTAATGTTCATACCAAATTCGGTGACTCTAGCTTAAAAACTGGCAAAGATACATGCCTTCCGGTTTTTTTTAGGGCGGTGGGGCATGTCCCGTTGTTTGGGGGCGTATCATCCAATGTCTTGGTGCATATTTTGTCAGATGTCAGCATCTACCTTCATGCCAATTTTGATGGCTATAGCTTCAAAACTGTAGAAGATACAGTCAATTTTGTTTATAATCGGAGGGGGGCTGGGGGCGGAATAGGTGGGCTTGGCATCCAAACTTTTGATGCAATTTTTCGGGGAATGTCACCAGCTATCTTGCCATCAAATTTGGTGACTCTAGCTGCTCAAATGTGGGATATATATGTGTATTATCGATTTGCACTTCGAAGACATGTACCAAGATATTTGCAAAGTTTCAAGGCTCTAGCTTTAATGGTGTCGAAAAAAGTTGCGTTCATACGGACAGACAGACGGACGGACGGACAGACGGACGGACAGACACCATGACGGACATTGCACAAACCCAATATACTATGATACCTTTGGTATCAAAGTATAAAAAGTTTAGAGCGAAAGCTTAGCAACATGTGTGCTGCTTATTGTAAGAATACAGAATAGCGATGCAGCGTAAGATTTAAATTAACTAAACAAAATTTCTTAAGGCGACCATTACCATTACATCACCCGATAATATGACACCGTAAGACGGAAATATTAGCGGGAATTAGCTTCGAATATTCTTCGCATGATCTTTGCCTTGTAAGTCTTGCAATTGGTAATAACAGTTACCCAACTTTTTCCCAACTGTACATTTGACAAATGCGGAGCCAAGCTTAGTATTATTGTTTTGGAAAAACTTGCTAAAAGAAGAAAGAGAGTCTTTACGAAGCAATCTTAAGTTATCAGAGCGCGAAACAGGTACAATAAGTTCTTCAAGAAGGGACAATGTAACCCTATAGTCTGTGCCATGAGTTATCATATCCAGGCCAAATAGTGCTCGATATGGGGAACAACCTATTAATTGATGCAGCGCTGAACGGAGTGCGCACGATATGCTTGTGAGGTGTAAATCCCACTCGGTCTGATCATTTTTTAAATAGGACCTAACAGCGGCTAATAGAGAACGATAAACACGTTCCGCGGCGAATATAAGGCCGTATATCATGATTGATGCCGAGCTCAGTTAGAAAAGCATTGAAACCATGGGCTTTAAATTGACTACCATTGTCGCTGACAATAGTCTCAGGTACACCAAAACAATGAAAAATCTGTTTTAATAAGAACTCTGTTACAGCTTTAGAAGTACACTTAATGAGCGGCTGTAACCAATGATACTTACTAAAGTGATCCAATACAATAAGCAAACCTACGTGACCACTTTTACTTCTAGGGTAACGACCAAGCAGATCGATGTAGAGCTTTTGAAAAGGTCTACACGTCGGACTATGTGCACCCATGGGAGGGCGCTGTGTATAATTTGACGCTTTACTCTCGTTGTAAGTGTCACAAGAACGAACATATTCTCGCAGGTCTTTTGCCAAGCCAGCCCAAAAGAGGTGGCGACGAATTTTGTCTTATGTCTTATGCATGCCTGCGTGGGCAGAAGTGCTACTATCATGTGCTTGCGTAAGCACGTCATTTCTCAGACTTTCAGGGACCCATAATTTACAAGATCATCTTCTACAGCGTTACCCACGGCATGTTCGGTTTGAATATACAAAAATGGCTCAACCACTTTAAGATCCGGAAATCGTTTTTTGATTTCCGAAAACCCAACGAGCAATGCGGCCGGAAACGTTTTGTTGCCGCATCAGCCATACTAAGCTGGAATGATCTGTTACCACTTCGAATTCTTGAAGCTCTAAATAACAACAAAACTTCTCGATAGAGCTAAGATAGCTGCTAAACATTCACGTTCAGTAACGCTATATTTACGTTGCGCGCGACTTAATTTTAAATACCATAGTCACTGGCATCGCAATGGAAATTAAATTTCTTCGAAAAATCCGTGTTTGTCAAAACTAGGACTGAGGTTGGGACAGTTAACCAAGATACGTTATACTAGTTACACAAAACTGGCTTTTTGCTAAGTTTATAGTTAAACCAGCTTTACGAAACTGTTCGGACAGTCGAACTAATACTGCCAAGTGTGACGAAAAGTCCACCAAAGACACAATGTCTAAGATCATCCATGATCACACGTGGTTGACGGGGCATGGCACAAACCAAACGGCATGACTTTAAACTGGTAAAGGGGACGGCCGGGTACGTTAAATGCACTTAAAGGTCGCGATTCGGGGGTGAGTTGAATTTGAAAATATGCATCCTTGAGATCGAGCTTATATCTGATTATATTTGCTTTCGGTAACCGAGTAAAGGGTAGGAATCCTTTTTCGTAAACTCGTTAAGCCTTCTTGCATCTAGACCAGTGATACACATATCGTCACACTTTTCACACACATACTAGCACAATTTGCGTGCGCTGCAGCGAAAAAACGAAGTGTTTTCAGTACGCTGCGTGCGCTGCAGCGAAAAAACGAAAAGTTTTCAGTACGCTGCACGTTAACATTCACTCATTGTGCTTATTAATTATTATACGTTAATTTTAAAAGGTTACTAGTATTAACAAAATTTTTAATTAGTAATAATTTGCACCCTGTACATGTTTCATATAGCATGTGACAATGTAAATAATGCCGTCTTAAAAAAAAATTAGCATTGCGACAGAAAATACGATTTCATATAAAGCAATGTGGCCTGCCATCTTCATTTTCTATAAAGAAATATTCATTCTCCCATTTGGGCATAAGCATTTTGGAGCGCACTGTAAGAATTATTATTTTTTATTTTTTTGCTAATGCGCTGCGTGGTGCTTGCTTCTCTACTGTTCGCCGTAACTAAAAGTACTTTGTAAAGCGGAACAAGTGGGCGTGGGCATGCAAAATTTTGATGCACATCTGTTACAGATTTTAGAAGGTGGGTGGTAAAGGTGGCGTGGCTTCTAAAACTTTAATGCAGATCTGTTACGGATGTCACTAACAATATGCTCACCAAATTACATGCATTTCGGGGTTTTTTTTTTAAGGGCGGTGGAGTATGTCCTGTTGTTTGAGGGATTGCCATCCAAAATTTTGATGCATATCTGTGGCAGATGACAGCATCTACCTTTATGCCAATTTTGGTGGCAATAGCTTCAAAACTGTAGAAGATACAGGTATTTTTGTTTATAATTGGATGGAGGCTGAGGGCGGAAGAGGTGGGCGTGGCATTCTAACTTTTAAAGCAGTTCTTTGAGGAGTAATACAAGCTATCTTTTCATCAAATTTGGTAACTCTAGCTGTGGGATGTATATGTGTTTAATCGATTTGCACATCGAGGTGTATCGATTTGTTATCGATTTTCCAGGGCCCCTGAGGTTGAAGTGCCCCAAATTTAACACTTTGTCTGACGAAGGCATGTACCAAGATATTTGCAAAGTTGCAAGACTCTTGCTTTAAGGGTGTCGAAAAAAGTTGCGTTCATACGGACGGACGGACAGACACCATGACGGACATTGCACAAACCCAATATACTATGATACCTTTGGTATCAAAGTATAAAAAGAGAAAAACGGAGACACATACACAGCGCATGTGTTTTTTTTTTTGTAAACTCGCTCGCAATCGCTTGTGCGCAGACGGCAGTAGTGGAATGGGTCATGTGTTTTGGTTTTTGTAAACTTGGTCGCGATTGCTTGTGCGCAGACGGCAGTAGTAGAATGGGTCATGTGTTTTGTTTTTGTAAACTCGGTCGCGGTCAAACTCACAGCTTGTGCGACAATGAGGCGCCATAGTGGTGAAATAAGGTAAAGTGACAAATTTAGGACATGTTTTGTATGGGAGGTACTCGAACTAGTGGTCCAAATGAAAAATTCTTAGTGCTCACTTTCAACCTGAATGGAATATTTTGTGAAAGTTTCAGACTTCTAGCTCTTATCGTTTAGGCTGTGGGTCTCTTAACAATCAGTCAGGACAAACTATCTATATATATAAAAATAAGTGGCAGTTTTCGTTGTTCATTAAAAATCGCAAGAAGGAGCTCACCTATTGAATCCGATTTTTTTGGCATTGTTCGGACTACTTAGTAGATGGTTTGTGTGAAGTTCGACCCAAATCGGTATACCAGTTCTTCATTTATCTCATATTTTATAATGAGTTCAATAAATGGAAACAAATTTTGAAAATAGAAAACAGGGATTTTGCTGTCAAATTTAAAATTTTTTCAGTGTTGAAAGTAAACAATATTTTTTTCTGTTGTCATTATACTTTGATACCAAAGGTATCATAGTATATTGGGTTTGTGCAATGTCCGTCATGGTGTCTGTCCGTCCGTCCGTCCGTCCGTCCGTCCGTCTGTCCGTATGAACGCAACTTTTTTTGACACCCTTAAAGCTAGAGCCTTGCAACTTTGCAAATATTTTGGTACATGTCTTCGTCAGACAAAGTGTTAAATTTGGGGCTCTACGACCTCAGGGGGCCTGAGATATCGATAACAAGTCGATACACCTCGATGTGCAAATCGATAAAACACAAATATATCCCACATTTGAGCACCTAGAGTCACCAAATTTAATGGCAAGATAGCTGGTGACATTCCCCAAAAAACTGCATCAAAAGTTTGGATGCCACGCCCACCTATTCCGCCCCCAGCCCCTCTCCAATTATAAACAAAAATGCCTGTATCTTCTACAGTTTTGAAGCTATAGCCACCAAAATTGACATGAAGGTAGATACTGACATCTGACAAAGTTATGCATCAAAACATTGGATGCCACGCCCCCAAACAACGGGATATGCCCCACCGCCCTAAAAAAACCGGAAGGCATGTTTCTTCGCCAGTTTTTAAGCTAGAGTCACCAAATTTGGTATGAACATTGGTAGTGAGACCCGTACCAGGTGTACATCAATGTTTTGGATGCCACGCCCACTTATTCCGCCCACCGCTATATCTCTCTCAGTTTTTGAGCTAGGCTCTTCAAATTTGGTATGAACATTGTTAGTGGCATCTGTAACAGATCTGCATCAATGTTTTGGATGCCACGCCCACTTATACCGCCCACCTCTATATCTTTGTCAGTTTTTGAGCTAGAGTCTCCAATTTTATACCCAAAACCCTCATATATTACTATTTGCACTCAGAATCCTTAACACAGCTATGTGAACTGGTATCAAAGTATATCGCAGTCGGTTGCGTCCGACTGCAACGTTTTTACTTGTTTTAATTCAAATTGTTAACAATTGTGTTAAATATATCGGCAACACTGACAAACCTAATTATACATTTGGATTAACGTTTCAAAATGCTAAGATTACAAAACATAAATATTGGAAATATTATACAGTTTAAATAAACAAATAAATTAAGTAAATATGAAAAGATAAAGTGTTGACATTTTCCTGATGGCATGGTAGCATAAGAATGTAGGTATAGAGTTTTTACATGGGATATTCAAATAAATCCGGTTGAATATCATGGTTGGGTAGGGTTAAGACAGGCGAATGTTGAACAACACCTTAGAAATCGTCACACCCCTGCTAATTCATAGTCGTCGACGATCATCCCTCCTGTATTTTAAAGTTCAGTTTAACTTCACTAATTCCGATGGATATCTTAGTTATCCTTATATATATTAGAGTCTGCAGAGGTCTTAAATGAAATATTCGTACGCATCGGGATTCTTGGACTGGTTCAAATCCACTCCCACCCTCTACCGACGAGCACGGTCCAGAAGACCTCGACCGCCAGTTCCCAAGATCGCTTAGGATACGGTGTTTGGTTATGGTCTACCCGCAGCCAACCCTTTTCACCCCCGAGGTATCCGAGGGCATGATACCTAGTTATATTTTCATAATTATGTTGGAACCCGAAACGAGTAGATGCTACAAATATTTTTGGCGCCCAACGTGGGGCATGTTAGAGAAGTATTTTGCCCAAAACGTTTTGCAAGTTAACTAGGCAATTATTAAAATTCTTAAAATTTTTCTATTGTTATGTTGCTTGCCTTACAAAACCCCCTGTAAGGAGTTGGAAATTTAATTTTGTTGTGTGAGAATCAGGTTTGCTGACGTTGTTAAGACAGTTAGTCTAACTTCCGCTTACACTGATGCGTAAATTGTTAGCAATTTGTTATTTCTACGAATGTTGGTTATTCTGAGTTGGATAGCTTCCGAGAAAAAATAAATTTTCTCATTAACATCAATTAAGAAATCAATTCATACAGAATGCTCGCTTGCCTTCGTTTGATTATGGTCAGTTAGAGAAACAACTTAGATGATGCAGGAAACATGCCATATACAATTTCAGAATATTTTGTTATAGCCGACGGAGCATACGAATACTGATTGTCCCTTTAACACTAAGTTCTTGCATAACTAAAATGTACATGAATAAAACCATTTTCAAACAAACTGATCGAGTCTAGTTTAGTTTGAGTTACCAGTTTAAGGTAACAAGGTTGTTGTCCGGAACTCGTGGTTATGTGATGTGTGCATACACTTGCCGAGCAACGGAATTATCCAAGAAAGTAACCCAAATTGATCAAAAACTTTTCTTATAGCTTCAATAGCCCAAACATAAGGAACAATAGAAATTTTCTTAATTATTATTTTAGTTGACACTAGGAATTAGTAGTTGAATTATTTAACCTACATTTTATTTACCAGTATATGCCGATTCAGGAAAAATTGAGTAAACATGCCAGTTACAAAAAGCCCTATAAATTCGTCAATGCCGTTAGCACCGTTAGCTAATGTAGAAAGCAAATGCGCTATATGGTGAGTGATGGATAATACTCATCCATGTTATTCTCTTGCATGTAGACATGTGTTTCACAAGCAGTGTCTTGACGAGTGGTTGATAACAAACTCCGTTTGCTATTCTTGCAAAGAGTTTATCAACCCGACCGATCTTAAATTAGTAGTGGGTAACTGTACGCCGCCTAGAGCGCAGTTAGCCGCCCCTCGAGCAACCCAGGTTGCTCAGGTCCCCTCTCGAGTTATGACCCGGAATTTGACAAAGGCCTTAGAGCAAGCTCAAGCCCCAAACACGTCCCAGAATAAAGAGCCTCACTCTTTAAATCATAGTGCCTTAGTTTTTGATGCTAGCAATAGCTCAAATCCTCAAGAAGCCCATCCAGCTAGAACTACCCAAGGTAGGCAAAGAGGCCGACCTAGACAGCACAATAATGCCCGCCGCTCACAGGATATTGATTACTCAATAGTTCAAAGTATGATTGAACAAACGGTAGCCCGACTTGTATCTTGTTTAAATATTAGTAGTCCCCCCAATCAACATCAACCACATACCGGATCTATACCCATACGCGAGACTCCGTCTCCTTTGTTAGCATCACCCTACACTCGAAAGACCGCCGAAACTATGCAAAAATGGAACGTTTATTTTGATGGTTCTGCCGACGGCTTAGGAGTAGAGGAATTTATTTATAGAGTTAAGTCTCTTACGGATGAGACTTTAGATAGTGATTTCACGGCGATGTGCAAACATATTCATATACTGTTTACCGGTAAGGCCCGTGATTGGTATTGGAGATACCACAAGCAAGTAAACCGGATAGTTTGGTCTGAGATGTGTGCCGCCATTCGTCAGCACTATAAAGACTACCGCTTAGATTTTATGAGTATGGAATTAATTCGATCTCGCAAACAAAAGTTTGGCGAATCCTTTTCAGTCTTTTATGAGAACGTGGCTTCCATGGTCGACAAATTTTCGTGCAAGATTTCTGAAGAAGAATTTATTGAAATTTTGCGAAATAATTTGTTGCCTGACATTCGTCAGAAACTTTTATATCAGCCTGTTCATTCCCTTGGTCACTTACGTCGTTTAGTCCAGATGAGTGAGAATCTAGCATACGAACTCAACGGTCGCGCTGAGAATGTTTGCAAAAGTAAGCCCAGTGTGCAGCGCAGACAGGTATATTCTCTAGATAATGAGGAAGAAAATGAAAGTGTAGACAACCCTCCAGTTGATTCCGTACTTGCGGCTCTTAGAAGTGCCCACGCTCAAGTAAAGTGTTGGAATTGCGATGAGCTTGGCCATTTTTGGGAAAACTGTTTAGCTGCCCGTCGTAATTTTTGCTATGGCTGTGGCACACCCTCAGTGTATAAGCCACAGTGCAAAATTTGTCAGAAAAAGCAGTCGGAAAACCGCCGACAGGGTGCACCCAACAACAACCGGCTGCCCCCTTAACACAAATCACTGAAATTGAGACCCCACCCTATAGTAGTTCCCCAGAGTCTGTTGAGCAAACTTGGTTGCCTACAGTACCAGACTCTGTGGTTGGTCCCGTTCCGCTGTATCATCAATCCTACGATGATCGACTTAAAAATTATATTTTAGTTAAAAATCGAATATTTAATCATACGCCCTTAAGGATAAGCCAGCGTATAGCCCGCTTAAAAACGCATTACCGAAATGTGAAGCGAACTCAAAAATTATTAGTTTCTACTATTTTTAATAACAGTAAAGACCTGCGCAGTTACGCAGAAGTTTCGTTTTTAGGTTTCACAGAACTTGGTCTGTTGGATACCGGAGCAAACATTAGTTGTATAGGTTCAGTTCTCGCCGCTGGAGACTTCTCAAAGTTTGCACAATTTAAGCCTATTAAGTCTGAAGTGAATACAGCAGGTGGAGAAAAGCAAGAAATTATTGGAGTTTTAGAAGTAGATATCACGTATAACCGCGTCACGAAGCCGCTCAAGCTTTACATAATACCGTCAATTAAGCAAAAACTTATTTTAGGTCACGATTTTTGGCGTGTGTTTGAATTAGCACCCAATATTATAAATTCATTAGAGATAAAACCACAAAACACGGTCGATGAGAACGCATATCCTTTGAGCTCGCAACAGCTTCAACAACTTGCTGCTGTCAAAGCATTATTTCCGGATGCTTCCGAAAGACTTGGTCGCACTTCGTTAATCGAGCACCACATTGATGTCGGTGATGCGAAGCCCGTCAAACAGCGATTTTATCCTGTTAGCCCTGCTGTGGAGAAGTTGCTTTATGACGAAATCGATCGTATGTTACAACTTGATGTGATTGAACCTTCAGTTAGCTCTTGGAGCTCGCCCATGCGCCTTGTGGTTAAGCCCAACAAAGTTCGTCTTTGTCTAGATGCAAGAAGGCTTAACGATGTTACGAAAAAGGATGCCTACCCTTTACCGAGCATCGATGGTATTTTCTCTCGGTTACCGAAAGCAAATATAATTACTAAGCTCGATCTAAAGGATGCATATTGGCAAATTCATCTCAGTCCCGAGTCTCGACCTTTAACTGCATTTACCGTACCCGGCCGTCCCCTTTATCAGTTTAAAGTCATGCCGTTTGGTCTGTGTAATGCCCCGTCAACCATGTGTCGCCTCATGGATGAAGTTATTTAGCCCGATCTTAGACATTGTGTTTTTGGTTATTTGGACGATCTGTGTATTGTGTCCGAAGACTTTCCGTCCCACTTGGCAGTATTAGTTCGACTGTCCGAACAGTTTCGTAAAGCTGATTTAACTTTAAACTTAGCAAAAAGCCAGTTTTGTGTAACTAGTATAACCTATCTTGGTTATGTTATTGGCAGCGGTGGAATTTGCACAGATCCTGCTAAGATATCATGTATATTGAATTGGCCATCTCCAAAAAACTTGAAACAATTTCGAGGATTTTTAGGAGTATGCGGATGGTATCGGCGTTTTATTAATAACTTTGCACACCATACTAGTCCGATTACAGACACATTATCCACTAAAAGTACCTTTGCGTGGACCGCAGAAGCCCAGTTGGCTATGGACAAACTTAAAACTGTCCTTACCTCAGCCCCAGTGTTGACAAACCCGTAACGCGCAACGTAACTATAGCGTTACCGAACGTGAATGTCTAGCAGTTATCTTAGCCATCGAAAAGTTTCGTTGTTATTTAGAGCTTCAAGAGTTCGAAGTGGTAACGGACCATTCCAGCTTAGTATGGCTGATGCGCCAACAAAACGTTTCCGGCCGCTTAGCTCGTTGGATTTTCCGCTTACAACAGTATAAGTTCTCAATTTCTTATCGTAAAGGTAAAGAGCATATTGTTCCTGATGCACTCTCTAGGCTTAGCGAAAGTGAAATTGCAGAATTAGATATGAGCCCCGTGATTGATTTAGAATCCCCAGCTTTTCAAGACGTTTTGTATAATAAATTGAAGCAGAAGTATACAGAAAACAAAGAACGATTTCCGGATCTTAAAGTGGTTGATCCATTTGTTTATGTTTATGTTTCGAATAACAGAACATGCAGTGGGTAACGCTGTAGAAGACCAAAGATCTTGGAAATTATGGGTACCTGAAAGTCTGAGAAATGACGTGCTTAAGCAAGCACATGATAGTAGCACTTCTGCACACGCAGGCATGCATAAGACTATTGACAAAATTCGTCGCCACCTCTTTTGGCCTGGCTTGGCAAAAGATGTGCGTGAATATATTCGTTCTTGTGACACTTGCAAAGAGAGTAAAGCGCCAAATTATACGCTTCGCCCTCCCATGGGTGCACACAGTCCGACGTGTAGACCTTTTCAAAGGCTCTACATCGATCTGCTTGGTCCTTACCCTAGAAGTAAAAGGGGTCACGTAGGTTTGCTTATTGTATTGGATCACTTTAGTAAGTATCATTGGTTACAGCCGCTCAGGAAGTGTACTTCGAAAGCTGTAAGAGAGTTTTTATTAAAACAGATTTTTCATTGTTTTGGTGTACCTGAGACTATTGTCAGCGACAATGGTAGTCAATTTAGAGCCCATGATTTTAATGCTTTTCTAACTGAGCTAGGCATTAATCATGTATATACGGCCTTGTATTCACCGCAAAGCAATGCCGCGGAGCGTGTTAATCGTTCTCTGTTAGCTGCTGTTAGGTCCTATTTAAAAAATGATCAGACCGAATGGGATTTACATCTCACGAGCATATCGTGCGCACTACGTTCAGCGCTGCATCAATCAATAGGTTGTTTCCCATATCGAGCACTATTTGGCCTGGACATGATAACTCATGGCTCAGATTATAAGTTGCTTAAAGAACTGTCCCTTCTTGAAGAACCTGTTGTACCTGTTTCGCGATCTGATAACTTAACTTTGCTTCGTAAAGACATTAAAGCTAATATTTATCAGGCCTATGAACGCAATAAGTTACAATATAATCTTCGCAGCAAGCCTGTGTCATTTAAAGAAGGGCAAGAAGTTTATCGACGCAATTTTTCTCTTAGCAAGTTTTCCCAAAACTATAATGCTAAGCTTGGCTCCGCATTTGTCAAATGTAGAGTTGGTAAAAAGTTGGGTAACTGTTATTACCAATTGCAAGACTTGCAAGGCAAAGATATTGGCACTTATCATGCGAAGGATATTCGAAGCTAATTCCCGCTAATATTTCCGTCTTACGGTGTCATATTATCGGGTGGTGTCATGGTCGCCATAGGAAGTTTTGTTTCGTTAATTTAAATCTAATAATAATAATATAAATTCTTTTTTGAGATAAGCAGCTTGTGTTGATAAGGTTGGTGAAATGACTAATGACACATGTTGCTAAGCTTTCGCTCTCAACTTTTGAGTAGGTTCGCAATATTGCTGGCCTTGTCAACCGCTAGATCGAACGCAACAAAATTATGGATGCTGCAGATAATGATAAGCTCGGCACCGACATAAAAGCTTTGTCATGCGATATTGTGCGTAGAAGAGTGTAGTACCGCATGCTAAAGCTTTCACTGCAATTCACCTCAGCATCCAAGCTTTTTCTAACGCAGTGTCGGCCTATATAAGATCCACTCTGCCTCCATTTGACCTCTTTGCTGTTCGTTTAACAAACATATAAAGTATAATCCACGTCGGTTAGCTTCGCATGCTCCACGTGCTAAGACTACAATCGCGCTACATCGATAAACGCAAAAGAAAAGTTCTGTGTGTTAAAATTATAATATATAGCTAGTTATTAAAAACTTAGCTCAAACGCCGATCGCGTCGCGTGCATTTTTGTATGCCCAAAAATTATACCTAATACGCCAACCTCAATTTTTGCTGTGTCCCACGTGTCTAATCTGGACACATCCACGATAACCGAGCAGGCTTAGAGACAGCCGTTTTCATTTTGTGCAGTGCACAATCAAAGGTATGCCCGGCTGGGTTTATTTTTTTTACAAGTTGCTAATGTCGTGTTTCAACCCAGATCACTGGTGGACGAAGGTCTCAGCAACTCCCAAAGCCCACATCAATAGATTTCGCCTCACATACGGCAATCCCAACTTGGTGTGGGCCACCAAAAAAAAAAAAAAAAAAAAAAGGCCACAAGAAGACCCAAACGGCCCATATTGGCCCTAGAAGTCCCCAACTGGCCCCATCAAAAATAAAAACGTCGCCCCAACCATGTGGATTAAAACACATAACCCAATCGAGAATTCGTCACGTTGCAGCACTACCTCACCCCAATGTGCACAGCTGCACATATGCGTGAACATAGTCAAAGCTTTTGGCGGAGTAAGCTTTTGTATGCAGTCTTTTGGACAGCGGTCCCAACGCGGTTCAATTCCGCAATAAAATTCTTTTAAGTTTGGCTTAAAACTCTCAAATAGTCATAAGTGCAGGCAAAATGTTAGTGTAAAGTGTTGTTATTGCTAACTGGATAGAAAAAGAACGAAGTTAAGTGTTAATGAGACAGGTTAAACTTGATCGTAATTGTTCCCCCTTCTGGTGCCCAATTGTGTAAATTTTACTGCCAAATTATAAACTCGCGACACCATTAAAACAATTATAATTTTTTCCCCAAAATTGCGCTTAAAAACAAAATATACAACTTCTACAACGTTACATCAACATCATCTGCATTGCTGGAAGGCCTTTCAACGAGGAGAGATTCATGTAAGTGCGAAAATAACCTAATTGTTTTAATATGGTGAAAACGTGATCTTATTTTTTTATTAATCCATCTGATTAGTAAAGTTCTTATTGTGAATTGTGTGCGGGAGTTGTGTAAGCGAGTCCATGTACATATGTTTGCATGTATACTCGTAAAGATCAGCTTACGCTACGTGGCCTTATACATGCATACATACATACATGCAAGCGACCGATTTACCCCCACGCAACTTATGTTTATATATCTTTAAATCAGTGGTCCGCACGAGTGTTGCCAGTTTAGCAATTTTATGGCTAGTTCTAGCCATTTTGAAAGGCCGAATGCTAGAAAAATTAAGAAATTGCTACTAGCTATAAATCTAGCTACTTTAAAATCAACTTCAGCTATTTTCGGCAATTTTCTCGAACCCGTGATTTAGGTCTGTGAAAATTACCAGTTACAGCGAAAATACTCTAAGTGACTTGAGTGAAAATACTTATCGAACAGTGATTTCTACTTTTGACCATCACTGCTTTGTGTGTTTCATCTCTAGTTTGTGGTGTACATTAAGTGACGCAAAAAAAGTAATGCAAAAATGCCTAAAGTGCTTTATACGCAAAATTTTCGCGATGCTTGGATGCAGGCTAGTGAGTTCAAGGCCTGGATCCGGAAGTATGAGACGGATTTGTCAAAAAGCTTACTGTAGCTACTGCAAATGCAGTATTAAAGCGAAAATATTCGATTTAAGGGCCCATGCTGAGACGAAGAAGCACATTTCGGCATCTAGTTGCTTCAGTCAAACCAACAAAATTTCGTTCTCTCGGATGCCTACGAAGCAAACAGAGCAGGAAGCAGCGTTGTGCCTATTTATAGCAGAGCACACTGCTATTGCACAAATAGACCACCTCAGCAGATTGTGTGTGCATAATTTTGGCGCGTGTCCTTCTGCTGCAAAAATAAGGCTTGGCCGAACAAAGTGCACAAGCATTATTAACAACGTTTTGGCGCAGCACTTCGATGAAGACTTAACTGCAGACATTGGTGATTCGAATTATAGCCTGCTCCTGGATGAATCTACAGATGTCAGCGTAACAAAGCTAGTTGGTAAGCATGTTAATATATGTATGCTGATTACAAGTATGGGTGACGCTCTGGTCTTCTGTATTAAAATTATTGTGTTCTTTTCTGTTTAATTGTTAATTATTGTATATTTATATGTACATAGGTGTTGCCATAAATTACTTCAGTGTAAAATGTGCCGCAATTGTATCTACTTTTTTAAGCCTTATTCCCATCGAATCCGGAGATGCTGTTTCGATAGCCGAAGGTGTTGGACAGGAGCTCGTTCGATTGAAGATAAATATTAATAAAATGGTTGGAATTGGCACTGACAATGCAAGCGTTATGACTGGAGTAAAGAGAAGCGTTTATACCGAGCTCAAAAAAGATGTTCCATCACTTATTTTGATCAAATGTGTCTGTCATTCGGTACAGCTGTCAGTCAATCATGCTTGCGCCAAATGTTTGCCAGATCAGTTGGAATTTTTAATCCATGATACTTACTCTTGGTTTTCTAAAAGCTCTATGCGACAAATCAATTATAAAAAAATATATCAATGCATAAACGATGACAAGGTACTAGCCTGAATATTTTACTTTAATTTCGAATTGTGTTCGTCCAAATGTTTCGTTCTTTTGTGTCCTGCGATCGTGATTGTCCAAACTAACTTACTTAAATTTTAATATCAATTTATAGCTGCTGTAACCTGTTCTTATAATATATATGTATATATATGTATAATAATATGTATAAATGTTTGATTTATGTGTGATTCGATTTAAACTGTTTTCTTTATCTGAAATCTTATTCTTAGTTGCCCTTGAAAATCCCTAGAGTCTGCGAGACTAGATGGCTTTCAATTGAGCTGGCGGTGACCAGGATTGTTGATCAGTGGACTGAGCTAAAATTGCATTTTTCCATAGCTTCACTCCAGGAGAACTGTCACAAAGTCAAAATCTTGCACGAACTGTACAGTGACGAAGTAAATTGCCTTTACTTATTGTTTTTGAAGCCGATATTAGTGGAAATGCAGCGCTTAAACAAAAACTTTCAAAGCAGAAATTCAAATGCTACAAAACTTTTGAAAGATTTAATAGCAACAATCAAATCGTTGAAGGCCTTAATTATACCACCAAGCTGTGATATCGACATTTTGAAATTTGATTTCAAATGTATGGTTGAAACTAATCTAAGCTTGGGGTATGACTTTGAAAAAAAAATTAAGTCCTTACAACTTCAGGAGCAGATCGAAGTTGAAATTCGAACGAAGTGTGCGAATTTCGTTGTGGAGTTGGTCCAACAGCTAAGAGCCAGGTAAGTTAGGTATTTATGATATTGACGTCCGAGATATTAACGATTTTGTTTTAATTTTAGATTGCCGGAGAACTTCGAAACGCTGGAAAAAATAAATGTTTTTTCTGTTGATAGGATTTTGAGAGCTCAAAAGAAAAAATTGAAGATTTCTTGGAGCAGCTCAATGTGGAAAATATAAGCGATATCCTAACGCAATACGGAAAGATCCATTTATTTGACTGGGAGAACAAGGAGGACACTGTCAAATTTTGGGCAGAAGTGCTGAGCTTTAGGGACTCAGGTGACAACAACCCTTTCAAGTCCTTAGCGCTGTTTACTATAAGGCTACTCTGTTTGCCTTGGTCAAATGCTGAGGTAGAGCGTGTGTTCAGTCAAATGAACATATTAAAAAGTAACCTCAGAAACAGGTTACATATAAAAACACTAAATTCAATTTTAAAAATAAGGTATTTCCATTTACTTAAGTTTTTAAAGCAGCATTATTAATATTCCTCTTTATAGATACGGCCTGCGCAGAAATGGAAAATGCTGCCACGATTATGAAGTGCCAACGAAATTTTTAAAAATGGTGGCCGAAAATGAAAAATATAACAATGAAGTAAGTGAAGATGTAGATTTAATAAAATCATTATTGGACATTTAAATTAAAATTCAATTTTTTGGTTATTTTGGGGTAATTTGGTTATTTTTTGGGGTAACAAAATGTTAGCCATTTTTTCAGCCATTTTTACAAACAAATTTGCTATTTTCAGCTAGTTTTTTTCGTAAATCTGGCATTATTTTTTGTTCAAGACCTGGCAACACTGGTCCGCACCATCACATTGACATGCCAACTTTGCATTTGTGTGTGTGTTCTCTTTCATAAGTAACAAGATATGACCAAAAAAAGCTAACATATTTTTTATATGCATAATAACTAGCTATAACTAAAAAAAAACCCAGCTATTTCACGCTAAAAACGGCTAGATTCAGCTACAGCCTGACAATGTGGCAGCACTAGCGCGGTGCTTTAATTTCGTGAGAGCGTAGCCGAAGACCTGTGCCGACGTCACACGAACGTTTATACTGTGCATGAGAAGCAGCGACGTCGACTGAGAAATTTCCTATCCCGCGGGATAGGGCCGTGCCGACCCCTGCTTTAAATACATCTTAATACAATAACTAATCCGACAAAATAAAACGATCAAGTCAAACTATATATATATTAACTAATTACTAAAAGCTTGCATATATTGAAATAAACTGAAACCATTAGAGTGACAAAAACAGCCAATATTAAGGCGCTTAGAACAGCTGTTAAGGTCATTAAGCTTTGCGCCAGTTGTGTATAAATTACAGTCGCGTCCAGAAAGAGTGTACTTTGACCTTTTGTTTACCTTTTGTATGCCGAATTAACTTTGGTTTTCTTATTAGTTTTTTTAATTCAAATTGTTAACAATTGTGTTAAATATATCGGCAACACTGACAAACCTAATTATACATTTGGATTAACGTTTCAAAATGCTAAGATTAAAAAACATAAATATTGGAAATATTATACAGTTTAAATAAACAAATAAATTAAGTAAATATGAAAAGATAAAGTGTTGACATTTTCCTGATGGCATGTTAGCATAAGAATGTAGGTATAGAGTTTTTACATGGGATATTCAAATAAATCCGGTTGAATATCATGGTTGGGTAGGGTAAAGACAGGCGAATGTTGAAAAACACCTTAGAAATCGTCACACCCCTGCTAATTCATAGTCGTCGACGATCATCCCTCCTGTATTTTAAAGTTCAGTTTAACTTCACTAATTCCGATGGATATCTTAGTTATCCTTATATATATTAGAGTCTGCAGAGGTCTTAAATGAAATATTCGTACGCATCGGGATTCTTGGACTGGTTCAAATCCACTCCCACCCTCTACCGACGAGCACGGTCCAGAAGACCTCGACCGCCAGTTCCCAAGATCGCTTAGGATACGGTGTTTGGTTATGGTCTACCCGCAGCCAACCCTTTTCACCCCCGAGGTATCCGAGGGCATGATACCTAGTTATATTTTCATAATTATGTTGGAACCCGAAACGAGTAGATGCTACAATTATAGAAAAAAACCGGTAACATATTTGGGATCCATTGTTACATTTGAAGAACACTGAAAAAAAATTCGATTAATTTTTTTTAATAACTCAACAATTTTAACTTACTCTTTTTATTTTTTCCTTGTTTTTTAGTTTTCAATATCGTCTGGTACCTCTTCCTCTAATTATATTTCAAAAGTGTCACTTACATCATCGTTACAATTTTCTTCATCTGTGTCTTCTGTGCCTGGGGATATGATTGGCGAATCCAAAAGATCTACAACCTCTGCTGGCAGAGGCATCCGGTTGGTTTTTGTTGAGCAAAAACTAGATAATAGGGGATCAGACGAATCCATAGCTCTGTGAAAAACATCTGACATATTGTCAACCCGGCTGCATTTTCTGGCATGATCTTTTCTGTCAGCCTTAAAAAGTTTGTGTCTTGCTTCTGATGCACTTTCTGCTAAAGAGCCAACAGGAACAATCGATTTTTCAATGATTATGTATCCATGTACTAAAACTTTGTGCACTGTTGGCGACATGGGGTACCAAAAGTAATTAGCCATATACATAGAAAAAGTTTCTGAACAGAATATTTTGAATTTTTCCGAATTTATAGGGTAATGACAATTTATGGCGATCAGAATTACATGTTGTTTTCGGTCCATGCTATTCCAGCAGGTCTACATTTTAATTTCTCCTCAGCTATTTTCGAATCAGGGGGGTAAATATCGCAGCCATGTTGTTTACTTATTTGTTTTACATTTATGTATTGCTGCTTAGTAAATCCATTTTCCATAAAAAAAGCGAATGCCTTTTCAGAAGTTATTGGACTCGGAGCCAGCGATTCAGTTCTATCACTTTTTTTAATAACTTCATTTTCTGTTGATTTTCTGGCGGAAATGTTAGCAGCGTGTAGTAACAAAGGAGTTGAATTTTCATTTTCTACCGCAAGTTCAGATGCCAACTTTATTTTGAGTCGTTTACCAGCAGCTTCATATGACAATTTTGGACGACCACCTTTCTTCTGTGGGGATTCATTTCTATCAGAAAGTATAGTCATATTACCGGCTAGCCACATAGCGTGTTTTTGTCTAAATCGCTTTATGTTTCGGCAGCATCGAGGCAAATGTTTATTTATGTAATTTATAAAGTTAGTAATTTTAGTTGATATTGTTATTATTATTGTTTCATTTTGATGATCGGCATTCAATTTGTCGAATATGTAAGTCTCCAATGCTTCTCGCGAGCGTTTGTTGCTTTCCCAAACTGCAAGAAGAGCCCCGTGACCAAACACATATGTGTCTACATAAACGCAAGTTTAGCGAAAAGGAGCAAAAATGAGCAAAAACGGTTAGTTGTATGACAATAAGGACACTTTTGTAATCAATTTCTCGTTCTTACTCTTTTGCAAGTCTGTGCTATTAATAAGTTATACTCCACAAAACACAAACTCAATTGTTAGTTCAAATCTATAAAGATACACATATAAAACAGTTCACAGGTGGACAACAAGACACATAAAATCAAATGTTTAAGCTAATTTGAATTAATAAATACCTTTGCAAGGAATTTCCATTTTCATATTTATTAAACTTTTTTTCACAGAAAACAACAAGCACGTAAAGTTTGCCAATTTTTCGCGCCAATTTAACGACATAGCAAAGCCTCTCGAACAGCTGACTTTGTTGGAGTGGCAACACTACAGAGTTGCCACCAAAAATTTTTGGAGGCGGTTTTTTTTGGATGTCTAGATTCGATTAGTATGGGCCATCATAAAAATTAATTAAGAAAATAAAGAGGTTTATGCACCAAAATCGGGTTTTTCACCCATAGTGCAGTGTGTGTAAACACTTTGTTGGCAAACTGTTTATTGAATTTCAATGCGCAGTAAAAGAAAATATAAGTTTTTAAACCCGCGATGGGCATCCCTTTTGCACACGTTACTCAGACTACTCAATCCGTTATTTTGCTATAACAACTTTTGACGCTGCGAGCAAGTGATTTATGGCCCCCAATAAAACTAAACAACAAACACACATCAAATGCTCGAGTTTTTACTGTCAAACGTAGGGTCATAAAAGTGTTCAATTGTTAAAATGTATGACCTCACAATCATTTTGTACACTGTGTGTAAAGTATACTTTGTTTTGATGTGAAAAATAACACTAAGCAAAGAATAGTATAGAGCAGTGATCGGCACCAATACACTAAATTAAATTTTGCGCGTTTGTGCGCGTGGACAAGAACCGATGTCAAAAACGGTTCTTGCTTCTCTGCTGCTGCGGCAGCCGAGCAACTGTGCATAGGCCAGACCATGATGAAATAATATAAGGCAAAACGCCGACAACTGCCCTATGCACACAAAGCAGCGCGCTGCCTCGTGTGCATAGGAAAGTCGCGAAGCGCCCATCACTGGTATAGAGGCTCTATAATAGAGCAGTGATAGGCATGCACACATATCGTCACACTTTTCATACACAATTTGAGTGCGCTGCAGCGAAAAAACGAAGTGTTTTCAGTACAATGTACGCTGAAAGTTAACGTTCACTCATTGTGTTTATTATTATTATTATTATTTATTATAATTATTATTGTGTTTATTAATTATTATACGTTAATTTTAAAAGGTTAGGAGTAATAACAAAATTTATAAATACATAATATTTATATGTAAATATGAATATTAATTTGCGCCATGTTTATGTTTCATATAGCATGTGACAATGTAAATAATGCCGTCTTAAAAAAAAATTAGCATTGTGACATAAAATACGATTACATATTAAGCAATGTGGCCTGCCATCTTCATCTATATATATAAAATAGTTTGTCCTGATTGTTGAGAGGCCCACAGCCTAAACGATAAGAGCTAGAAGGCTGAAATTTTCACATAATATTCAATGCAGCTTGAAAGTGAGCACTAAGAAAGGATTTTTAATTTGGATTTAATTTTGAACAACTCAATTAATTGCATTAATCACTTTACCTCATTCCACCACTCTGGCGCCTCATTGTCGCACAAGCTGTGAGTTTCAACGCCGCCGAGGTTTCAACCAAAAAAAAAATAAAAAAAATGACCCATTCCACTTTTTGCCGTCTGTAGATGTGTCTCTCTCCGTTATTCTCTTTTCTTCTTTGTGCCTTTGACAATTGTTTTTCGAATTAAGTAGCATTTGTTGTTGTTGTTGTTGTAAGTGTTGTTGTTGCTTCTTTTTGTTGGTATCATTGATTTAAAACAAATCAATTAAAACATAATTTGTTTTTGTACACCAGAATATGTTACGCGAGTGGTCTTATCTACATACTTGCTAATTATCAAACAAAACTTAAAACACAAATACCTATTGCCATTGTTGTTTTGATATTATTTTCAAACTGACATTTGTAACTTTAGTTGGTGTTGCAAATGCACATATGTACATACATACACATGTATGTACGTGCATTTTCATTATTTAGTACCTACATACATATGTATTAACAAAAATGCAAGTGCATATATTGGTTAATGCACGCATACATTGTTGTATCTGTAGCAAGCTAATCTATATATATAAAATAGTTTGTCCTGATTGTTGAGAGGCCCACAGCCTAAACGATAAGAGCTAGAAGGCTGAAATTTTCACAAAATATTCCATTCAGTTTGAAAGTGAGCACTAAGAAAGGATTTTTAATTTGGACCACTCCTTCGAGTACCTCCCAAAATCTAATTGCATTAATCACTTTACCTCATTCCACCATTCTGGCGCCTCATTGTCGCACAAGCTGTGAGTTTCAACGCCGCCGTGTGTACAAAAAAAAATACATGACCCATTCCACTACTGCCGTTTGCGCACAAGCTATTGCGGCCTCATATACAAAAACAAAACAAATCACCCATTCCACTTCTGCCGTCTGTAGATGTGTCTCCGTTATTCTCTTTTCTTCTTTGTGCCTTTGACAATTGTTTTTCGAATCAAGTAGCATTTGTTGTTGTTGTTGTAAGTGTTGTTGTTGCTTCTTTTTGTTGGTATCATTGATTTAAAACAAATCAATTAAAACATAACTTGGTTTTGTACACCAGAATATGTTACGCGAGTGGTTTTATCTACATACTTGCTAATTATCAAACAGAACTTAACACACAAATACCTATTGCCATTGTTGTTTTTATATAATTTTCAAACTGACATTTGTAACTTTAGTTGGTGTTGCAAATGCACATTTGTACATACATACACATGTATTTACGTGCATTTTTTATTATTTAGCACATACATATATTTTAACAAAAATGCAAGTGCAAATATTGATTAATGCACACATACATTGTTGTATCTGTAGCAAGCTAAATGAAAGCAATAAACATGTTCACCAAATATAGACAGTGCAAAAACAAACACACTAACAAATAGGATCTTAAGAAATGTAATCTATATATTTAAAATAGTTGTCCTGATTATTGAGAGGCCCACAGCCTAAACGATAAGAGCTAGAAGGCTGAAATTTTCACAAAATATTCCATTCAGTTTGAAAGTGAGCACTAAGAAAGGATTTTTAATTTGGACCACTCCTTCGAGTACCTCCCAAAATCTAATTGCATTAATCACTTTACCTCATTCCACCATTCTGGCGCCTCATTGTCGCACAAGCTGTGAGTTTCAACGCCGCCGTGTGTACAAAAAAAAAAAACATGACCCATTCCACTACTGCCGTCGGCGCACAAGCTATTGCGGCCGCATATACAAAAAACAAAACAAATCACCCATTCCACTTCTGTTGTCTGTAGATGTGTCTCCGTTATTCTCTTTTCTTCTTTGTGCCTTTGACAATTGTTTTTCGAATCAAGTAGCATTTGTTGTTGTTGTTGTAAGTGTTGTTGTTGCTTCTTTTTGTTGGTATCATTGATTTAAAACAAATCAATTAAAACATTATTTGTTTTTGTACACCAGAATATGTTACGCGAGTGGTTTTATCTACATACTTGCTAATTATCAAACAAAACTTAACACACAAATACCTATTGCCATTGTTGTTCTGATATAATTTTCGATCTGACATTTGTAACTTTGGTTGGTGTTGCAAATGCACATATGTACATACATTCACATGTATGTACGTACATTTAACATTCTTTTGTACATACATTTATATAAAAAAATGCAAGTGCAAATATATATGTATATACAGTTCAAAAACAAACGCACTAACAAATAGAAACTTAAGAAAATGTAATCTGCATACATACGTATGTTTATTTAATGCAAAAAGTTGTATAGATATGTACATACATATGTACATACATTCAATTTGTAGTTTTTTTATAGCGAGCCCTTTGTGCGAAAATATTTAATCTTGAACATCTTTGTATAGTGGTAGATTTGCTTACTTGCTGCTTATCTAACTCAGACGTAACGTCGTACCACACAAACATTGTTGATATACAATTTCGAACAATCAAGCAAAGCACATATGTAAGTTTGTATGTATTTGTAACGTATGGAGGTTTGTGAATAAAAGGCAGGCAGAAGGGGTAGGCGTGACATTCAAATTTGTGATGCATATCAGTGGCGGATGGCACCTTCTATCTCCCTATCAAGTTTGGAGGCTCGATCGCAAAAACTGAGAAAGATATAGAAATTTCAGATTTTACGAGTTGGGTGGAAAAGGTGGGCGTGGCGTATAAAACTTTGATGTAGATCGGGGTTACAGATGTCACTAACAATGTTTCTACCAAATTTGGTGACTCTAGCCCAAAAACTAAAAAAAAAGATATAGAGTTTTCGGATTTTAGAAGGTGGACGGTATCAGTGGGGGCGTGGCGTTTTGATGCATAGTTTTGTTAGACTTCAGCATCTACCTTCCCATCAAATTTTGTGAGTATAGCTTTAAAACTGTGGGAAATACAGTCATTTTCGATTATAACTGAAGGGGGGGCTGGGGGCGGAAGAGGTGGGCGTGGCGTCCAAACTTTTTATGTAGTTTTTTGACGAATGCCATCGGCTATCTTGCCCCTTAATTTGGTGACTATAGCTTCTAAAATGTGGGACATATATATGTTTGATCGATTTGCACATCGAGGGGTACCGATTTGTTATCGATTTCTCAGGCCCCTGAGGTCGTAGAGCCAAATTTAACACTTTTTCTGACGAAGGTATTGACCAAGATGTTCGCAAAGTTGCAAAGCTCTAGCTTTAAATGTGTTGAAAAAAGTTGCGCTCAAGCGGACGGGCGTACGGACGGACGGACAGACACCTTGACGGACATTGCATCAGCCCAATATAATATGATACCTTTGGTACCAAAGTAAAATGACGAGTCTGATTCTTAACCTCAATGGTAAAGTGAAAAAGAGAATATTAAATATTTTGCTAATATGTTGTTAAACATTAACTAATTTATTTTATATATATTAAAATTTTGAAAAACTATTGGCGCAGCGAAGCAAGCGGGTCACTTACTAGTTTTCTATAAAGAAATATTTATTCTCCCATTTGGGCATAAACATTTTGGAGCGCAGTGTAAAAAATTTTTTTTTTGCTAATGCGCTGCGTGGTGCTTGCTTCTCAAGTGTTCGCCGTCAACTAAAAGTACATTATAAAGTCTAATACATGTTTCGGCCGACCACCGACAACGACCGAACATTCGTGTTCTATAAATAGCTTTCAATAGCGTACGCATGAAACAATTATACAAGGTAGTCCACTCGGATTGCCGAAGTCGTTCGGTTTTTGGTCCATTAGTTTCAGTGCGTGTTTGCTTGTTAAAGGTGGGTATCCAGTACAGCAAAAAAAAATTTCCCATACGAAAATCGTCGTAGCAGGAATTGTTTTTTTTGGCTCCGTGTGTTTTGGGTATCCAGTAACGTAGCAAAAATACTAAACTTCTTATCGATAGTAGCGATTAAATAAATAGGTACACACTGGCGCTCGGCTCAGGAAATACCAAATCATATATATTTTTGTGCCGAGAGCAACAACAATGGAAAAAAAATCTAAAAAACGGGTGGAAAATTGTAACCACGACGGAAATTTTGGATGGATTCCATTGGATTCTGCACCATATTATTAAACTATAAGCGCATTCAATTTTTTAATATGTTTTATAAAATATGTGTATTTTAATTTAAATGCTTGCGTCGTTCACAAGTCTTCCTTTCTTATGCCTTCGATGCAAATATGGGTTGACCCACGATTTGTGCTGTCGGCGTTGACGGTTCCGATGCTCTTCTTTCTCGCTCGTTTTTGCAACATTATATGCTGCCAACAATGGAATAAGCATACTCGCATTGTTTACTTTTTTAAGTTTAATGCCTCAGTGAGACTATGTATCTCCTAAGATATTATGCAAAATGGCATATTTTTACCACACATTGGGGGACGACCATGGTCACACTGCCCACGCTTCCAAAATATATCTCAAATTCCGGCCAGGAATTTTTTGCTGTACTGGATACAGCCCTTAACGTGAAAACAAAAACAGTTTCTATTGCCGTTTCACTCACACTAACTACTCAACGCTATTTCACTCGCACTTATATCAATGGACTATGATTTTGCCGAGTGGACTACCTTGTATAATTGTATCATGAGCGTAAGTCTGATTTTGTGCAGTCGGCCGCGGAGAGGCCCTATGCACACGAGGCAGCGCGCTGCTTTGTCGCATAGTCGCGAAGCGCCCATAACTGGTACAAGGAGTATTTAACAATACGCAAAATGCAAGTCATTATATTTCTGATATTGCTCTCGAGATGGTAAGCAACAGCACAGACTTGAGTCTTTGGATCGGATCGCACACAGCATATGTATATGTATGTGAGTCAGCACACAGTCTGTGTGAGCTCAGTTTATATGTATGTGTGCATCGACGACACCGCACTTCTTGAAAAAAAAAACAATCGTTGCAGTCGGACGCAATCGACTCCGATATACTTTGATACCAGATTACAAAGCTGTGCTAAGGATTCTGTGTGCAAATAGTAATATATGAGGGTTTTGGGTATAAATATCAGGCAGAAGGGTAGATGTGACATCCAAATTTGTGATGCATATCTGTGGCGATGGCACCTTCTGTCCCCCTACCAAGTTTGGAGACTAGAAAGATATAGAGGTGAGCGGTATTAGTGGGCGTTGCGTCCAACATTTTGATTCACATCTGTTACGGATGTCACTTACAGTGCTCCCACCAATTTTGGTGACTAGCGCAAAATCTAAAAAATATATATAGATATCAAACATTACGAGGTGGGCGGTAAAGGTGAGCGTGGCATCTAAAACTTTGATGAAGATCTGTTACGGATATCACTAACAGGCTCCCACCAAATTTTGTGACTACCACAAAAACTGAAAAAGACATAGATATTTCAGATTTTAGTATGTAGGCGGTCTAATTGGGCGTGGCATCCAAACTTTTGATGAAGATCTGTGACGGATGTCACTAACAATGTTTCCACGAAATTTGGTGACTCTAGCTTTAAAATTAGCGAAGATACATGCATTCAGTTTTTTTTTTTGTAGCGGTGGGGTATGTCCTGTTGTTTGGGGGCGTGGAATCCAAAGTTTTGATGCATATCTGTGTCAGATGACAGCTTTTAACCTCATGCCAATTTTGGTGGCAATAGCTGCAAAACCGTAGATATAGGCATTTTTGTTTATAGTTGGAGGGGGGGCTGGGGTCGGAACAGGTGGGCGTGGCATTCAAACTTTTGATCCAGTTTTTTGAAGAATGTCACCAGCTATCTTGCCATCAAATTTTGTGACTCTAGCTGCTAACATGTGGGATTTATATGAGATTTATCGATTTGCACATCGAGGTGTATCGATTTGTTATCGATTTCCCAGGCCCCCTGAGGTCGTAGAGCCCAAATTTAACACTTTGTCTGACGAAGACATGTACCAAGATATTTGCAAAGTTGAAAGGCTCTAGCTTTAAAAGTGTCGAAAAAAGTTGCGTTTTATACAGACAGACGGACGGATTGACACCACGATGGAAATGCACAAACCCAATATAGGATGATACCTTTGGTATCAAAGTATACAAATATCTAAAATCTCGGCAAAGCTGGCCCAGCAAGAAACGAAACAAATGCACACGCATACAAATACTAATGCACTTTTACAGCGCCACCTCTTTTCTATTGATGGGACGGGTATATTGGCTTGTGCGAATTTATGCAACAAGCAGAAGGAAGTATTTCCAACCAAATTTTACATATATTTTCTGGTTCAGCATCATTAGGTGAGTCGATTTGGCCATATATGAACGAATAATGACATAGGGTATCTCCTAGTAATGTAAAATGTAAAATGCACACGCATAGGTGCTGGGCTTGGTTCGTTGCTCTCAGCACTCTCATATTCTTCGATGCAAAAATCATAACTTCTAAACTAATGAAGCGATTTCAAAAATTTCAAAAAATTTCAAAAAAAAAAGCATTTAATAGAAAACTTCTTAAGCTTTAAAATGAGTGTTCGTCGAGTTCTAGGTATGCTTAAATATTCAAGGTCAAAGTCAAGAAATATTTTTGAGCATATTTTGCCTGTAAAATTCAAATAAAAATTTTTTTTGTTATTATAAATGAAAATTTTTAATGATTTTAATAACTATTTAACATTTTTAGTTGTTTTAATTTGATTTCAAACTAAAATACATTACATTTAAATTGGTATTTTTGCCGATTTTTGAGGTTAATTTTGAATATTTGCTATTGATGACTGATTTTCAACAAAATGATCATCAACATTAATGTTAACTAATAAACTTAACATTTCGGAACTATAGTTGCTTCCTTCCAAATCCTTTCGTGATCGCACATGTCTAAGCGATGCAAGAAGTGGATCCGATGAGGCGGCTGCCAGCATGTTAAAAGGTTTTCATTTTGTCGAGCCCGAGAAATTTTGCACGTATTTGTGTATCTTAACCTTTTGTAGTCCTTGTTTTTACATTCCTGTGCTTCTTCAGAAAGCTCTTCAATTGGTAAGCATTGATACTCTATTAAGTCCTTTCCACGAGCCAAAATCCTTTGTACCGTGGGGGTATTTTTTTTCTGAGGATACAAATCAGTCAAAAGTTGAGCTGCTTGCGATGTGTATTCGCCAAATTTTGCACCATTTATCATTTCCTTGCAGTTTATAACATTTAGGACAACAGCCAACCTTTTAATGATCTCATGATTAACACCTGTTATCAAAGATGTCATTTTTTCATTTTCAAAAAATCGCCTTGAAGTATGAACTTCTTCCTCTTCTGAATAGCCGAATGTTGAATATTGCTCAAGTCAATTTTCATTCTTTTTTTTTTTGAAAGATGTCAAATGTCTATGGACCAAGTTCCATTTTTGCTTCAAGTTAGCGTGAATGGATTTAATTTTTGTTTTAAGCTCCGTATTAGCGTTTTCGAGTACGCCCATCTCCTTTTTGTTTTTTGAGGCACGAAAAAGTTCAAAAATCGTAGAATTTTTTAAATTCATTATTGCGCTTTTAAATAAAATGTTAGTGAATTATATTGAAAAATACTATTCAACCGGGAAATTGCTTGTAGTGTTTTCTCTTATGAATTTAAAAAACAACTGTCGCAATCAAGTGCAATTTTTTGCACTATATACCATATATTTTTGGGTTAGCTAGGTAAAAAGGCAAAATTGGTATAACCCTTTTTCAATGTTTTTGGTAAAAAACCAAAAAAACATGAGGTATTAATTTTCATTCAAAATAGGTAAACGGGGAAATTCCCATAAAAAAATTACCTGTATTTCCGCAATTTTCCATCAACTAAAATTATATTTACCTGCCTTTCACACCCTTTTCAAGCCGGTAATTATAAAGTCAACATTTATTAAAGGGGGTACATATAGTCGGGTAGTACTTATAATACAACATACAGCAATGTTATAAATAAACACACACCCGCTACAGCCATATTTGCATGCGCTCTTCTTCTTTCTTATACCAGCCGCGTGCTTTTAACGCAAGGTACACCTAGTTTTTTGGATTTATTTCGATTTCCGCAGATTTCCGCAGATTTAGACCAAAAACTTATGAAAGGTATATATTTCATCTATCACAAGCAAGTGGTCCCACACTTATCCCGTCTTATCCCTGTGAGTTCTATTCCACGAAAGTTCAAAAATAAGGAAAATTTAGTGTATTTTTTAAACGTTTCTAGTTTAATAAGTATTTCAGTTTTATTCAAACTTTAAACAACAAAATACAGTGAGTATCGCAAGCTATAATGTAGGAATATGTTTGCATACAAGCAATATTTGCATATAGGCGGATGTCGGTTATATGCAAGTCTCTTGCATATAAGCAATCTATCGGCTATAAGAAAAAAATTGCATATAAGAAGTAATTTATTCATTTTTATTTTCATTGCATTATTTCACCTATAGATAATGTACATATTTATTTCTTGTGTTACACAATGAGAACTCAAAATCACATTTAGTTTCAAATAATATAAAATATTCAACAATTCACTAACTTACATATGTTAATAGTTTTATACATTCATTTACTTAAAAAATCTGTTATTTTCGTTTGTTATTTGTTTTTTTCTGCATTTTTTAAGATAATGTCTTCAATGTCCTCAAAAGCCTCTAAGGCATTTATATTATTTTAAAAAAAGTAGTCGCGCAGCGAATCTAAACTTTGTAGGGCCTCTTTGGTTGAGTATTGTTTAATATTAAAATCGGATTGAGCAAAATTCTCCTCATCTTCAATTAGATTATCATTTTCTCCCATCACATCGGCCACAATGTCGTCGTCCGAAATAGTTCCAAAACAGGCTAGCTCATTGTCGCATTGAATGTATTGTTCATCTAGATTGGACCATTCAAAGTTTTCACTCTCTGCTTCTGTTTCTGCATCCATACTAGACTCTGGAATTTGATTAATGCCAGCCTAAAATAAAAAATTATATTGCTTATTTATAATTATTCTAAAAAAATCTCTTGCAAATCTACCTTCTTAAAACAATTAATTATTGTTTTCTGCTTAACTAAGTTCCAAGCTCGATTAGCATATCGTATACCATCCAAAACTGTCAAAGATTTGAGAAATTCAACTATATATAATCCTTTTTCCAATGCTCCAATTTGTTTTTTTATAAGAACTTTCCGGTATTCCATTTTAAAGGAGTGGATAATACCTTGATCAAGCGGCGGCAGAAATTGAATTTTTATGTTCGAGAATTTAGCTTCTGTATTGTGGCAAGGAGCATTGTCTATAATCAAACAAATGTGCTTATTGTCTTTCTGCAGATCCTTATTAAGATCTACAAGTATTTGTGTCCAAATAACGCTCGTCATCCATGCGCTTTTGTTGCTATAATATGGCAGTGGCACCTCTCTTCCGTTAAATGGACGGGATTTGGCTGACTTTCCAATACAGTAAGCTCGTTTGAATGTACCGGTAGCATTGCACAGAAAAAGCAATGTGATGCGTTGCTTTTGGGTCTTGAATCCTTTTGGATTTTCATTCTTGCCTTTGTAACTTCCATTTGGCAATGCCTTGTAGAACAATCCAGTTTCATCAGCATTAAATATACATTCCGGAGTGAATTTGTCCAGAATATGAGGCAAATGATCAGAGATAAAAGCTGCCGCACTTGTTGTATTATTTTCACTGGCTTCTCCGTGAATATTTGCAAAGTTAACAGAAATTCGCTTGCACCAACGCTAAAGCCAGCTCCGATCTGGTGCATAGTCTTCGTTTAACTTTATGGCAAACTCTTGTGCCTTAGCTAGCAAGACTGGTCAACTAATTATTCCATTTTGAGAACGGATTTGGTTAAACCAATTTAATAATGCCGTTTCCAAGCGAAAATGTGTGCTTTTTCTATCCCTTTTATTATAAGGATTGGTCACAGCACAGACCTTACTTTCATTTTTTTTATGCTTTACAGCTAGTGTTTTTTGATTATTGTTTGTTTTTAGTTCATTTAAAATAGCAATTTTTTGCTTAAGGTGGGTATCCAGTACAGCAAAAAAAAAATTTCCCATACAAAATCGTCGTAGCAGGAATTGTTTTTTTTTAGCTCCGTGTGTTTTGGGTATCCAGTAACGTAGCAAAAATACTAAACTTCTTATCGATAGTAGCGATTAAATAAATAGGTACACACTGGCGCTCGGCTCAGGAAATACCAAATCATATATATTTTTGTGCCGAGAGCAACAACAAACACTTCATGAAAAATAAAAATGGAAAAGAAATCTAAAAAACGGGTGGAAAATTGTAACCACGACGGAAATTTTGGATGGATTCCATTGGATTCTGCACCATATTATTAAACTATAAGTGCATACAATTTTTTAATATGTTTTATAAAATATGTGTATATTAATTTAAATGCTTGCGTCGTTCACAAGTCTTCCTTTCTGATGCCTTCGCTGCAAATATGGGTTGACCCACGATTTGTGCTGTCGGCGTTGACGGTTCCGATGCTCTTCTTTCTAGCTCGTTTTTGCAACATTATATGCTGCCAACAATGGAATAAGCATACTCGCATTGTTTACTTTTTTAAATTTAATGCCTCAGTGTGACCATGTATCTCCTAAGATATTATGCAAAATGGCATATTTTTAACACACATTGGGGAACGACCATGGTCACACTGCCCACGCTTCCAAAATATATCACAAATTCCGGCCAGGAATTTTTTGCTGTACTGAATACGCACCTTTAGCTGATAGAGTATGGCGCGACATTGCTGCAAAGTGATTACAAAGTCATATGTTTAGATATCGATGATAGTCAATCGATAGTTCAACTTACGGGAACAGTGCTGTAAAATTTTCTTATAACCGATTATAATAGTGTGCAGAAGCTCAAATTTTTGTGAAAAATTTTTGCAAACAAGCGATATTTGCTTATAGGCGATTTCCATACAAGCAATTACATTTTCATATTAAATTTGCGCATGATGTATTGTATTTTGAAATTTTTGCATACACGAGGTATTTGCATACAAGCAGTTCGTCATATAACCGATATTTACTGTACTAACATTGAACATACTTTTCATATAAAAAAAAAAGATCGAAGATCGGTTGTTTATATCGCCCAATATTCACTTTGAAAGTGGCGAATTTTCGTAAAAATTCTCATTTATTCGTACTCACGAAATATTTCTCAACTTTGATAAGCTCTAGCAGCCATAATTTTTAACCGATTTCAAAAATCTTTTGGATCCATTATTTTTGAAGTATTCTCTGTCGATTACATGTTTTACTTTTGCCAAACGCGTTCATGAAAAAAATGATTTATGCAACGCTTTTCCGGCAGAGGCCCCACTGTGCGGCGTTTTATCTCATATTCTTATTCATTCATATTCTATTCATATTCTCATTCAGCCCCGAGTGTACCAGCATGCTTCTAGCCATTTCAACTAGCGTCCGATTGGCGCGCTCAGAAACTCCATTCTGCTGCGGGGTGTAAGGAACAGTTAGTTGCCGCTTAATACCTATCTCCTTTAGGTATTTATCGAACTCTGCACTTATATATTCGCGTCCATTGTCGCTGCGCACAGCTTTCAATTTTTTACTGGATTGCCTCTCCGCAAATATTACAAAGTCTTTAAACGCTTGTAAAATTTGATCGCGACTCTTTAAAATATACACTAATGTATAACGCGAAAAATCGTTTATAAATGTCGCAAAATATTTTGCACCGCCTGTGTCTGTGTGCACTAAACCACTAAGCAAAGAATATTATAGAGACTTCAATCAGAACAACGCACTCTCATCAGAAAAAAACTTTTAAAGCTTGAAAATTCATTTGCCGTCTCAAAGCTTGCTGACAAAATGTGCTTTGTACAAAATGCAAGTCATTCTATTTCTGATATTGCTTGCGAGATAGTAAGCAACAGCACAGACTTGAGTCTTTGAATCAGATCGTGATGTATATGTATGTGAGTCAGCACACAGTCTGTGTGAGCTCAGTTTATATGTATGTGTGCCACGACGGCCTCACTTCTTGAAAAAAAAAAAAAAACAACAAAGTACACATGCACCGCGCTGGTCTCTTGCTGGCCTAGCTTTGTCCAAATTTCAGTTTTGCATTTTCTTTATACTCTTTCTTTCTTCGGTCGATGTTACTAGCAATGAATGTTGTCATCGCAATCACCATGCAGATGTTCACGCATTCATATTAATTCTGAAAGAGTATTCAGAAAATTAATGTGAAGATCTTTAAATGCTTTGCTATTCTTGTTGATATTTTTTATATTTCTTATTTTCTGTGCCCTGCATTTACATGTGTGCGTACGTGTATGCATACACATCACATTTAATTGTATTAGTGGCAATTGTTTCACCATTTATTGGCCTGCCTCAACTTTGATATTTGATGAGGAAGTCAAGAAAATTTAAAAAAAAAGAAATTAATAAAAATTCTAATGTGGTTTAATAGCTTCATTACACATGTAGTAAACGCAATATTTGTTAGTTAACATTGTTAACTTAAAAACAATAAAGGTCATTTTAAGTATATTTTAATGTATTTTTTAATATGTATTTTATATATTTTATTTTAATTTTTGTGTTATTTTTTAAATTTTTGTGTTATTTTTTTAAATTTTCCGTGCACCAACGCAACTAGCTGCAACTCCGCGTGGCATTGCATATGGCAAAGTGCAATGCCCACACAAACATACAAAAACTTCACCAATATGACACGGGATGAGATGTGCGACGTGCATATGACGTCGCCATTGATGCCTTTTTTCATGTTTTCCAGCGCTTCTTTACCTGCAATAGATTAAATAGAATTAATAATATAAATTTCAATAATTTCACACAATACTTACCTTTTTTATTGTAACATAATTTTACATATGTTAGATATGCCAACTCGCTCAAAAAGCTAACCAGAGCTGCCAGACTTTGTACAATGTTGAATGTATGTTAGTTTACACTGTTGAAAATGTTCAGTGCCCGAGTTATGATAGAATACAACAAAATGTTGGTAGTTTTATAAGTATTTATTGATTAAAAGATGAATATAAATGGGCTTGTTTCCCTTTTGATCTCTCAAACTGAAGTGAAGTAGTTTCTAACTGCAAGTAGATATATAAGGCTTGGAATCGACAAGCCGTTGTCGATTCCAAGAATTCTGGTGGGCGTCTCGGTGCAGCGTCAGCGATTTCGCAATCGCTGTGTTGCTGGTTGGCATAAGTACGCTGTGCTACATTGTATGTAGCCTGGTCAGCATTTATGCAGGATGTTAAAATGGGTCGGCGGCGGCGACTACTCCAGTGGCGTAGTTGTTGATATTTCAAAGGGGGCAAGTCAGTGGTGGAGTCGATGTGGCTTGGACGAGGGTACCGTGACGGTAACTCCTCCCCCCCAGAATGTAGTGAAGGCCATAACGATGGTATGGTCTGAACGGAGTCGATTGGTCGTATCTCGGGGATGAATATGGTGCTTCTCTTTTTGAAGTAGAACGTTAGGAATATGAGGATTGCCACCGTGAATAGCAGTAAGTAGACTGTCGAGAAATGATTGGTTGTTAGCTTTGTAATCCTTAAGATTCTTTAACGGCTGTGTTTATTTTCCAATTGTAGTTTTTCCAGGTTGATTTCTTCTATAGTGTTATTGATCTTTAGTTCCCTTAATACAGGAATTGTTATGCTGATCGTAACTTAATTCGTTGATCCTCACCACGCAGTTGTTATATTTGATTAAGGCCGAACCGTCTATTTTAAATGGTTCGTGACAGGTTGCTGATATTTTCGTCGTTTTGGGCTTAAAGATGAATATAAACCCTCTTATAGGTTCGAAAATTTGTTCCTGTGCACCGGCCTCTGTTGCGTCGCAGGTTGCTATTTCTCCGTTTAGGATTCCTTTCAGGCAATCGATGTCCCACGTAGCGCCCTCTATATCTTGTGACTTGCATATATACTCGTTGTGTAAAAATGTACACTTATTACTGAATGGTTTAACAATATTTGTGTTCTTATATGCTATATATTTTGGAATTTTTAGAAACTTAGAATTATTTAGTGGCAAAGGAATAATGTTTGCGAAGTTGTATATATCTTGTTCAAAAATGGGAATTTTAACATGAAAAATTATACTGGTTTCATTGACCGAAGTGGTAATTTCCAGCAGATTGTACAAATGTTCGTTGGTCTTAATAAATATATTTTGTTTTGACAATATTTCTTCTATTTTTTCAATTTCTTTAGATGATAAAATGAATTTTGGTATAATCTTTAGTTTGGTTAATAGTAAACTTTCTAGTATACTGTTTAGGTGGTTTTGTAGTACATCTATATTATAACTTATTCTATTAATGTATTGTAACATGTGGATTTCATTATGTTCCACGCTTAATTTCTTATATATTTAATTTTTATAATTCTTTAAAAATATGTTTATGGTTTCTTGCTCTTTTGTTTATGTGTCTACTAATATTCTGAAATCTAACGAATGTTTCATGACTTTCAGTGTTTAGCATTAGTACATTTGTTGCAAGTTCTCCAATGTTATTTTGAACAGCTTTAAAGTCCCTGTCTATTTTTTCAGAATCTACCGAGTCCATATTCCCGGTGATCTGTTTGATAATGGTTCCTAGGCCATTCACTAGTCCTCTCTTTTGTCTTTGTCTTGGCATTACAATGTTAAGCCTTTCTTTTAACTGTGATAATTTGGTCTTTAGTTTATCTAAAGTTTCTTCTGAAAATTTGATACCCTTTAAGTTATTAATTGTGATTTCAAATTGATCAATGCTTTCTTTGAAATCTTGTGTCTGAATACAATGTGATAGTATTTTGTAAGAATTGATAATTCTAGCAGAACCTAGTTCTAGCTTTGCAAGGGGGTCTCTTTGATCGTGTCGTTTAACGTTGAGTGATTGTCCGAAAACAAGTGGAAATCTGTAAGTATTTATTTATTTTTTGTTATTTAAGTTGGTTGATCATTAGAATTACTTGTCTTGGTTCTGTTCTTTAGTTTTGATTTGTGTATTTTTTGTCTGGAAGATATTATGGTAGGACCGTTGTCCTCTAGAACTATATGTTCTGAAAAACGTGGAGTTAGTTTATTCCTTCTATTTTCCTTTCGAAAAACGATCGTGTCTACTTCCAAATTTGGGGGTTGAATTCTGTTTTTATTGATTTTGGACGTTCTGTTTTGTTTTGTTTTTAACAATTTGTCTTTAACTTCCGATTATAGTTTTACTTGGTAGGTGTTTAATGTCTGTAAGTATTCTTCTTCGTTGTTAAATTTAGCTACTCTTTCGAAAATGTGGGTTTTTCCCGAGTTCGAATGGTGTGAAGTTGGTTGCAGAATAAATAGCGTTAAAGTCTCCCAGAGAATATCATCGTGATCACTGTAACGTCACGAGGTTTATCCCACGGTTGCAGTTGCAACACAGGGCTAGGTACCGCGGGGCTAGTTGTTTCCTTGCTAGCCACGGACTCGGGTCGATTGATCTGGCGGTTGGGATCCTCTGGTTCCGTCGCTCTTTCGGGTATGGGGGGTTCGTTGCCATAAACCGACCAACCTACACAATCATTAAAAAATATAGGATCCCTACTGACTCTAACTATTACCTGAACGGGAGAATACACAACAATCAAAATTTTACTACTTCTCCTTAAAAACATCTAACATCTAATGAACTCGCTGCTGTCATCCTTTTTCACCTGTTTACCAAACAAATAAACAATGCGAGGTCTACGCTGTTATTCGACCACCGCTGTCTTTACCCTCCCAACCTTGGATCTTCACGGTGTATGTATCCGAAGATCCCCATATTTGTTTGTCCGCCTACCTTCTTTTACCGATTATGCCCCACCAGGAAATTAAAAAGAACTTAACAATTCATGTTAGAAAAGGGTAACATGTTTTAATTTCGAATTTTTTTTGTACTTAATTGTAAATAAAAATATTTATGTCTTCATCTAAACTTCATGTTTGGTTTCTTGTTTGTTTTCTTGTTTCATAATTTTAATTTTATTTATTTACTATTTATTTAATTTTTATTTATTTAATAAAAAAATAACTTGTACTAAACGCAGTGAAAAATTGTTTTAATCGCAAATGGCAAAAGAAAAAAAATCAAACAACAATATATACTGTGGAAAAATAATAATGATTAAAAAATGTAACTATAATAATAGTTTTTAGTAAATATGCAGATATAAACAGATTAATATTTAAAACAAAATTCAGCACCAATTAATTTCCATTGACGTTCAGCAATGCAAACAAAAAAAAAGAAAGAACATATAAAAATCAATGTGTCAATTTAAAAAAATAAAATTTCTTATTTAAACAAATTAACCATTCACATTGAAAATATATATATATATAGATATAGCTATCTTCAATCTCATATATATATTTTACTTAAATGGGCTGGGCGTTTCATTACGTTACTTTACTTTATTTGACTGTACGTTAATTTACGGCAGGCACTGTGCGTGGCATACAAATCACTCCATGAACATGTGCAAAGAACAATTGTCACTCAAAAACGTCTATCACAACAACAACCACATCTGTGCTTGGCCGGCGCTTGCATAAAGAAGAGTGTGAAAGAGAAGCTTTCTAACAAATGTGCAAGGGCAATGACCTTGCCAGCTGATCTGGTTGCTATGTTAGTTGGCAAGTATTTGTGAAGCAAATACAAATATACTTCTTGTATAAGAGACTTACATGTTCCAATTCCTCGCTGAAAGGCCTTTCGGAGAGCTGCATGCATTTATGACGTATTCGTTGTTTTACGTCAGATAGTTTTTATTCGGTTTTTAATTTAATTGTTTTTAGCACGTTTTCAGTTTTTGGTGTCTTTTTAGATTTGGAGTTATTTTGTACATATGTATGTGTGTACATGGATGTATGTTTTTACTTGCTTTGTTTGTTTCACCTTTTTTTTTTTTTTTTTTTTTTTTAAACATTATCATTCTCACTAGTACATATTATTAGTTATTATTTCTCCTTTGCGCTGCCATTTAACAATTTTAATTTTTCACGGGTTAGACATTTTAACATTTTTTTATACAAATCTCTACTTGTCTTCATATGTTGGTATGAGTTTGAAATTAATTTACAAAAACTATTAATTAGTTAATTTTGGGGGCGTTTTGTGGCACAGTGGTATTAAAACACTTGCTCAACTCTTCACAACCAAGTGTTGGAATTCAAGAAGAAGAAAAACTTGGACGGCACACACAGTCGGCCTCGTGGAGCTGGTCTCGGCGCTGTTTTCGTGTGTCCAGATGGGGCTTCACTGATCGGCGAGCGGTGCAGCTCAAGCGGATCTTGGCGACTCTTTTGGGCGCTGGATTGGCCGCAAAATGATGACCATGAGAAAGACCAAAAATAAATTGCCACTGCCGTCTCCTTCCGACCACGATTTCTTGACCCGCCTGTGGGTAAAACGTGCGGATTGGGATGACGGCAATTGCGGGGCCTTTGGGTACAATTCCTAATTTTTAAAAATTGAAAAAATTAGCAACCACAAAAAAAAAATCACTGCACTTGCGTACCACGAATATTCAAAATGCTAAACGAGAGTTATCTCGTCGAATTTCTCCTTGTTGACAGGTGATGCGGACAGATTTAAGTTTTCCACACTTTCCTCAAGTTGGCACATGTGTTTTAAACACAAAATTGGCACACCCTTGCGTGTGTTATTTATTTAAATCGACTTTGCAGAAAAGAGGTTAAACGCATGTTCGCGACGGCTTATAAACGCCGGCAGAGCTTTTTCGGCAGCGGCGACTGCAGAGTTACATGCGTGGGCGTCGGCGCTTTAGTGCAGCGGCGGTTTAGTGCAGTGGCGATAATTAGTTGTCAATACTAATTGCGTGCCCGACAAAAAGCTGTCTGCTATAAAAAAGTTCTGGCAGCGATCGTTAACATTTAAACTGAAACTAACGATCGTTACACCACCCGATAATATCACACCGTTTGCATGGAATGTTCCGATTTCTTTCCCTTGCAAATTCTCTAATATATAAAAACAATTGCCTACTTTTCTTTTAACACGGCATTTAAGAAACTGTGGAGCAAGTTTCGCGTTAAGATTTTGTGTAAATTTGCTAATTGCAAAATTACGGCGAAAAACTTCTTGACCTTCTTTGAAGGAAACAGGTTTGGAACGCAGATTATACGTCTTCACATTGCGTTCGTACGCACGCTGTATATTTGCCTGGATATCCTTGCGCATTAACGCCAAGGTATCTTCTCTAGCGAAAGGGACAACCGACTCTTCAAGTAACGATAACTCTTTAAGCAGCTGATAATCCTCACCATGGGTAATCATATCTGTGCCGAATAAAGCGCGATATGGTGAACATCCGATCGATTGGTGGAGTGCAGACCTTAAAGCACACGAAATGCTTGTTAAATGAGCGTCCCAATCTGTTTGATCGTTTTTTAAATATGATCGCACTGCAGCTAGTAACGATCTATTTACGCGTTCAGCCGCGTTACTTTGCGGAGAGTATAATGCAGTATACATGTGTTTGATGCCTAATTCTGTGAGAAAAGCATTAAACTCATTAGCCTTGAATTTTGTGTACCATTATCACTAACGATAGTTTCCGGTACGCCATAACAATGAAAGATATTCGTTAACAGATACTGCTGTATGCTGTTAGAAGTAAATTTCTTAAGGGGGAATTGTTTATTTTCCAATTGTAGTTTTTCCAGGTTGATTTCTTCTATAGTGTTATTGATCTTTAGTTCCCTTAATACAGGAATTGTTATGCTGATCGTAACTTAATTCGTTGATCCTCACCACGCAGTTGTTATATTTGATTAAGGCCGAACCGTCTATTTTAAATGGTTCGTGACAGGTTGCTGATATTTTCGTCGTTTTGGGCTTAAAGATGAATATAAACCCTCTTATAGGTTCGAAAATTTGTTCCTGTGCACCGGCCTCTGTTGCGTCGCAGGTTGCTATTTCTCCGTTTAGGATTCCTTTCAAGCAATCGATATCCCACGTAGCGCCCTCTATATCTTGTGACTTGCATATATACTCGTTGTGTAAAAATGTACACTTATTACTGAATGGTTTAACAATATTTGTGTTCTTATATGCTATATATTTTGGAATTTTTAGAAACTTAGAATTATTTAGTGGCAAAGGAATAATGTTTGCGAAGTTGTATATATCTTGTTCAAAAATGGGAATTTTAACATGAAAAATTATACTGGTTTCATTGACCGAAGTGGTAATTTCCAGCAGATTGTACAAATGTTCGTTGGTCTTAATAAATATATTTTGTTTTGACAATATTTCTTCTATTTTTTCAATTTCTTTAGATGATAAAATGAATTTTGGTATAATCTTTAGTTTGGTTAATAGTAAACTTTCTAGTATACTGTTTAGGTGGTTTTGTAGTACATCTATATTATAACTTATTCTATTAATGTATTGTAACATGTGGATTTCATTATGTTCCACGCTTAATTTCTTATATATTTCATTTTTATAATTCTTTAAAAAATATGTTTATGGTTTCTTGCTCTTTGTTTATGTGTCTACTAATATTCTGAAATCTAACGAATGTTTCATGACTTTCAGTGTTTAGCATTAGTACATTTGTTGCAAGTTCTCCAATGTTATTTTGAACAGCTTTAAAGTCCCTGTCTATTTTTTCAGAATCTACCGAGTCCATATTCCCGGTGATCTGTTTGATAATGGTTCCTAGGCCATTCACTAGTCCTCTCTTTTGTCTTTGTCTTGGCATTACAATGTTAAGCCTTTCTTTTAACTGTGATAATTTGGTCTTTTGTTTATCTAAAGTTTCTTCTGAAAATTTGATACCCTTTAAGTTATTAATTGTGATTTCAAATTGATCAATGCTTTCTTTGAAATCTTGTGTCTGAATACAATGTGATAGTATTTTGTAAGAATTGATAATTCTAGCAGAACCTTGTTCTAGCTTTGCAAGGGGGTCTCTTTGATCGAGTCGTTTAACGTTGAGTGATTGTCCGAAAACAAGTGGAAATCTGTAAGTATTTATTTATTTTTTGTTATTTAAGTTGGTTGATCATTAGAATTACTTGTCTTGGTTCTGTTCTTTAGTTTTGATTTGTGTATTTTTTGTCGTCTGGAAGATATTATGGTAGGACCGTTGTCCTCTAGAACTATATGTTCTGAAAAACGTGGAGTTAGTTTATTCCTTCTATTTTCCTTTCGAAAAACGATCGTGTCTACTTCCAAATTTGGGGGTTGAATTCTGTTTTTATTGATTTTGGACGTTCTGTTTTGTTTTGTTTTTAACAATTTGTCTTTAACTTCCGAGTATAGTTTTACTTGGTAGGTGTTTAATGTCTGTAAGTATTCTTCTTCGTTGTTAAATTTAGCTACTCTTTCGAAAATGTGGGTTTTTCCCGAGTTCGAATGGTGTGAAGTTGGTTGCAGAATAAATAGCGTTAAAGTCTCCCAGAGAATATCATCGTGATCACTGTAACGTCACGAGGTTTATCCCACGGTTGCAGTTGCAACACAGGGCTAGGTACCGCGGGGCTAGTTGTTTCCTTGCTAGCCACGGACTCGGGTCGATTGATCTGGCGGTTGGGATCCTCTGGTTCCGTCGCTCTTTCGGGTATGGGGGGGTTCGTTGCCATAAACCGACCAACCTACACAATCATTAAAAAAATATAGGATCCCTACTGACTCTAACTATTACCTGAACGGGAGAATACACAACAATCAAAATTTTACTACTTCTCCTTAAAAACATCTAACATCTAATGAACTCGCTGCTGTCATCCTTTTTCACCTGTTTACCAAACAAATAAACAATGCGAGGTCTACGCTGTTATTCGACCATCGCTGTCTTTACCCTCCCAACCTTGGATCTTCACGGTGTATGTATCCGAAGATCCCCATATTTGTTTGTCCGCCTACCTTCTTTTACCGATTATGCCCCACCAGGAAATTAAAAAGAACTTAACAATTCATGTTAGAAAAGGGTAACATGTTTTAATTTCGAATTTTTTTGTACTTAATTGTAAATAAAAATATTTATGTCTTCATCTAAACTTCATGTTTGGTTTCTTGTTTGTTTTCTTGTTTCATAATTTTAATTTTATTTATTTACTATTTATTTAATTTTTATTTATTTAATAAAAAAAATAACTTGTACTAAACGCAGTGAAAAATTGTTTTAATCGCAAATGGCAAAAGAAAAAAAATCAAACAACAATATATACTGTGGAAAAATAATAATGATTAAAAAATGTAACTATAATAATAGTTTTTAGTAAATATGCAGATATAAACAGATTAATATTTAAAACAAAATTCAGCACCAATTAATTTCCATTGACGTTCAGCAATGCAAACAAAAAAAAAAAAAGAAAGAACATATAAAAATCAATGTGTCAATTTAAAAAAATAAAATTTCTTATTTAAACAAATTAACCATTCACATTGAAAAAATATATATATATAGATATAGCTATCTTCAATCTCATATATATATTTTACTTAAATGGGCTGGGCGTTTCATTACGTTACTTTACTTTATTTGACTGTACGTTAATTTACGGCAGGCACTGTGCGTGCATACAAATCACTCCATGAACATGTGCAAAGAACAATTGTCACTCAAAAACGTCTATCACAACAACAACCACATCTGTGCTTGGCCGGCGCTTGCATAAAGAAGAGTGTGAAAGAGAAGCTTTCTAACAAATGTGCAAGGGCAATGACCTTGCCAGCTGATCTGGTTGCTATGTTAGTTGGCAAGTATTTGTGAAGCAAATACAAATATACTTCTTGTATAAGAGACTTACATGTTCCAATTCCTCGATGAAAGGCCTTTCGGAGAGCTGCATGCATTTATGACGTATTCGTTGTTTTACGTCAGATAGTTTTTATTCGGTTTTTAATTTAATTGTTTTTAGCACGTTTTCAGTTTTTGGTGTCTTTTTAGATTTGGAGTTATTTTGTACATATGTATGTGTGTACATGGATGTATGTTTTTACTTGCTTTGTTTGTTTCACCTTTTTTTTTTTTTTTTTTTTAAACATTTTCATTCTCACTAGTACATATTATTAGTTATTATTTCTCCTTTGCGCTGCCATTTAACAATTTTAATTTTTCACGGGTTAGACATTTTAACATTTTTTTATACAAATCTCTACTTGTCTTCATATGTTGGTATGAGTTTGAAATTAATTTACAAAAACTATTAATTAGTTAATTTTGGGGGCGTTTTGTGGCACAGTGATATTAAAACACTTGCTCAACTCTTCACAACCAAGTGTTGGAATTCAAGAAGAAGAAAAACTTGGACGGCACACACAGTCGGCCTCGTGGAGCTGGTCTCGGCGCTGTTTTCGTGTGTCCAGATGGGGCTTCACTGATCGGCGAGCGGTGCAGCTCAAGCGGATCTTGGCGACTCTTTTGGGCGCTGGATTGGCCGCAAAATGATGACCATGAGAAAGACCAAAAATAAATTGCCACTGCCGTCTCCTTCCGACCACGATTTCTTGACCCGCCTGTGGGTAAAACGTGCGGATTGGGATGACGGCAATTGCGGGGCCTTTGGGTACAATTCCTAATTTTTAAAAATTGAAAAAATTAGCAACCACAAAAAAAAATCACTGCACTTGCGTACCACGAATATTCAAAATGCTAAACGAGAGTTATCTCGTCGAATTTCTCCTTGTTGACAGGTGATGCGGACAGATTTAAGTTTTCCACACTTTCCTCAAGTTGGCACATGTGTTTTAAACACAAAATTGGCACACCCTTGCGTGTGTTCTTTATTTAAATCGACTTTGCAGAAAAGAGGTTAAACGCATGTTCGCGACGGCTTATAAACGCCGAGTTACATGCGTGGGCGTCGGCGCTTTAGTGCAGCGGCGGTTTAGTGCAGTGGCGATAATTAGTTGTCAATACTAATTGCGTGCCCGACAAAAAGCTGTCTGCTATAAAAAGTTCTGGCAGCGATCGTTAACATTTAAACTGAAACTAACGATCGTTACACCACCCGATAATATCACACCGTTTGCATGGAATGTTCCGATTTCTTTCCCTTGCAAATTCTCTAATATATAAAAACAATTGCCTACTTTTCTTTTAACACGGCATTTAAGAAACTGTGGAGCAAGTTTCGCGTTAAGATTTTGTGTAAATTTGCTAAGTGCAAAATTACGGCGAAAAACTTCTTGACCTTCTTTGAAGGAAACAGGTTTGGAACGCAGATTATACGTCTTCACATTGCGTTCGTACGCACGCTGTATATTTGCCTGGATATCCTTGCGCATTAACGCCAAGGTATCTTCTCTAGCGAAAGGGACAACCGACTCTTCAAGTAACGATAACTCTTTAAGCAGCTGATAATCCTCACCATGGGTAATCATATCTGTGCCGAATAAAGCGCGATATGGTGAACATCCGATCGATTGGTGGAGTGCAGACCTTAAAGCACACGAAATGCTTGTTAAATGAGCGTCCCAATCAGTTTGATCGTTTTTTAAATATGATCGCACTGCAGCTAGTAACGATCTATTTACGCGTTCAGCCGCGTTACTTTGCGGAGAGTATAATGCAGTATACATGTGTTTGATGCCTAATTCTGTGAGAAAAGCATTAAACTCATTAGCCTTGAATTTTGTGTACCATTATCACTAACGATAGTTTCCGGTACGCCATAACAATGAAAGATATTCGTTAACAGATACTGCTGTATGCTGTTAGAAGTAAATTTCTTAAGGGGGAAAAGCCAATGAAATTTACTAAAATGGTCCAGCACAATCAGTAAACCTTCATGTCCATTTTTGCTGCGCGGATAAGGTCCTAGTAGATCAATGTACAAACGCTGACGACATGACGGACTATGAGCTCCCATTGGTGGTCGTAACTAAGCATTAGGGGCTTTTGTCTGCTTACACGTGTCACATTTTCGTATATACTCTCGCACATCCTTTGCAAGGCCGGGCCAAAAAAGGTGACGTCTTAATTTCTCTATTGTTTTATGCATGCCTGCATGGGACGAAGTAAGACTGTCGTGTGCCTGCTTAAGTACATCTGTACGAAGTTGGTCCGGAACCCATAACTTCCACGAGAGCTTATCGGACATCGGATCGCCAATGGAATGTTCTGTCCGAATGTATAAAAACTGATCAACTATCTTTAAATCCGGGAATTTCTCTGGATTTTGACGATACTTAGCTTTGAGGGACTCATACTCTTTTTCTTGAAAGGCATCAGACTGGAGATCTATAATGGGGTTCATATCTAGCTCACAGACTTCATTTTCCGGTAGCCGAGAGAGTGCGTCAGGGACTAAATGATCTTTACCTTTTCGGTGGGAAATGTCAAATTTAAATTGTTGCAAACGGAACACCCATCGAGCGAGACGCCCAGATACATTTTGCTGGCGCATCAGCCACAACAAACTGGAATGATCCGTAACAACCTCAAAATCTTGAAGCTCTAAATAGCATCTGAATTTTTCAATGGCTATTATTATTATTATTATTATTATTACAAGGGCCTTATTACACTGCGACCAGATGTTAGATCTTTTGTGCCGGCCTGTAGGATTAGGGTAGAGTCTCTGTACCGAGGCTTTTGATAAAGGAGAGCACTTTGGTAGGGTCTATATGTTCCCAAATCCTGTAGGTGGGGATAAGTTCACCTCCTAGGTGTAGAAGTCGACGCCTGCTTAGCGAGGGGCATTCACATAGAACATGTTCTGATGTTTCTGGCTCCAACTCACAGAATCTGCATGTGTCGATCTCTGAAAGTTTTAATTTCTTAAGGTGATACCTTAGGTTGCAGTGACCTGTTAGGTAGCCTGTTAGAGTGCGAATTTCGCTCTTTTTAAGATTGATGATGCGTTTTGATCGCATCATCTGGGGGACAAGAAATTGTTTGGCTTGTCTCAGCCCTGCACTGTCGGTCCAGTGACGTCTTATTTCCGTTTCCTCCCATTTCCTGAGCAGTTCTCTTTTGTGTCCTTTCGAGAGTCCACAGAACGGTTCAGGGCCGATTAGTGGTGTCGACGCTCCGCGTTTAGCTAAGGAGTCAGCCACCTCGTTTCCTATATGGCCTTCGTGCCCCGGCACCCAGCCTACCGTTAGGGTGTTTTTGGAGGCAAGGGCGTTCAGCTGATGGAAACAGTTCTCTACAAGTTTGGAGGAGATTACAAAGGATCTTAGCGCTATGAGCGCTGCCTGACTGTCAGAGAAGATGTAAATCCGTGCACCTTGCATTTTTCTGCGTAGGCATTCACGAGCACAGATTTCTATTGCGTATATCTCTGCTTGGAAGATGGTTGGAGACTTTCCCATGGCTATGGATTTATTGAACCTTGGTCCGAAAATACCAGCCCCGGTGTTACCATTTTCCAGTTTTGACCCGTCAGTGTACCACGTTTGTGATCCACTGGGCAGAGATATTGATTTGCTTTCCCACTCGTGTCTGTTATGCAAGACTATCGAAAAGTTTCTGTGGAGGATAAGCTTAGGTTTCTGTTCGTCTGTTACGCGCAGAATGGGCTCGTTTATTAGGGGTTCGAGAACCCGAAGATGCCCGATAAGATCACCACTTTTTATGTTGGTGATGTTTTGAAGGCGAAGTGCCCCCAGGCAGGCCTCCTTTTTCAGGGTGATGGATAAAGGGGGTATGCCGGTTATGACTCCAAGTGCTGCAGTGGGACATGTACGGATGGCTCCAGTAAAGCCAATGCAGACAAGTCGTTGTATTTTGGTAAGTGCAGCCGAGGCTGTCTTTTGGGTAGATTTCGTCCACCAAGCAAGAGATGCATAGGTTAAGATCGGTTTTACCACAGTATTGAAAGACCAGTAGATCATTTTGGGACTTAAGCCCCATGTTCTACCGAACAGCCTGTTGCAGGCGAAGTATGCCCGAGTGGCTTTGTTTATGGTCTTTTCAAGGTGTGTGTAGCCTTGAGTGGAGAACCCTATGTCGTTGAGCTTATGGAGTAGCTCATCGATGACCAGAGTCCACAGGAGAGGAGAGAGTACTCCCCCTTGAGGGCACCCCCTTGTGGCTACGATTGAGGTCATGGTTCCTCCAAGGTCTACAGTTATGGTTCTGGATTTAAGCATTTCCAGAATCCACCTAATGATGGATGTGGAGACATTTTTACGTTCAAGGGAGGCACGGATAGCCTCATATGACGTATTGTCAAAAGCTCCTGAGATGTCTAAAAAGGCACCTAGTGCTATTTGTTGAGCGCCAATGGCCTTTTCAATGGTTGTTGTGAGGCAATGAATGGCGGTCTCAGTTGACTTACCAACTTGGTACGCATATTGGTACTTGTGTAGGGGATGGTGCTTGAGATTCACCTCCCTGATGTGCTGGTCAATTATCTTCTCCATAGTTTTAAGGAGGAAGGAGCTGAGGCTGATCGGTCTATAGGACTTAGGCAATTGGGAATCTTTCTTCCCTACCTTTGGAATAAACACGACTTTTACTTTAGCCCATTTGCTTGGTATGTGTCCAAGCACGAGACTTGCTCGAAATAAGCGGACAAGGGGGAGTGCGAATTGGTGCAGTCCCCGCTGCAACAAGCATGGATAAATTCCATCTGGTCCAGGGGATTTGTATGGACTGAAGCTTTGTATAGCCCATTGTACACTATTTTGATGAAACAGTCTATAGGGCAAGTTTCCAATCCGGTCTGAGAGATAGGGGGTTCCCCTCTCTCAGCCCTATTGAGTCTGCCACCATAGCCACGTGCAGGTGCGGGCACTCTCCAATCCCAGAGATGTAGGTTGGTGCCTCGCTCTCTGAGATGGGTTGCTCCACAGTCACGCACCCAGGAAAGTGAGTAGCCAGGAGTAAGCTACTCGTTTCCTTCGGGTTGTTTGTATGTGTTCCATCTGGCTTCTTGAGCGTACAGATGCTGTTTGAGTGGTCTTTTGAGAGGGCTTTTTGTAGCCTGACAGCTTCCGGGAGAGTTGTGATCTGCCCGCAGTGTTGACGCCACGTAGCCCGTTTAGACCTTCTCAGCTCTTTATTGTAGAGCGTTAAAGCATCTTTGTAGGACTCCCATGTGGTTTTCCCACTCTTTGCTTTATTGAAGAGCCTTCGCGCAGCTTTTTTAAGATCGTCAAGGCTCTTGTTCCACCATGGAACAGCCCTTCTGATCTTGCGAACTTTTTGTTCGCAGCTAGCGTGATATGCTGATTCAATGTTTGAATGAAGCACAGTAGCTTCACACTCTAACTCGTCTATGGAAATTATCGGACGGGTGGAGCAGTTTCTGGATTGCTCAAGTTCAAAACAGAAAAGATCCCAGTTGGTATTTTTGGGATTTCTAGTAACTAGGCTACATTGCGGGGCGCACCCTATATCAAATCTAATGTGCTGGTGATCTGACATTGTGATCTCACTCGCAACATGCCATTTTGAGACAACGGACAACATATTCAAGCTACAGATGGTTAAGTCTAGGACTTCCTCTCTTATCGCGTTAATGAATGTGGGCTCGTTGCCTCGATTTAGTATACCTACGTTATTACTAATAATGTACTCAAGAAGGTACTCACCCCTTTTGTTGGTGTCACTGCTTCCCCAGACCGTGTGATGTGCGTTAGCATCACAGGCGATTAACCACCGGAGCCGGTTCCTCTGGCAATGCTCTATAAGGGCACAGGTAGCCACCGTAGGCACAGCGTCTGAGTCGCCGGGCAGATAGGCGGAGGCCAGCACTACCTCCTGCTCGCCATGGGCAGTGGGTATTTTGATCCAGACTGCCACTAGGTCTTCAGTGATGAACTGAGAGAGGGGAACAAATGTTAGATGTTTGTTAATTAACAACGCCGCTCTAGGGCGAGGTTGGTCATTTGCATATAGCAGCTTACTAGATGGGGTGCTTAACCCCAGGACACGTCCGGCATTTATCCAAGGCTCCTGGATAAATGCTATGTCCGTTGTAGCAAACCTCTCGCATAGGACGTCAGAAGCAGCCTTTGCGTGGTGGAGGTTTGCTTGGAGACATCTTAAGTGTCTCCGAGTGTTAGGGGGGGTGAGGGGAGGGGGACAGGACATTAGTCCGCCCTCTTGCGGCCCCTAGCCGCCATCTTCCGGCCTCGGTTTGTGCGCAGAAGGGCATCTTCCTCCGGTGTGCGCCTCGCACCCTTGCTCATGCGCCCCGTTCCGCGCGTGATGCGCCCGTAAAGGGGAGGGCGCAGGATTTTCCGAGGAGCAGCGGGCTCTTGGGCAGCAGAGGTGCCACGGGCCACATTGTCGCACGGAGTGTGGACGGTACTGTTTGCCGCGGGCAGCCCAGGGGTCGCACGAGTTTCTTCGACGGCACCCTGTGGCGGCGTTGCAGTCGCGTCCAGGTTGATGGCCTTGGAGCAGGTGGGCTTCTCCGCTGCGGGAGCAGGAGCCACTGCCTGTTCTTTGGGCTGCGCACTGGCCTTGGGCTTAATGGTAGCCGTGCCCCACGCAAAATTGACTTGGTTACCAAGTTCTTTTATTTTGTTGGCTGAGATCGGGTCCAGCGCCAGCGTAATGATCGCCATCGTCTGTCTCATCTCACGATGGAAGACACGCCAGTCTCCCACTCGCAGGCCGCTGTTCTGGCCTTCAACGAGCTTCAAGACTTCGTCTGTCTTCATGTCCGCATTGGGGAGCGGAAAGTAGCCTATGAAGACAGCGGCACGAGGAGCCTCCGCTTCAGGGACCACCTTGATGTGGGCGTCCTTCCACAGTCGGAGCTTGGGCACCTCAGAGCTCAGCCACTCAACTGTTTCTTTGTTGCCACACGTAATGGCCATCCATCCTGGTCGGAAGGTGCAGCCAGAGAACAGCGGCTTCACAGAGCCGTGTCTCAAGGCCATCACCCTCGACAAGATGGCAGTCTGAACCTCGTTGAGCTGTGGCGTAGTCAACAAGCTGTTGGGGTAATCGGCAGGGAGTATTGCCATCTTCGTTGAGCTTGCAACATCCCTGTAAGAGGCCATGGTACCGACTTGGGGTACCTGCTCCTTTATCACTTGCCCAGCTGCTACTGCGGCTGTGGAGGCTACTGGACCCCCCGTGGCAAGCGATACGCTTGCAGATACGCCCTTCGTCAAGGCACTAGGTGCCACGGTTTTCATGGCCCTCTTTGTCGACACCTCTTCTGGGGTCGTGTTGGCCGATCTAACCCTCTTATGGGTTGCACCACTCATGCTGGGCACCGTCCTTGGAGGGTCCATAGGCTTCTGAGCGAGCCTTTTGGCCTCATCCATGGGGATGCCGTTCGCGAGGTGTCTGCGCAACCTCTTCCTTGCAGCGCCCGAAAGCGCGACCCTCTTGGGTCTCGGGCCTTGGGAGAGGCGAGAAGGGCTTCTTCCTCTTCCTTGGTCAAAGTTTCGGTCCCTGAGCTTTGTGAACAGATGTCCATAGCCACATCGGGTTGCCGTGTTGGTTCGATATCAATCGATTTGGGGCTGCTTGAGCACCCTGTTGGTTGGGGGTAATGTTTTCATTTTGTGTATCCATAAGTTGGTCCCACGAGTGATGAGGAAGGAAGTATCCCCCGGGGCAGAGCCTCATACCCCGGATCGGGCACTTATACGACCGGAGGTGCCAGGTATCCGGAAGCCACCGTTAGAAGACACACTGACGTAGTGCCATTCATCACAGGGGCACGGTTCGGTAACACCGGTGATTACGGGTTTTTTCGAGTTGTCCTCTCTAGATCCGCCATATTTTGTCTAGAGCAGGGGCACCTCGAGCAGGATGTGGCTCTTCACCACGTATGGTCGGTCTTCGGTAGTCGGCATGTGACTGCCAATTACCACTGGCTGGGTCAGTATGGCGCGGCGACAGGCACACACGCTACACTAACCAAGCCTTAGCCCCCTTTCAATGGCTAAAATGACGGCCAAGCACTCACGTTCAGTGACGCTATAATTACGTTGAGCACGGCTCAATTTCTTTGACATGAAAGCCACTGGTTTTTCTTCACCTTCATCGGACAACTGAACAAGAACGGCTCCTATTCCGTAATCGCTGGCGTCACAATGTAAATAGAATTTTTTTGTAAAGTCGGGATTCGTCAAGATTGGGGCAGAAGTTAACAGGCGTTTGAGCGTGTCCATAGCTTCTTGAGCCTCAGGAGTCCAAAAAAACTTCTTTTTCGTAGACAACACTTCAGTAATTGCAAAAGTCTGTTCAGCAAAACCTTGAATAAAACGCCTGTACCATCCACACACACCTAGGAAACCGCGAACTTGCTTAAGATTCCTTGGCGGTGGCCAATTGACTATACAGGATATTTTCGATGGGTCTGTGAAAATACCTCCACTACCGATAACATACCCTAGATAATTGATGCTTGTGACACAGAACTGACTTTTCAAAATGTTAAGAGTCAAGTTAGCTTTGCGAAATTGCTCAGCCAGCCGAACTAACACGGCTAAATGAGACGGGAAATCCTCAGATACTATACACAAGTCATCCAAGTATCCAAATACACAGTACCGAAGATCAGCTGGTATAACCTCGTCCATTAGGCGACACATCGTTGACGGGGCGTTACAAAGTCCAAATGGCATAACCTTGAATTGGTATAATGGCCGACCGGGCACAGTAAATGCGGTGAGAGGTCGCGATTCTGAACTTAGCTCGATTTGCCAATAAGCATCCTTAAGGTCAAGCTTGGTAATAATATTGGCCTTTGGCAATCGTGAAAAGATTCCATCAATACTAGGTAGGGGGTATGCGTCTTTTTTAGTGGCGTCATTTAGTTTTCTAGCATCTAGACAAATTCTAACTTTGTTAGGCTTGATTACTAATCTTAATAGTGAGCTCCACGCACTAGCAGAGGGCTCAATAACGTCAAGTTGAATCATTCTATCCAGCTCCTTATATAGCAATTGTTCGACTGCTGGACTGACTGGGTAGAGTCTTTGCTTTACCGGCTTTGAGTCTCCTACATCAATATGATGTTGTATCAGGGTAGTTCGGCCTAACCTATCTGCAGCACTAGGAAACATTTTTTTAACTAGCTCCAGTTGCTGTCTTTGCTGAGAACTCAAAAGGCAGGAATTTTCTGAATCAGCATCGGCTTCGGACTCAAGAGAACTGATGATATTCGGCGCAAGTGCGAACGTTCTCCAAAAATCATGACCAAGAATTAATTTTTGTTTGATTGATGGGATAACATATAGCTTCATTGGTAATTCTTTCATTTCCACCTCTAACAAACCAACAATTTCTTGGCTGGCACCATCTGCTGTTCTTACAGAGGATTTCAGGGACTTAAATTCCAATTATTATAGTTTATTTCAGCAAGCGAGGAGCCTATGCAGCTTATGTTTGCTCCTGTATCTAACAGACCAAGTTCTGTAGAACCAAAAAACGAAACTTCAGCATAGCTACGCATATCCTTCTGATTATTAAAAATAGTGGAGACAAATAATTTTTTTGTCTTCTTGACTTCATCAAAATATTGTCGCAATCGTTTTGTACGATTGTTAACCCTAGGCTCTAAATTATTAAATATACGATTTCTGACTTCATTATAATTTTGCATTCGTGCAGCATAAGGCTGCTGATGCAAAGGAATAGCTTGTATTACAGACTCAGGGTTGCTAACCCTGGATAAAGCGTCTGGTAACATCAGAGTTACAGCATCATTTAATTGTTTGGGGGCATCCGGTTTTGCACGGGTGCACCCGACTGCCGGTTTTCCGACCGTTTACGGATACAATTTTGACATTGGGGCTTATATATGTTTGGGGCACCACATCCATAGCAGAATATGCGCCTCTCAGCCAAACAATTTTCCCACACATGGCCTATCTCCTCGCAATTCCAACATTTAATATTTGTACTACGCAGAGCAGCCACTTCTGCCTCAGTAACTAACTCTTCTTCTTTATCTGAAGCTGATTCTGTTATGGCATAAACTTGTCTACGAGGCGGAACAGATTTTGACGTGGATACTTTCTCAACACGAACGTTAAGTTCATATGACAAATTTTCACTCATTTGTACCAACCGGCGTAAATGACCAACGGAATGTACAGGCTGATAAAGCAGTTTCTGTCGAGTCTCAGGCAGTAAGTTATTTTTTAAAATTTCAATCAATTCTTCTTCTTCAATTTTCACAGCAGATTTGTCAATCAACCCAGCAACAGCATCGTAAAACGAAGCAAAAGGTTCAGCTTGCTTCTGTTTTCTGGCTCTAATGAGTTCTTTGCTCATAAAGTCAGATCGATAATCACGATATTGCTGTCTCAGCGAAACACACAAATCTGACCACATAATTCTATCCACTTGTTTGTGGTAGCGCCAGTACCAATCACGGGCTTTACCTGTGAAAAGTACATATATATGTTTACATAAAACTGTGAAATCGCTGTCCAGAGTTTCATCGGTCAGAGACTTTACCCGATAAATAAACTCTTCTAATCCTAAACCATCCACCGATCCATCAAAGTGCAGATTCCACTTCTGGATAATCTCAGCCGCTTTATGGTTAGGCTGTGACGATCTGTTTGTAGATAATCTTGAACCACTGGAACCTGGTGTGGCTTGTCTATCACTAGGAGCGGAACGATTGCTACTACCATGTAATGATGACACCACTCTAGTGACCGTTTGTTCAATCATGTTTTGTATCATACAATAATCTATTGGGGGTTATCTCGAATGTTATTTCGTCCTCGGGCGGGCCTACCTCTTCTTCGAGTAGCATTGGCATTTAGGGGAGCGACGAATTCAGTGTTGTTGCTTTGGCTAGCATCAAGTGCAGACGAATGAGAACCACTTAGATTCAGCAATGGAGGCTCTAACACTTGCTGGGCAACAGGCTTTGGTTGTTGGGGGTTATTGAGTGCTCGAAAAAGGTTGCGAGTAACAGCTCTTTGCGCAACAGGTATAGTCCGAGGAGCTGTATTCCTTACTTGGGGCGAACAATTACCAACAACGAGTTTGGGCTCATGTGGAGCAATCGGAGCTCTACAACTAAAACAGCATGGATTTTTTTCAAGCCAACCTTCTAAGCAAGCCTTATGAAAAACATGTGTACAAGGGCTTAGCAAACATGGCTGAGTATTTTCCATGTCTTGGTTACATATGGCACATTGATTTAAATTTTGAACCAGTTCCGGTTCATTTTGCTTTGGGGTGCGATTAATTGGCATTTCCATTACGAAATTATTTCCTGGGTTTGGGCATAATCTTCAAATGAAAGGTAGACGGATTTAAGCGATACAATTTTCAAAGGATGAAGCAGTTTGGGCTATTGAAACTAAAAATAGAAATTAAATCAGCTAAATTTGCGAAAATAGTCCATCAGACGGCAAGGATACGCGAGTCAGCATGATCTCTAGTTCTCGTCCGATCTTACTAAATTTGCAAACCAGTGAATCAACTTTCTATCTTTTATCTATACTTTTCACACTTAACCATTTTCAGATTCTAAGAAAAACATCTATCACTCCCAATCAGTACTGGTATCCTATCAGAATACGCAATATTCTGGAATTGCTTGTGACAATCCTATAACTTATTCTCTTTAAATTTCAAGCGCGCAAGGCATAAAAATCAAGCGAGCATAATTTGGTGTAAATTTTCTTTCCATTGATAACCGATGTTCTTTTCTATCTCTGTCTTTTTTGGGTGACTACTATCAATATTAACATCGCGGCTTAGAACCCAATCAGAGTAACTAGCTTCACAAACCTTAAAAATTGCTAAAATTCCTATATCTCACATGCGGTAGTTAGACTTGTACCAATCTAAACAACAACAGCATGCGTGATATAACCAAAATACTATTTTAAAAAAATTTTTACACACGGGATGTGTGACCTCTAAACCAGATTTTTTGTACTAAGTAAACAAAACACAGCCTAATAAGCCCCACGTTTTGGGCGCCAAAAATAATTATGTAACGTCACGAGGTTTATCCCACGGTTGCAGTTGCAACACAGGGCTAGGTACCGCGGGGCTAGTTGTTTCCTTGCTAGCCACGGACTCGGGTCGATTGATCTGGCGGTTGGGATCCTCTGGTTCCGTCGCTCTTTCGGGTATGGGGGGGTTCGTTGCCATAAACCGACCAACCTACACAATCATTAAAAAAATATAGGATCCCTACTGACTCTAACTATTACCTGAACGGGAGAATACACAACAATCAAAATTTTACTACTTCTCCTTAAAAACATCTAACATCTAATGAACTCGCTGCTGTCATCCTTTTTCACCTGTTTACCAAACAAATAAACAATGCGAGGTCTACGCTGTTATTCGACTATCGCTGTCTTTACCCTCCCAACCTTGGATCTTCACGGTGTATGTATCCGAAGATCCCCATATTTGTTTGTCCGCCTACCTTCTTTTACCGATTATGCCCCACCAGGAAATTAAAAAGAACTTAACAATTCATGTTAGAAAAGGGTAACATGTTTTAATTTCGAATTTTTTTGTACTTAATTGTAAATAAAAATATTTATGTCTTCATCTAAACTTCATGTTTGGTTTCTTGTTTGTTTTCTTGTTTCATAATTTTAATTTTATTTATTTACTATTTATTTAATTTTTATTTATTTAATAAAAAAAATAACTTGTACTAAACGCAGTGAAAAATTGTTTTAATCGCAAATGGCAAAAGAAAAAAAATCAAACAACAATATATACTGTGGAAAAATAATAATGATTAAAAAATGTAACTATAATAATAGTTTTTAGTAAATATGCAGATATAAACAGATTAATATTTAAAACAAAATTCAGCACCAATTAATTTCCATTGATGTTCAGCAATGCAAACAAAAAAAAAAAGAAAGAACATATAAAAATCAATGTGTCAATTTAAAAAAATAAAATTTCTTATTTAAACAAATTAACCATTCACATTGAAAAAATATATATATATAGATATAGCTATCTTCAATCTCATATATATATTTTACTTAAATGGGCTGGGCGTTTCATTACGTTACTTTACTTTATTTGACTGTACGTTAATTTACGGCAGGCACTGTGCGTGCATACAAATCACTCCATAAACATGTGCAAAGAACAATTGTCACTCAAAAACGTCTATCACAACAACAACCACATCTGTGCTTGGCCGGCGCTTGCATAAAGAAGAGTGTGAAAGAGAAGCTTTCTAACAAATGTGCAAGGGCAATGACCTTGCCAGCTGATCTGGTTGCTATGTTAGTTGGCAAGTATTTGTGAAGCAAATACAAATATACTTCTTGTATAAGAGACTTACATGTTCCAATTCCTCGCTGAAAGGCCTTTCGGAGAGCTGCATGCATTTATGACGTATTCGTTGTTTTACGTCAGATAGTTTTTATTCGGTTTTTAATTTAATTGTTTTTAGCACGTTTTCAGTTTTTGGTGTCTTTTTAGATTTGGAGTTATTTTGTACATATGTATGTGTGTACATGGATGTATATTTTTACTTGCTTTGTTTGTTTCACCTTTTTTTTTTTTTTTAAACATTTTCATTCTCACTAGTACATATTATTAGTTACAGTCGGCCTCGTGGAGCTGGTCTCGGCGCTGTTTTCGTGTGTCCAGATGGGGCTTCACTGATCGGCGAGCGGTGCAGCTCAACAGATCTTGGCGACTCTTTTGGGCGCTGGATTGGCCGCAAAATGATGACCATGAGAAAGACCAAAAATAAATTGCCACTGCCGTCTCCTTCCGACCACGATTTCTTGACCCGCCTGTGGGTAAAACGTGCGGATTGGGATGACGGCAATTGCGGGGCCTTTGGGTACAATTCCCAATTTTTAAAAATTGAAAAAATTAGCAACCACAAAAAAAAAATCACTGCACTTGCACGTACCACGAATATTCAAAATGCTAAACGAGAGTTATCTCGTCGAATTTCTCCTTGTTGACAGGTGATGCGGACAGATTTAAGTTTTCCACACTTTCCTCAAGTTGGCACATGTGTTTTAAACACAAAATTGGCACACCCTTGCGTGTGTTCTTTATTTAAATCGACTTTGCAGAAAAGAGGTTAAACGCATGTTCGCGACGGCTTATAAACGCCGGCAGAGCTTTTTCGGCAGCGGCGACTGCAGAGTTACATGCGTGGGCGTCGGCGCTTTAGTGCAGTGGCGATAATTAGTTGTCAATACTAATTGCGTGCCCGACAAAAAGCTGTCTGCTATAAAAAGTTCTGGCAGCGATCGTTAACATTTAAACTGAAACTAACGACCGTTACATCACACAAGAGTCTTTCTTTCTTTCTTGCTTCGAAAATTATTCTGTAGATTTCCGTTAGGGAAGAATGTAGTCTCTCCACTGTGGAGTTACTTGAAGATTGTTGAAATGATGTCGTATGTTTCTGTATGTCATATTGTGAACAAAAATTGGTGAAAATTTTGCGTGAAAATTCGGATCCTTGATCACATATAAGTTTCTTGGGTACTCCGTGAGTGCATAAAAATTGTCTTATAAACTTTACGACATTAAAACTCTCTCTAGCTGTCACAGTGTATGCTACTGCGAATCTTGAAAATTTGTCTATTATTGTCAGAATGTTTTTTCCGATTATTGTATATATGTCAATGTGGATTATATCCAAAGGTCTTTCAGGTGTTTCTGTTTCTTGAAACACTATCTTTTGTGGATTTCTTTCGTATTTTAATTTTTGACAGATGCTACAATTGTTGATAAATTGTGTAATTTTAAACTTAAGGTTTGGGTAAAAGATTGTTCTTTTAAGGTGTTTGAAGGTTTCTTCAATTCCTCTATGGTTATTCTTTGTATGGTAGCTTTCTATAATGGGTCTCAGTATTTCGTCGTCGTTGATGTCTTCTAAGTGGTTGCACCTAATGACTTTATAAAGTCCTGTGTCTTGGAATAATTCTTCTGAGTTAATAATTGTGACAATTTGGGCAATTTTACAGTTGAGGTCGCTAACATTGTCTTAACATAATGAGGCGATGCAAACAATAAGCAGAAGGGCTTTTACATTTACGATAACATTTTAGTATTTTATGCATCCTGCTCCGAACATACTCCCCCCGTTGGAGAATGTACTTTTTCAACAGATGCAGTCGAAAGGGGCAGGATGGCTAACTTGGTCACTGCTCTCTTGGTCAGCCCATTTTCGGCTCCATGAATCGTGGATTCGACTCTGCCAAGACGCCATTTGAGAGGCGGAAGGTTGTCATCCTTGAGCAGCACCATAGCCCCTCGTTGTAAATTGAGTTGCGGAACTCGCCACTTGCTGCGTTCTTGAAGCGATGAAAGGTAATGGGTGCTCCATTTCCGCCAAAAATTCTGACGCATCTGACAGACGCATTTGCCAGCGACTAAGAGAGCCTTCCTTAAGGAACCAATGAGGAAGTGAGCCGGTGTAAGCACATTCTGGTCATCAGGCCTGTCTGAAAGAGCATAAAGAGGACGAGAATTGAGAATAGCAGATATTTCGTATGCTAAAGTTCGAAGTTCGTCAACGGAGAGGATAGATCGGCCAACAACTCGAGTTAAAGGATAAATTTCCACTCCATGCCATTCCGAATGCAGGTTTCATTTGCTGCTTTGATGTGTGGGTCGCTAAGGAACAGCTCTTTGAGCTCAGATAGCTCATTTTTTGCTCCCACAAAATTCGTGGCATTGTCCGACCAAAGGATGCGTGGTTTTCCGCGGAGGCTAATAAATCGTCTTTAAGCTGCAATAAATGCAACAGTTGAAAGATCCTGCACGACTTCCAAGTGCGCCGCCTTGGTGGTAAAACATACGAAAATCGCAATGTAGCACTTCATTGGCGATTTGTTTCGAGATTCAGGTTTGTGGTAGAAAGGACCACAGTAGTCGATTCCAGTTGTATTAAAGGCTGGGTTTGGTTTTACACGATCCGCTGGTAGTCTGCCCATGATGTGCTCGACATAGCGCGGCTTGAGGCGATGGCATCTTAGGCACTTGTTGACAACGCTTGATACGGTCTTAAGACCGCCGGTTGGCCAATACCTTTGCCGCAATGATGCGAGAAGGCTATTAGCCCCAGCGTGAAGAAATTCCGTGTGAAAATGAGTGATTATGGCTGTCGTTACTGGATGCCCCTTTGGCAACAATATGGGGTGCATGGCGTCATAATCCAAATGCGAGTTATGAAGACGGCCACCCACTCTTATCAGTCCGTTGGCGTCTATGAATGGATTCAGAGACAATAAGTTACATTTGTAAAACAGCGTTTTCCTGCCAGAGAGCGTTGCGTAGTCAACTGCAAACGTTACTTCTTGGATGTTTCTCAGCAGTAAATATGTGCCCAGTTGTATTTCATCGACGGTCAGCTTTCCAAGTATTCGATTGCCTTTGTTTCCATTGATGCACAGAAATCTGTAAATATAAGCAAATACGCGTTGTAGGCTTCTAAAAGTGTTTTGGTATTTGCATTCGTTCGACATGTCTGTTTTTAAGGAGATAAGCAGTACGTTTCGTCGACGCTCGGGGAGCTCCTTGACGATTCCATGCTGGCGGGCCAGTTTGAGGCTGGCGATTGTAAAAATGCTGGGCCATGATACCACATTTTGTGATCCAATAGTTCCTTTGGTGTGCAGCCAGGCGACAAAATATCAGCTGGATTCATGAGCGTTGGGACATGTTGCCAACTCATTCCCCTGGTCTTTTCTTGAATTTGTGAAACTCTATTAGAAACGAAAACATTATATTCAGACGTTGAGCCGCGGATCCACGCGAGTGCGATGGTGGAGTCCGACCAGCAGTAAAATTCACATTTGAAAGGTATGTCGCAAGATATGCACTAGTTCGGCTAATACTAATGCTGCAGATAGTTCTAATTTCGGGATCGTTAATGTCTTTAGCGGCGAGACTCTAGACTTTGCGCATAATAAGTGTGATGTGATAAGATCTTTAGAATTGGATCGAAGGTATACGCACGCTCCATATGCCAACATACTTGCGTCACAGAACGCGTGTATTTGATACGATGCTCCAGGAAGCATTATATACCGAGGGAATTTAAACGTACTGACGACTGATAGCTGTGAAATCAGATTGCACCATGCTGCTTGGAGTTCTTCTGGCAAGATATCGTCCCAATTTAGATTCTCTTTCCACAGCGTTTGTATAAATATTTTGGCCTTTGTAATGATAGGCGAAATTAAGCCCAATGGATCGTAAGTTCTGGCGACTGTAGATAGCACAGAGCGCTTGGAGGCTAGATTCTCAGGCAACACCCTCTGAAAATTGAACAGAAAGATGTCGGAGTTTGGGTTCATGCCAGTCCCAGAGCCTTAGCTACATCGGATCCATCGCTAAATTTTAATAATTTCTCCTTGTCAGTCTCGAGCCCACCATCGAGTGCAGCTGATTCGTTCGAGCTCCATATCCGGATAGGAAAGTGGCCAAGCGCTAACAATCCCTGTATCTAACGTCTGATTTCCGCAACTTCCTTAATGCTGTCTCCTCCGGATATTAAATCATCGACGTAGAAGTCTCTGCGAAGAATCTTGTAGCCGATCGGGAAGACTTTTTCTTCGTCCAGTGCGAGCTGGTGCATTGCGCGAATCGCTAAGAAGGCAGCCGGCTTCGTTCCATAAGTCACTGTGTTTAGTTTGTACGCCTTTATTGGATCAGATTTGCTGTCACGCCAGAGAATAAGCTGAAGGTATTCGTCAGGATGAGAGATTCTGACGCATCGATACATTTTGCATATGTCACCACATAAGGCAATCCTGAAAAAGCGAAAACGGAGAAGAGTTTTAAAGATTTTTGCTTGTATTGTAGGACCTACGAACAATAGGTCATTTAATGACAAGCCAGATGTGGATTTGGCAGATCCATCAAATACGACGCGAAGTTTTGTACTCGTGCTGTCGGGCTTTTCCACGCAGTGGTGCGGTAAATAGAATTTTGGATGCACTGATTCATCTGAGGCCAAAGACATATGATTCAGTTCTATATATTCGTGTATAAATGCGGTATACTGCGACTTGATTTCAGCGTTTTTAGCTAGCCTTGCCTCTAAGCTGAGGAACCGGCGAAGCGCTCTATTGTACGAGTTTCCAAGGTTTCTGAGATCTTTTTTGCACAAATTGCATCTTCTTCAGAAAACGGAGATGGTGAGTCATGGCAACCTTCGATTTCCCAGAAATGTTTGACGATTTCATTGAGCGACATGCTAGATTCTGCACAATTTGCAGCATTGCGAAGCGAGAGCAAGGATGAGCTTCTGGCGTTTGAATGTGATAGCCCTCCAGAGACTGTCCATCACAGCTTAGTGTTTTGATGAATTAATCCGCTGTTTGGTAAGTGAGTTTTTCCTGTGCTAATAATATCAAAAAACAAGCTGGCTCCGATGAGCAAATCTATGCGTTGAGATTTGTAAAATTTCGAGTCAGCGAGAGCGATGCCGTTGGGTATGTTCAAGTTGCTTATGTTGAGGTCATAATGAGGTTGATAATCAGTGATGGTTCGCGTCACGACAGCTGTGAATGAAGCACCATAGCTTGCATCCTGAGATTGGACAAAGATATCGACTGACTTGCTAGCATCTAGAAGTGATTCTCCAATGCCAGAAATGGAGATGTGCGAACGACGACCTTTAATTTGAAGCTGATTTGCAAGACGCGTTGTGACAAAGTTAAGCTGAGATGCAGAATCAAGTATTGCTCGACAAGGAATCATATCCCCGTATCGATTTTGAACCAGAACAATAGCAGTTGCGAGCAACACGTAGTCATTAGGCATATTATTTGAGGCTTTGGGTTTATGTGGTGTTGCAGAGCTTGATATGAGAGATGCTGTAGTTGGTGTCGTGCCCTGCGCAGGCGATGCCGGGGAGGTGCTTTCTGATTGCATGTGTAGAAGAGAGTGATGCCTTTCGGAGCAATGCCTGCAATTGCCAGATTTACATTGTTGGAGAACGTGGCGCTTTCTCAAGCAGTTCAAGCAGTAGGTGAGGTGAGAGATTCAAAAATCGATTGCATTTGAAAATATAGTGCTCCTTTGATTCACAAAATAGGCATTGTCTACTTGAACTAGGCGACGACGCCACCACAAGAGAGTTTTTGGTCGATTTGTGAGCTGACTTTCCTACCTGTGCACTGGGTGTCTGATTTACCGCTGCGTTTTCTAGATTTTCCATAGTTCTGCATCTTTTCTCAAAGAATGACGACATCGAAGACCACTGAGGCAGCTCGGATGTTGTAAAACTCTCTTCCCAGCGCTCATGTGTGCGTTGATCAAGCTTCTGCTTGACGATATGAATCAGGAATCCATCCAATATTTGATTTGGTGCGGCTAGCGAGTTTAACGCACGCAGGTGAGAATTTAATTTGTCACTCAGATTACGCAAGCTGGCAGCAGAACCCCTTTCCACACCCATTAGCCCGAAAATAGCCTTTACGTGTGCCTGGAAATGAAGAAGTTTATTATCGAAACGATTGCAAAGTAAACTAAGAGCTGTATTATAATTATTCTCTGTTGGCTCCAGAGACCGTATTGTCTCCAATGCGACGCCTTCCAAGCTAGACGGAAGATGCTGGAACTTTTCCACTTTGCTCATTTCCAAGTCGATTTCAATGACAGTACTGAAAATTGAGAAAAAGTTTGGCCAGTCCACGTATGAGCCGCTTAACTTTGGCAGCTGTAGCTGTGGAAGTCTTGCTGTGCGAATTGTGACGTTGCTAGAGCCATCGCTTGTGAAATTTCGCACTACTGTAGAGTTTAGGACGCCGTTTTTACGTTGCAAGGCAGCAAGTTTACGAGACAGGGTCGTTCTAACCTCAAAGTAGGCATGATCAAATTCTGTACGCGTATTTGATATAAATTCCGTGATATCGATTTTTTCCTAACTTGTCTGTGCAGCGTTGAAGTCACCTTTCATGGTTTCCAGCATGTCCAACCGAACCGAGATCTCTGTTTCCTCGAAGCTAGCGATTTGGTCCGAGTTCAAATAACTATTAAAAGCTTCTAACTGGCGTTTTACTGAGCCGGCCTTTGCTTTATAAAAATCTTTTCACTACTCACGGCGTCGTTCATATTTGGGCTTTTAGTGTGCGAGATGAGCCGTTTGTATGTTTTGCGCGACGGTATGCACTTTGTCCGTTTGAGCAGACACGTGTAAGTACAACGATATATACTTATGTATGTGACAATCTACCGAAAATGTTCGCGTAAAGTAAGGTGTACAACGATATGCACAACTGTAAACGTATGTTGGTATGTACAACGAAGTTGCTGCGAAGAAGCAAGGCAATAAGGGTAACTGTTTCACGAATGTATGTTTGCGTAAAGTAAAGTGTACAACGATATGTACAACTGTAAACGTATGTATGTATGCACAACAAGTTGCCGCGACGAAGCCAAGCAATGAGAGTAACTGTTTCACGAATGTAGACGAAAGAACACTCAAGCACGCAAAGCAAAGGGTACAACGATATGCACCAATTTATGTTCGCAGCTTATGCGCGATCGAGTCACTGAAATAATATTTTGCACGACGATATATATAAGTTTATGTGTTTGCAACCGAATTGTTACAAACAGCAGTTTAAATGATTAAGCTAAGCACTTGGAGCAGCAACCGACAGAGAATGAAAGGGTAGAAGTAGAGAGTAAATCACGTCGGTGTCACCAATGTTTTGAGGAGAATCGATTTCACCTTATTTTTACTTTTAATATTTAATGAAATAACAGCAGACTTTTGCGTGTCTAATTTACTAATACTTTTAGCCCTTTTTATTGTGATCGTTTGACCTTGTGCTTAGTTAGAGGTTGAGTCGTACAAGATAGAACCGTTTCGGTGGTTAGAAAAAGAAGAAGTGAACGTAAAGCAATTTGGGCAGTTTTACAGTTGAGGTCGCTAACATTGTCTTAACATAATGAGGCGATGCAAACAATAAGCAGAAGGGCTTTTACATTTACGATAACATTTTAGTATTTTATGCATCCTGCTCCGAACAGTCTCTATTGTAAGTTTCTTCTGATATAATCTTTTTTATCTTATGCGTGAAAGGAGTGATGGTTTGTATGCCTTGTGGCGATTGAATTTGAAAAATTATCTGTATACTAAATTCGTTTAGTGGTTTATCAGACAAGTATATATTGTGATTACTTTGTAGTGTGTAATCACGATCGTTAACATTGATGTCTGCTGGTAAGCGACTAAGCGCATCGGCCACTACATTTTGTGACCCCTTAGTATAGACTACTTCGTAGTCGTATTCTAGTAGTTTGAGTTTCCAACGAACTAGTTTCGAATTTGGCTCTTTGAAGTGCATAAGCCAAGTAAGGGGTCTGTGGTCTGTTACCAGTTTGAATTTTTGACCGAAAATGTATGGTCTGAAGTATTTGGTTGCCCAAACGATTGCTAACATTTCTTTTTCTACTGTCGAGTAGTTTTGTTCTGTGTCTGAAAGGGTTCTACTAGCAAATGTGACTGGTCTAAGTTTCCTTGAGAAAGTACCGCGCCAATAGCTACATTGCTAGCATCTGTTGTTAGGATGAATGGTTTTGAGAATTCGGGGTATTGTAAGATTGGTTCGTTACATAACAATGTTTTACAATTGTTAAATGCTTTAACGTATTCCTCGTTCATTATCCCTGAAGCTTTGTTCTTTAATTGTTGTGTCAATTTTGTGATTTGGGCGAAGTTTTTAATGAACTTCCTATAATAGCCCAATAGACCTAGGAATGATTTGATTTGTTTTTTAGTTTTGGGAATGGGGAATGCTTTGATAACTTCTAATTTTTTGGGGTTGGGTTTGATTCCCTGTTCGGAAACTACATGTCCTAAGTATTCGATTTCTTTTCTGAGAAATTCAAATTTTTCAGGCTGTAGTTTGAGACTAGCTGCACTAATCTTTTCAAAAATAGTCTTTAGATCGTTAATGTGTTCTTGGAGTGAAGGTGAAAATACGATAATGTCGTCTAAGTAAATGAGACAACTTTTGCCATTTAGTTCGGCTAAAATGTAGTCCATTACTCTTTGGAAGGTTGCTGGAACATTGGTTAAACCAAAAGGCATTCTGATGAATTCAAAATGACCACCTTCTGCTGAGAATGCTGTCTTGTCTGTGTCTTTGGGGTCCATTTCAATTTGATGATATCCACTAGCTAAGTCTAGTGCTGAGAAGTATTTTGCCCTTCCTATTTTATCTAGTACTTCGTTCATGTTGGGCATTGGGTATTTGTCCTTGACTGTCTTTTCATTGAGTTTTCTGTAGTCTACTACGAGTCTCCACTTTTTCTCTTTTGAAGCGTCCGGTTTCTTAGAAACTAAGAATACTGGAGCGCTCCATGGAGAGTGGCTATGTTTAATTATGTCTTGGTCCAGCATTTTGGCAATCTGTGTTTGGATTTCTTTTGCCTCAGACTTTTGACTGTATCTAAATGGTCGGTTGTAAATTGGAATATCGTCTGTTGTCTTTATGTTGTGTTTTACCCGGTTCGTAAATGTAAGTCTCTCTGTACTGTCGTAACTGTGGTAACGGTATTATAACTTTTGCTGCTTCGTCTATAGTGAACACTTGTGTTGTTTGGTTATCTTCAGAATATATCTGCATTTAAAAATTTGGTGTCTCTAAGAAGAAATCCTTGAAATTTACTCTAGCTTGTGATTGTTTCAAAATATCCATTCCTATGAGTCCGTCAAAGTATGAATGAAATTGGAATAATAATAAAGGGAATTCTCTATTATCCTTAAATTGCCTGAATAATGTGGCGTTGGTCTTTGAGAGTAAGGTGTGTACGTTAAGTACTGTTTTGATAGAAACGTGGTTTTCTAGATTAATTTGGTCTGTTTGGTTTACTAAATATGGTCTGATAAAAGAAAAGGTTGAACCTGTGTCTATTAAGAATTTTAGGGGATTGCCTTTTTGTAGCTCTAAGAGTACATATGGTAAGGACGAACCATGATTAGCTTTATTTATGTACCCTGTTGTTTTGTCGAGGCTGTATTGTAAAAATTTGCGGCATCGTTTATGTTATGTAGTGAAGCTTGTTGGTCTTGTTCAGTATTTTCTTGAATATTGTGGAATGAAGGTTTGTTCCTCTGTGAGATATCGTATCTATTTCTGTCATGTTCATTGCTGGTATTTTTGTCGGGCTTAGGCATAATGGCCGGGAGAGGGCGAGGATTCGAGTTTTGTCTGTAGCTGTTATTTTGGTTAGAATTGTTTCGTGAGTAATTATGTTGGTTTCTGTATTGATTGTTTCTGTTCGATCGATTGTTATTGTATGACTTGTTGTCTTTGTTTTCAATTCTTTGCCTCTGTTCTGGTCTGTGTCCCGAGTTACTATTGTCCGCACTACGTTTGCGTTGTTGGAAGTAAATTTGTCTTTCCTTAGTGGCCCATTCGTAAGCCTCCTTGAGATCTTTAGATCTCATAGCTCCAACTGTTGCCCCTAGTGGGCCTTGCATGCCACTTAAAAATATATTTAAGCAAGTGTTTGCGAAAAGTTCTTTTTTGGTCTTAATTAAGAGTGGCTCAGACTCTTTAGTTTCGGTGAGCTTGAATAATGCGATTTTAATTTCGTTCACTTTTCGAGAAATTCCTTTAGTGCTAACTTTGTTTGTATCAGTCCGTGAAGTTCATACATTAGTGTTGATTCGTCTCGTTTGTCCGAACAATGTAACATAACAGCTTCTTTTATTTTATCCCAATTAAGGTTGGCTCCCGATGCATGAAGTGCATCGTTTGCTTTTCCTTCAATCTTGTTTCTAATAGATCTTAATAGAAATTGTCCGTACGGAGTTTGGTCAGTACCTCTAATGAATAAGAGGATTTCTTCAACGTTAATTATGAATTCACTTAGGGTCTTGGGGTTTCCGTCATTACTTTGCGAGAAAACGAATTGCGTCTGGAATTCTTAACGACGAGAAAATGTCCAGTGGGTTAGTGTTGGCTAATTGATTGGGTGGGGGTGAACTTGAGTTCGAAGTCATCGTTGTTGAACTATTCGGGGCTCGAATTAAATCTTGTTCGATATGAATTTCCCTGATATCTTCTAGACTCACTGCGGTTCTAGTCTTGCTTCTAGTTGTGGGGATTAATCTTTTAACTCTGTTAACGTTAAGGTGTATTTACACTAGTTGACTGACAAGTCAACATTGACATCAATTTAGTCAACCCTAGTGTAAACAGCTGTCAACCTGGTCAACTGTTGCGTTGACAATAGTTTGACAACACGAAAAACAACAGTTGACGCTTTGAATGTAAACAAAGTCTAAACACTTTGAGTCAATAGTTGATGTCACAATTGACGTGTTGACTACACAAAATCAAATTGACTTCATGTTCATTCATTTGCTTTGTGTTGACCAAATTTATTCAACGATATTTATTTATTTCGATATTTCAATATCGAAAGAAGATTCGTTTCGATTGCGGGCGATAGCATATGACCAACTTTATTTAACGATATGTATTTCAATATCGAAAGTACAGTTGATTCGGTTGCGGGCGATAGCTTATGACCCTTTACTAAACGATTTTTCAATATCGAAAGTAGAGTTGATTCGGTTGCGGGCGATAGGTATTTTGGCAGTTGTTCTTCTCTAGTGTGTGTTTTTCTGTGAGTGACATTGTGCTATTTAATGTGCTATAACAATGGAGAATTTAGATGATCTTCATGTTGATTTAAAACCGATAAATAAACGCGCCAGAAAGACGGTAGCATTGTGGTCGGAGGAGCAGTGCTACTCTTTAATAAACTTAGTTGAAGAAAGGACTAATTTATGGGACTTAACCAGCGGTGAATACAAAAATCGAAATAAAAGGGAGAATTCATGGGAAGAAATTGCAAAGATTCTTCAATTCCCAAAAAGAAGAAGTCTCAAATAAATGGAATTTGTTGCGCCAGCAATTTCGTGTAAGTAAAAATCCTTTTATTTTCATGTAATTATTAATATTTTATTAAATGCAATGCAACTTATTATAGAATGCTCACAATAAGGTTCGATTGACTAAAAGTGGTCAGGCTGCTGCTGCTCGGAAGCCGCCAAATCAATTTTACACTGCTATGCTCTTCTTGCAACCCATACTTAGTGGTGACTCTGGATCGCGTACATCAAGCTATGTAAGTTTTTAATTTTTATACTTTGATACCAAATGTATCATAGTATATTGGGTTTGTGCAAGGTCTGTCATGGTGTCTGTCTGTCCGTCCGTCCGTCCGTCTTTTTTTTTTTGTTTTTTAATGTTCGTTGTTAGTTGGATAGCCGCAGGCTGCGTATTGCCAGCTCACCTCACCTTCTGCCGATATGAAATGTTGCTTAAAATGTTCCCTTATTTGGCATGCTGTATTGCTTGTTCTTCCGCTGTTTGCTGATTGTAGATCCAACAAGCTGTTTTCCTCTGATCGCCATTTCCCTGGTACAAATTCACCATTCTGCTCCCTGTCGAAATCACTTGAGCTTGTGTACTCACTCTTTCTTGTAATTAAAAAGTTGTGAAGTACTGAAATGGCTAAAACAATCTTTGTGGCATTTGCGGGTTGTAGATCTATTGTTCTGCGAAGAATTCTAAATCTTGCCGCGCAAATTCCAAATACATTTTCAATTATCCTACGCGCGCGGGACAGCCGATAGTTAAAAACTCTTTGGTTCATATCTTGTTGCCGGAACGCAAATGGCTTCAAAATATAGGGCTTTAGTGGAAACGCATCATCAGCAACAATAACAAACGGCATTGGCTCGGCTCCATTTCGTAGTGGCTTTGGGTCTGGCAAGTTCAGAGTATTTTGCTCCAAAGCTTTTGATAATGTGCAACTGAAATACATATTTAGGGTGTTCACAAAGTGTAGTATCATAGCAAAAGAGGAAAAGTGTAAGCATCTCCAACAACAATTTGTACTGAGTGTAGTTTGCACTTTGTGCTAGACCCCAACCCTTGACTATAAAAATCGTGGCAAGTATTGCATAGAAATGACAGTAAAAACTTGAAAAGTGTTGCAAAAGTCGCCAAGAACACAGACGATATTTTGGTATTTTTGGTATAATTAAGTGCTTTAGGTGCTAAATCAAATCAATTAGCTGTCATTGAGCAAAACTGAAAACAGTAAGTAGGCTATGCTTTTAAAGGCATTTTCTATTTATTTTCTTCCAATCACTCCCTCAAACTACACTTACAATAATAGAATTAGAGATAGCAAGCTTGCAACACAATTGTGTGACAATTGGGTGTTCACGATAGCAGTGTTGTATCGATACACTTGTGCAATGATACTACACTTTGTGAACACCACTAATGTATAATTTATATAATAAAATAATATTATCTCTGCCAATACCGTGCAAATACACCGCCATCAGAATCACGACCACATGCTCCAACGTCAATGTATGTGAATTTATATTCGCCGTCAGCCAATGCCATTAAAACAATACTGTTGGTTTTTTTGTAATTAAAATACTTGGATCCACTTTTAGTCGGTGCTTGTATTGCGACGTGCTTCCCATCCAGAGCACCAATACAATTTGGAAAATCCCACCGTTTTTTAAAAACATTAGCAATTTTTTCCCACTCAGCAGCAGTCGTAGGCATCTAAAATAAACAAAAACTAATTTAAAGTGTTTTTTATAGACAATGAATGAAGATGCAAGCTTGTCACAGCTCGACTCCACGGTTGAGGAAATTGATTATGAGATGCCTGCGTCAACGCAATCTTCGTCAAACTCTACATCGACCATAAATAAGGCACCAAAGCGTCGATTGGTCGATACCGACAGCAGTGTGCAACGCACTGCTTTATTAAAGCAAGCTTGTGAAATTTTAGCCACTACTAAAGAGGATGACGAGTTTGAGCTCTGGGGCAAATCAGTTGCAGCAACACTTCGCAACTATCCAGATGCCACCGCCGTGCGCTTGGCTAAATTTAAAATGAATACCATATTGGCATCTCTGGAAGCCGGAGATTTGGATAAATCCAATAATTAAAATAATCAATTAATTTAAGCTATTTAAATAGCTTTCTTTAAATTAAATTAATAAAAAAAATTGTTACCCTAAGAAAATCATCCTTCAATGTTTGGTATATTGCATCACAGCATTCTTGGATAATTCCCGAAATTGATGAAACCGAGATCTTAAACAAAAAGCTTAAACTGTGCATGCTGTCCCCGGTGGCCAAATACCGAAGTGTCACGGTGAGCCTTTCTGCGGCAGATATTGCTTTGCGTAGTCGGGTGTCTGCTTTTTTTATTAATGGTTGTACACGTTCAAGTAAGCAGTCAAAGTCGTTTGGTCCCATTCGAACAAAGTCCTTAAACCGATCTGGACTGTTAGAACGAAATATTTGTTCAAAAGAACGAAAAAACCCCGATTCTTCACGTTCCAAGTAAAGCTCTTGAACCCACATTGATCTTTTCCGTTTATTTAGCTCTTGCTCTGTTTCGTCAAGAGCTAAAATCACGATCAATGCTGCAGCCATTTTTCTTTTCAAAGCCATTGTACTCCCTTTACATTAAAGGAAGAAAATTACATATTAATTTGTTTTTAATAACATTTGCATACTTACCAGTTTTTTTTAATAAATGCAATATCACACACACAATATATAATGAAGTGACAAAATGATTTAAATAAAACAGTATATTCCAGAGAGCCAACCAATCAAAATTTCGATATTTCAAGTGTTGTTATATTCCAGAGAGCCAACCAATCGAAATTTCGATAGTTTTGCAGCAATGAGCTTGTATTTGATGACGAAGCAATAATAATTTGGCAGCACTGGTTCTATCTTTATGAAAAGCGCCATCTGTGTTTAATTTTCAAGTGCACCGAATGCATTTTTAAATCTATTTGTAAACCATAAACGCCATCTACCCAATTTGCAAAGTAAACACAAAACATTTAATTTTCAGCAATTTTCTCACCCTGATCAAGTCGCAATCTATTATGTTTTTCTATCAAAAACACAACTATTAATAATTAATATATTTTAATAGCCAGGTGGTGAATAGCAAAGAAAAAAAACTATCAATGAAAAACACCTTGGTTGCTCTATCAAACATAAAAATTAAAAATATGTCAGGCATTGCCTGAAAATTCATTGCTTAAAATAATTGACAGCAACTAACTTCAACAAATGTGGATACCAACTAGTTTAAATACTTATCAATTTCATCATCAACTCGTTGACATTAAGCACGTTGCCCAACACGAAAATTAGTTGACAGCCCGGATTTTTTCTCAACTCAGTCAACTAGTATAAACACAAATTTTGTGTTGAGCTTGGCTGACAGTTGTTGATAGAGTGAAAATTGACGCTAAGTCAACTAGTGTAAATGAAGCATTATTCATTTAATCTGATTATATTGTTGTTCATTGATGTGTATGTGTGTGTGACATATGTGTACTTATTCTTATAAGCTAATATTGTGTGTGTGTGATTTATAGTGTACTTATAGTTAATATATATTTAACTGTTGAGTTATATCTGGAACGTGAAGTGGATTTGAATTTGTTGTCACTGCATCGATTGTATTCCGGTCCTGCATGTGTTTCCTCAAGTTAGTGCGTACTGCAGCTAAAGTGAAATGAACATAATTAGTCTCAGAATATTAATCGATAAATTTTATAACATTATAATGTTTACACCTGAGCTTTTGCGTTTCGCAGCGATCTTCCCTATCAATGCGCACTGCATATAACACGAAATGAATACACTGTTTCGACCGCAACATTTGATGAGTGTTAATTTGCATGTAATCTTTTGTCTCCATACTATTCTGCGCAATGCAGTTGTTTCTTTCCTTGTGTAACTGCGCACTGCAGTTATCACAAAACAAAAAAAAACATAGTTTGGCTTTAGATTTAGAATAATTGATGTTATTTTCTTTATATTTTGATGATTTAAGGCCTGTTTACCCAAAAATTTAATTTAATTTAATTTAATTTAACAGTCAGCTGACTCAATCAAACCTATGCGAACTCTATGTGAGCGTTTACCCAAAATTTAATTTAATTTAATTTAATTTAGTTTAGTTCCGAACCTGCAGGTTGCAGATTCTTAAATCTTTTCGGTGTTGCAACACCAACCAACATGTTGGTAAGCTTGAAAATACAGAACAGCTGATCAAAAAGTGTGGTGCAAAACGTTTACATATTCAAATATTTAAATGAACGAGCATAAGCTAATTATTTTAGTTGAAAATTATGTCTGTTGTGTGATTAAAAGTCAAAATACTTCAAAAATATAATTAAAAAAGATAAGTTTGGGCTTATATATTGCCATTAGCTCAAGTAAAAATGTGTTTGAATAACAATTCAAAATGTAACGGAGTGTTAACAACACTGCTAACATAATTTTACACGCTTTACACACTGTTTCCTTAAATTAAATTAAATTTTGGGTAAACGCATACATTTTCTTAAATTAAATTAAATTAAATTAAAATAAATTAAATTAAATTAAATTTTGGGTAAATAGGCCTTTAAGAATCTGCAACCTGCAGGTTCGGAACTAAACTAAATTAAATTAAATTAAATTAAATTTTGGGTAAACGCTCACATAGAGTTCGCATAGGTTTGATTGAGTCAGCTGACTGTTAAATTAAATTAAATTAAATTAAATTTTTGGGTAAACAGGCCTTAAGCTTGAAAATACAGAACAGCTGATCAAAAAGTGTGGTGCAAAACGTTTACATATTCAAATATTTAAATGAACGAGCATAAGCTAATTATTTTAGTTGAAAATTATGTCTGTTGTGTGATTAAAAGTCAAAATACTTCAAAAATATAATTAAAAAGATAAGTTTGGGCTTATATATTGCCATTAGCTCAAGTAAAAATGTGTTTGAATAACAATTCAAAATGTAACGGAGTGTTAACAACACTGCTAACATAATTTTACACGCTTTACACACTGTTTCCTTAAATTAAATTAAATTTTGGGTAAACGCATACATTTTCTTAAATTAAATTAAATTAAATTAAAATAAATTAAATTAAATTAAATTTTGGGTAAATAGGCCTTCAGTTGCAATCACATGCACGTTTGATACGTTGTGACTCGAAATGAATGTTCGCTTCATACTCATTCAAGAAAAATCACAACGAGTATCAAACCCGAAAGTGCACAATCACAACGGATACAAGTATAAGTTCGAGTTTGAGCGAAAGTGCTTTACCCGTTGCAGCTCTCTGGTATACAACAATATGTTGGTAGTTTATAAGTATTTATTGAAAATAAATGAATATAAATGGGCTTGTTTCCCTTTGAATCTCTCAAACTGAAGTGAAGTGGCTTCTTACTGCAAGTGGTGTCGGCGTCGTCTCGGTGTCGGCGGCGGCGACTACTCCAGTGGCGTAGTCGTTGATATTTCAAAGGGGGCAAGTCAGTGGTGGAGTCGATGTGGCTTGGACGGGGGTACCGTGACGGTAACTCGGTCGCGCCACTATCCAAGCACCACATTGACTTTGATAGTTGGTCCGTTTTACGAACATTCGCGAGCATGGAAAAATTACTTTCTTCATTTTAGTTTTCTTTATTGTTCTTCATTTTGCACTGAGCTATTAAATGACTGTCCCTGCCGCATCTATAACACTTTTTCTTGTTCGTAGATACCGTTCTTTCTTGCGCGCACTTTTTGCCTGCTGTACATCACTATTAGAGTCTGCTTTGCTCAACATTTGCCTTTCTCCCTCTTCCATAATCTTGATCTTCAAATCAGATAGGGATGGCAATACCTCTCGAGTTTCAATCGCTCTACAAAATTCTCGAATGTTCCACTAAGTCCCGACAATAGCACAATAGATAAAATGTCTTCTTGTATGTCCATTTCTATCTCTTTCAACTTTTCTATGTCTGAAAACTCACTTAAGAACTCTTGCACACGAGTGACATCACCAAGACTCAAACGCAGCAATTTTTTGAACAATTAAATTTATCGTGTAGGTCCACGCGGTTACAATACACTTACGAGCTTCTCCCAAGCTTCTTTTGATGTGTTACAGTTTTTTATGATGTGAATTTGAGACGCCTTTACACCCAGCAATATACTTGCTAATGCTTTCTCATCGCGCGAATCGAAAATTGCTTTTTGTTCTGCATTGTCATTTTCACTTTTTACAAGTCTAACGCAGACTACCGGCCAAGTATCACTGTGGATTAATATGCTTCTCATTTGCGCCGACCACGCCGCATAATTCTCGCCGTCCAACTTGTCGATCGCAAACAAACCTTGTGTAGTATGCACATATATTTATGGTACACGGTATTAAATGTACCCAAATCAGTAACACTTTGTTGCTGTATAAACATAACACAAAAAGGCAATAACACTTTGCCATTGCATAAACATATTCGGACACACACTCTCAAGTACATTTCAAGTACTCTTCGAGTGCACCGAAATATGATCCTACAACAACTAGACAGCGTCAGCATGTGTCCCATGCATTGACCGCTTAAGAATGCATGTGCATAACACACTCTGCCCGCAGCGACGTATCCGTCGCTTATATATATACACCCAACTCTTTTTTTACACGGTAGATACGTTCCTCAGAAATCCGTGTAAAAAAAAACCGTGTAAAAAAAGAGGCGTTTCCTATAGTAAAACGGGGGATACGTTCCATGTGATTTGAAAACCGTGTAAGATGAAATAAAGAACTATATTAACTTCGAAAAACCGTGTAAAAAAGTTGAAAGCTATAAAATTTCATACAAATTGTATGTTCATATGGCATTTTAATGAGCATTTAAACTTAAAATACATAATTCATATTGGAATCTGTTAGTCCAGAATTAAAGAACAGAAAAATTAGAATGGAAATAAAGAAAAATATTTACATAGCTACATAATTATTAGTTGCTACTTGTAAACAAGAGCAATTGTTTGCGACGATCTGGACTAAAGGCGGTATCACCACTGGAGATATTCATCAAATCCAATGGTGAGTGTCTTCCGGTAATAGAGTTTTGAACTGTCGGACTACTTTCCGAAAGGTCTTGCGCCGTCGACTTTTTTATATTAAGAAATCTTTTATAGAACGTATGTGAAAAATATGTGTGTCAGACAGAGACAAAACATTTTCCAATCTCACGCTGACATTGTAAACGCGCCTTAAGAAATTTCGAATAAGGGGATTTCCCCAGTTATTACTATGTATGTTCATTTCAGCAATTTTGCCAAGTGTTGTAAAAACAAACATAATTACAAAACCGTACTGATAAAAAAAAAAATTTGAAAAAATTTGAAAAAATTTTTCAACCGTGTAACTTCAAAACCGTGTAAAAAAAAACCGTGTAAAAAAGAGTTGGGTGTATATCGCTTATAAACAAACGGCTGCGCTGCCAACTTAAGCAGCGCACAGCCTTTTCGTAGCTTACAATATGTTTAAGCCATATATGTCAAAATCATTCAGAATAAATCCACTGGTTGAAGTGAGTTTCGGACACCAGCATCACATCGACTTGATTCGTTTTAATGTAATGCTCAACTTCAGGCTTGTTGTTAGCCACGCCGTTCCTTTTCCAGAGTGTTTGATTGTTTACTGGCATTTAAAGGCGTTGCACTGGCTTTTAAACATAGGCGTCATCATATCTTTGAATTGGTTCAACAAAGAACTCATCATGGACTCCATGCGCATCATCAGTCGTTGTTCAATGTCCGATTCGCTATAGTGGAGACTCTGAATCGTGTTATTGATGTTGTGGTAGGACCCTGGTTGTGGAGCGCCATCCCTTACAATGTTTGCGTAGGACATTGTTTTATGCCTCGGCTGGTTGGCAGTGCCACTCTATGCGACATTTGGCTGTGAGGACCGCATGGTCGGTGACGATTTTGGATTCGGCCCAAAGCGCTTCTTAGCTTCCATATAGACCCGGCATCCCCGGTATCAGGCAGTGTGCTGCTCACCGCAGTTTCCACACATTGGTGGGGCCTCCTGCATCTTTTTGCACTCTTTTTGACGCAGGTGAACTGCAGCCTGCAGTACCGCTGCGTATTCCCAAAGGCCTGGAAGATCGCACCAGATCGTCAAACTTATTGGGCTCTTCTACTCTCACTACAGCATAGCATAATCTAGTGATTTCAAAAGCCATTTTCTTGATGTTGGTGACTGGCTCCATGTTAATGAAGATCATCGACATCGGTCTTTTGTCAGTCCTTGTATTGGCGTTCTTAATGTCCCTTACCTTATGGCCCAGGGACTTCAGAGCCTCGGTGGTTTGATCTGTGGGGGTTGTAAAATGAAGCCCTTTAACCACGATTTGGAACCCTCACTCCTTTTTTTAGTTGGTAAGTTCTGAACGCCAATTTATGCCTTTCCATAAGTGACACTTTTGTACGATAGTTATCGCTGCTCTTAGGAAAAAAAAAGGCAGGCAGAAGGGTTAGGCGTGACATCCAAATTTGTGATGCTTATATGTGATGGATGGCACCTTCTATACACCTTCCAAGTTTGGAGACTCTAGCGCAAAAACTGAGAAAGATATTGAGGTTGGCGGTATAAGTGGGCGTGGCATCCAATATTTAGATGCACATCTTTACGGATGTCACTAACAATGTTTCCACCAAATTTGGTGACTCTAGCGCAACAGCAAAGAAAGATATAGAAATTTCAGATTTTACGAGCGTGGCATCTAAAACTTTGATGTAGATCGGTTACGGATGTTACTATCAATGATTTCACCAAATTTGGTGACCCTAGCCCGACAACTGAAAAAGATATAGAGTTTTCAGATTTTAGAAGGTGGGCGGTATCAGTGGGGGCGTGGCATCCAAAGTTTTGATGCATATCTTTGAAAGATTTCAGCATCAACCTTTCCACCAAATTTTGTAAGTATAGCTTTATAACTGTGGGAAATACTAAAGCCATTTTCGATTAAAACTGAAGGGAGGGGGCTGGGGGCGAAAGAGGTGGGCGTGGCATTCAAATATTCGATGCAGTTCTTGAGGAAAGTTGCCATAAAATTTCGTAAATCTGGTGACTCTAGCTGCTAAAATGTGGGATATATATATGTTTAATCGATTTGCACATCGAGGTGTATCGATTTGTTATCGATTTCCCAGGCCCACTGAGGTCGTAGAGCCAAGATATTTGCAATGTTATTTACTCTTGCATTGTAATTAACCATCTATGTATACTCAAATAAAATTGAAAGTTGTATTATTTAAAGTAAAAGCTAAATAAATAGTGTTTTTTTTTTTAAGTAAATACGCAACAAACAATTTCATTAGCGCAGACGTTAGGATTAGTGAAAAACAAGTGCAAATAAATTAAATTGCGATTCTTTATAAAAAAAAAACTAATCCGATAAAGAACTTAACGTGCAGCAAACACATTTAATGGTGTTTAAATAATTTAAGAACAATATAATCAACAACAAAGAAACAAAACAAAAATAAATAAACAAGGCAGTCGTACTAAGTGACGCAGAGCTAAACCAGGCATTGTCACAACTCCGACAAGTGCCCCAGTTCTCAGGAAATAAACAGGAGCTAAGCGCCTTCATCAGGAGGACTGAATTCATATTACAATTATATCCTACTACAAACCAAAGGCAACAAAGTATTCTATACGGTGCTATAGAACTGCAAGTCATCGGAGAAGCCCAAAGGATCTCGCAACTATCACAGGCAAATAATAATAATGTAAACAACACAATTGTCAGACTCTCCTGAGTCGTCGCTTCTCTGACACCATGGAAGCCAGTTAATTTGATCAGAGGTGTACGTTTCTGCGGGCTATGCGGTGGCTCTCTGGAGCGGATGTGCTTGGGTAGCCAGACTAGCTGCCAGGTTAATCTCCCTGGTTAGACTCTCCACTGCCTCATCGATATCCTCCCTATATTAGATAATTGGTTGTGGGTCCACGTTCTCCTCTAGTCAGTTCTTAAATACATCATTGTTGGTGTTACGCCGAATTAGCTTAAAGACAGTGTGGGCATTCATGTAAGACTGCTGCAAAACCACATTGATCATGCTTTGGTCGAAGCAGAGATCAAAGCAGCTAGACGTTGATATTCTTACTGGGTCAACTCCTTTGCTAATAGAAAAGTCCAGCTGTGTCTGAGGGCCAGTAGGTGGGCTCTCCGGTGGAATGTGTGTTACATCCCAACTCTCTAATGCACTTTAGAAGGATTCTGCCTTTGGGATTGACTTGCCTGGCACCCCACCATGTGTGCTTCGCATTGAAGTTACCGCCTAGAATGAACCTGAGTCCCAGATCTCTCAGCTGTTGTGCCAAATCGACGTGGGTGAAGCTGAGGCGCGGAGGCAGGTATGCTACGGCAACTGTTGTCTTGCCTGTAGAAGTAGTACACTGCATCCAGCTCAACTGTACTGGCTCATTCTCCTCGTAGTCCATTTCCCCTTTTCACGATAAAGCAGCTTCACCACCACATCTGTCTCCGGGGTGCATTGCACTGATGACGTCGTAAATAGAAAGATATAGAAATTTCAGATTTTACGAGCGTGGCATCTAAAACTTTGATGTAGATTGGTTACGGATGTTACTATCAATGTTTTCACCAAATTTGGTGACCCTAGCCCGAAAACTGAAAAGATATAGAGTTTTCAGATTTTAGAAGGTGGGCGGTATCAGTGGGGGCGTGGCATCCAAAGTTTTGATGCATATCTTTGAAAGATTTCAGCATCAACCTTTCCACCAAATTTTGTAAGTATAGCTTTATAACTGTGGGAAATACTAAAGCCATTTTCGATTAAAACTGAAGGGAGGGGGGCTGGGGGCGAAAGAGGTGGGCGTGGCATTCAAATTTTCGATGCAGTTCTTGAGGAAAGTTGCCATAAAATTTCGTAAATCTGGTGACTCTAGCTGCTAAAATGTGGGATATATATATGTTTAATCGATTTGCACATCGAGGTGTATCGATTTGTTATCGATTTCCCAGGCCCACTGAGGTCGTAGAGCCAAGATATTTGCAATGTTATTTACTCTTGCATTGTAATTAACCATCTATGTATACTCAAATAAAATTGAAAGTTGTATTATTTAAAGTAAAAGCTAAATAAATAGTGTTTTTATACTTTGATACCAAAGGTATCATAGTATATTGGGTTTGTGCAATGTCCGTCATGGTGTCTGTCCGTCCGTCTGTCCGTCTGTCCGTCCGTCCGTATGAACGCAACTTTTTTCGACACCCTTAAAGCTAGAGCCTTGCAACTTTGCAAATATCTTGGTACATGTCTTCGTCAGACAAAGTGTTAAATGTAGGGCTCTACGACCTCAGGGGGCCCGAGAAATCGATAACAAGTCGATACACCTCGATGTGCAAATCGATAAAACACAAATATATCCCACATTTTAGCAGCTAGAGTCACCAAATTTGATGGCAAGATAGCTGGTAACATTCCTCGAAAAACTGCATTAAAAGTTTGGATGCCACGCCCACCTATTTCGCCCCCAGCCCCCTCCAATTATAAACAAAAATGCCTGTATCTTCTACAGTTTTGAAGCTATAGCCACCAAAATTGACATGAAGGTAGATACTGACATCTGACAAAGTTATGCATCAAAACATTGGATGCCACGCCCCCAAACAACGGGATATGCCCCACCGCCCTAAAAAAAACCGGAAGGCATGTATATTCGCCAGTTTTTAAGCTAGAGTCACCAAATTTGGTATGAACATTGGTAGTGACATCCGTAGCAGGTGTACATCAATGTTTTGGATACCACGCCCACTTATTCCGCCCACCGCTATATCTCTCTCAGTTTTTGAGCTAGGCTCTTCAAATTTGGTATGAACATTGTTAGTGGCATCCGTAACAGATCTGCATCAATGTTTTGGATGCCACGCCCACTTATACCGCCCACCTCTATATCTTTGTCAGTTTTTGAGCTAGAGTCTCCAATTTTATACCCAAAACCCTCATATATTACTATTTGCACTCAGAATCCTTAACACAGCTATGTGAACTGGTATCAAAGTATATCGCAGTCGGTTGCGTCCGACTGCAACGTTTTTACTTGTTTTTTTTAAGTAAATACGCAACAAACAATTTCATTGGCGCAGACGTTAGGATTAGTGAAAAACAAGTGCAAATAAATTAAATTGCGATACTTTATAAAAAAAAAACTAATCCGATAAAGAACTTAACGTGCAGCAAACACATTTAATGGTGTTTAAATAATTTAAGAACAATATAATCAACAACAAAGAAACAAAACAAAAATAAATAAACATGGCAGTCGTACTAAGTGACGCAGAGCTAAACCAGGCATTGTTACAACTCCGACAAGTGCCCCAGTTCTCAGGAAATAAACAGGAGCTAAGCGCCTTCATCAGGAGGACTGAATTCATATTACAATTATATCCTACTACAAACCAAAGGCAACAAAGTATTCTATACGGTGCTATAGAACTGCAAGTCATCGGAGAAGCCCAAAGGATCTCGCAACTATCACAGGCAAATAATAATAATGTAAACAACACAATTGTCAGACTCTCCTGAGTCGTCGCTTCTCTGACACCATGGAAGCCAGTTAATTTGATCAGAGGTGTACGTTTCTGCGGGCTATGCGGTGGCTCTCTGGAGCGGATGTGCTTGGAGTAGCCAGACTAGCTGCCAGGTTAATCTCCCTGGTAAGACTCTCCACTGCCTCATCGATATCCTCCCTATATTAGATAATTGGTTGTGGGTCCACGTTCTCCTCTAGTCAGTTCTTAAATACATCATTGTTGGTGTTACGCCGAATTAGCTTAAAGACAGTGTGGGCATTCATGTAAGACTGCTGCAAAACCACATTGATCATGCTTTGGTCGAAGCAGAGATCAAAGCAGCTAGACGTTGATATTCTTACTGGGTCAACTCCTTTGCTAATAGAAAAGTCCAGCTGTGTCTGAGGGCCAGTAGGTGGGCTCTCCGGTGGAATGTGTGTTACATCCCAACTCTCTAATGCACTTTAGAAGGATTCTGCCTTTGGGATTGACTTGCCTGGCACCCCACCATGTGTGCTTCGCATTGAAGTTACCGCCTAGAATGAACCTGAGTCCCAGATCTCTCAGCTGTTGTGCCAAATCGACGTGGGTGAAGCTGAGGCGCGGAGGCAGGTATGCTACGGCAACTGTTGTCTTGCCTGTAGAAGTAGTACACTGCATCCAGCTCAACTGTACTGGCTCATTCTCCTCGTAGTCCATTTCCCCTTTTCACGATAAAGCAGCTTCACCACCACATCTGTCTCCGGGGTGCATTGCACTGATGACGTCGTAAATAGAAAGATATAGAAATTTCAGATTTTACGAGCGTGGCATCTAAAACTTTGATGTAGATTGGTTACGGATGTTACTATCAATGTTTTCACCAAATTTGGTGACCCTAGCCCGAAAACTGAAAAAGATATAGAGTTTTCAGATTTTAGAAGGTGGGCGGTATCAGTGGGGGCGTGGCATCCAAAGTTTTGATGCATATCTTTGAAAGATTTCAGCATCAACCTTTCCACCAAATTTTGTAAGTATAGCTTTATAACTGTGGGAAATACTAAAGCCATTTTCGATTAAAACTGAAGGGAGGGGGCTGGGGGCGAAAGAGGTGGGCGTGGCATTCAAATTTTCGATGCAGTTCTTGAGGAAAGTTGCCATAAAATTTCGTAAATCTGGTGACTCTAGCTGCTAAAATGTGGGATATATATATATGTTTAATCGATTAGCACATCGAGGTGTATCGATTTGTTATCGATTTCCCAGGCCCACTGAGGTCGTAGAGCCAAAATATTTGCAATGTTACAAGGCTCAAGCTTTAAGGTTGTCGAAAAAAGTTGCGTTAATACCGGTGAGCGGACGGCCGGACGGACGGACAGACACCATGACGGACATTGCACAAGCCCAATATACATACTATGATACCTTTGGTATCAAAGTATAACAACGCGTCTAATTCTCAGCCTCAATGGTAGCGTAAAAAAAAGAATATTAAATACATTTGAGGTGTTCACCAGATCCGTTTCAGCGTTTCATGTTTCATGCTTGACACGCTTAGCTCGTTTCATGACGTTTCTTACTTGAAAAGTCAGCTGTTGTTTACTTCACTTTCCTTAAATACTTAAAAAACTTTAAATTTTACAGCAAAATCCCTGTTTTCAATTTTCGAAATTTGTCAATCATATGTGTTCACACTTTTTTGCACAAAATTATACCAAATACTGAAAAATACTGAGCATCGATAGCAAATACCGATTAAAATTCGCGCTCTTCCAATCTCTACTTTCATGAAACATGAAACACTTTTTGTATACATTGGCTGAGGTGTTCCAGCGTTTCAAGATATTTTGTATGTGAGTTGATGTTGCACGACGTTTCAAATATGAAACATGAAACGATGAAACGAGCTGGTGAACACCTCAATTGTTTGCCATTATATGTTGTTAAACATTAACTACCTTATTTATCTATATATATAAAATAGTTTGTCCTGACTGATTGTTGAGAGACCCACAGGCTAAAGGATAAGAGCTAGAAGTCTGAAATTTTCACAAAATATTCCATTCAGGTTGAAAGTGAGCACTAAGAATTTTTCATTTGGACCACTAGTTCGAGTACCTCCCATACAAAACATGTCCTAAATTGGTCACTTTACCTTATTCCACCACTATGGCGCCTCATTGTCGCACAAGCTGTGAGTTTGACCGCGACCGAGTTTACAAAAACAAAACACATGACCCATTCCACTACTGCCGTTTGCGCACAAGCGATTGCGAGCGAGTTTACAAAAACAAAACACATGCGCTGTGTATGTGTCTCCGTTTTTCTCTTTTTTTTCTTTGTGCCTTTGACATTTGTAACTTTGGTTGCTGTTGCAAATGCACGTATGTACATATGTACATACATACACATGTATGTAGGTACATTTTACATTGGTTTGTACATACATATAGTAAGATATTCACTTACACCCACTCCACTTTCATATCTTGAATCATATGTAGACATAAGCAAAACTCACCCTAAGCGTGAGATCGGCAACGTAAGCATATTTTGGTATGAGCAATTCTGATAAGTTAACGTAAACATTTGATATGAGTGACTCTCACTCAGACAAAAGCGTGGGATCGCAAACGCAAGCATATTTTCAATAAAGACTCAATTAATAAGCTCAAGCCGAGGTTTGCTTTGTGTAGCATTAATTTTAAGAAATTAGTTTTAGAATTGGTCTTGAGCGCTGACATCTTGTTCAACTCAACTTATTTACTCTTGCATTGTAATTAACTATCTATACTCAAATAAAATTGAAAGTTGTATTATTTAAAATAAAAGCTAAATAAATAGTGTTTTTTTAAAGTAAATACGCAACAAACAATTTCATTGGCGCAGCCGTTAGGATTAGTGAAAAACAAGTGCAAATAAATTAAATTTCGATACTTAGTGAAAAATAAGTGCAAACAAATTAACTTGCGATACTTTATAAAAAAAAAAATAATCCGCCAAAGAACTTTACGTGCAGCAAACACTCCGACAAGTGCCCCAGTTCTCAGGAAATAAACAGGAGCTAAGCGCCTTCATCAGGAGGACAGAATTCATATTACAATTATACCCTACTACAAACCAAAGACAACAAAGTATTCTATACGGTGCTATAGAACTGCAAGTCATCGGAGAAGCCCAAAGGATCTCGCAACTATCAAGGGCCAATTATTGGGGCGAGTTGAAGCGAGCAATCTTCGAGGAATATACCAACCAGACTCCAGTGGAGGAACTACTACGACAACTATACAACTCCAGCTATCAAGGAAATCTCCGTAAGTTCATAGAAGAGCTAGAACACAAATCATATGTAATAACCAAAAAGCTAACATTAGATAATAATGTAAACAACACAATTGTCTACACAAATGCTATGAACAACACAATTAAAGATGTCATAAAAAGAAAAATACCAGATAGAATTTTCATGATTTTAGCTACGTATGATATAACAACTAGCCATATGTTAAAAGTAGCAGCTCAAAGGGAAGATTTTTTGCTGGCGAAAATCCTCCAACTGAACCCTCCCCGGGGGTGCCGGCTGGGCAATGGGCACTGTACTGCCACTGAGCAGACGGGCATTGTCCTACGACTTCGCGCGACTGCACCCATGGTGGTACAGTGCCTAGCTAAGGCTTTAGACAGTACACTTCGATGGCCTCGGCACATTGGAGGTACTGAGACTAAAAGCCATGGTTGGAGGTGCCTGGCGGTAGGCTAAAAACGCTAAGGGGTGATTCCCGATTAATAATTAATCAAAATGGAGGATAAAAAGAATGGAGCAACTCGGGCTGGGATATCAGCCCAAACATCGGTGGAAGGCGCGACCGCTACCACCGGTGGACACGGGGGGGGGGAGCAATTCCTCAACGTGTCGCCAGCGGTCACACCTCTGCGGTGGTTGGAGCAGGCCACAGCAGTTGCATCGCTACTGCCAAAAAACCCACGCTTTGGCGAAGCAATGCGGAATTCGGCTCAGAATCCGATTGCGAGCCAAGCAAACTCACAGATAACGAGGCCGATGAAAAGCTTCTACCCATCCTGAACAAGGAGGATGCCAAGGTCACTAGTATGGCAGGGTCCAAGCGGTCAAAGGGGGGTATGAGAGCAAAGGCACATTACAAGGCGGCTCTAAAGATCAGAGCTCGGCTACAGAGCAGCAGCAACCTCACCCCCGAGGAGAGGAGCAAGCTGCAATGGGCCGAACAGAAGATTGAGGAGGGCAGGCGGCATTTTGCGCAGAAACCGCAAATGCAGGCCACCACCAGCGCCTACGCAAACAGGGTCGAGGAGCAGCTGGCAGCTAAACGACAGCGTTCCTTGGAGACGGCCAAATCGGAGGTGCCGGCCAGCAAGCGGTCGAAGCCCCCAAGAGCCAAGAAGGAAACCGCCAGCGATGTGGCGAAGCGGCACTTAGTCGTTGCACTCATCGACAAGAGCGATCCTAATGGCAAGATGTCAGCAGATCAGTGGCAGAAGGTGGAGTCCGCTCTGCTAGATGCGCTGATGATAAGAATGCTAGAGCCCGATGCCACACCCATTTCGTTTGATAGCGCGGGGTGGTACACAGGAGTGAAGATTCTTAGCTACAAGGACGAGAGCACTCTCAAATGGGTCATGCAGGCAGTGGCAGCCATGGCGGCTCCGTGGGAGGGTGCCCAGCTGGAGGTAGTGGAGAGAACGAAGATTCCCTCCGTACCAAAGGCGAAGGTGCTCCTTCCACGAGTTGTGCCTAAGGAGCAGGCGCTGCGACTTCTACAGTGGCAAAATCCGGACGTGCCAACCGCTGACTGGCAGGTGCTTCATGTGGCGAAGCCCGATAGTAAAGGCCAGCACATGATCTTACAAATCAGCAAGGTGGCCGAGGATTTGCTTTATCCACGATTCGGGAAGATGGCGTGGGGCATGGGTAGTGTCTACCTGCGCCTCAAAAAGCGCCAACCTACTGACAACAACGAGTTTACACTCTTACAAGGCGAGGTGGAGCAAGATCTTGGCCTGATCGAGGCGACAAGCGGCCTGGAAATCGCTAGCACGGCCTCAGAAGCCAGCTGCGATGGTGACGAAGGTGAGACGGAGGGTGTAGACACGACGCTTACAGTCGCCACATCCGAGCTGGGTGCATCCAACAGCCAAAACTCTGAGGGCACTCCAGCTCAATCTACATAAAAGCAAGCTGGCGGCGGCGGAGCTCCTTCTTACCCTGGAGGAAGGGCCTGCCGATGTGGCCTTGAGCCTGACCTACAAGAGCCTTGGATAGCGTCGGGCAACCAAGTCTCGGGGCTAAGGTCGAACAACTTAAACGTCTTCTACCCGACCACAGTAAGTAGAACTAGAACTGCCATCCTGGTAAGGAAGGGGATCTATGCCTATTTAATGTCTAATTACAGCACTGATGACCTAACAGTCGTCGCAATAGAGGGCATGAGAAGGCAGCCGCTGCTGCTGGCATCCTGCTACATGGCACACGACAACACGACACCACCAGTAGAATTACATCGCCTTCTGAGGGATGTATCAACGATAGGGCAGCCACTGATCGTCGGAGCAGACGCCAATGCCCACCACACGGTATGGGGGAGTCCTGACATCAACTATAGAGGTGAGTCACTACTTCATTTCATCCTAGATTACGATTTAAACATAAGAAACGTGGGAGAGTCCAGTACATACATAGGACCGACTTCATCCAACGTTCTAGATATAACTTTTACAAAAAACGATGTCGATGTGGAAGATTGGAGAGTTCTTGAGAGACCCTCCTTCTCAGATCACAAGTACATCTCTTTCAATACTAGATCAGACCTAAAACCCTTAACTAACGTAGTATTCCGAAACCCTCGGAACACAAACTGCGGGGAGTACAGATGCAGGCTCGAAAACGCGCTACCAACAGCACCACATATAAACACGGAGGCGGGCATAGAGGAATTTCTTATGTTCCTGACAAACCACCTCGTGGACGCCTATCATAAAACATGCAAATCGACGAGGTCCAAGCGCAACCAAAGACCACCATGGTGGACTCCTGAGCTTAGGACAATGAGGAAAGAAGTCCACGAGTTCTTCAGTCTGGCTAAAAAAGCAGATGACGAAATCGTCTGGGAGGAATACAAGATAAGGCTCAGAGCATTCAAACGAGAATCTCGGAAAGCCAAACGTGACTCTTGGAGAACCTTCTGCACCGGCCTAGAGAAAGTCACGGAGACAGCCAGGTTGCGAAAACTACTCTCAAAACAGCCAGCCGTTCAAAGCCAGCTGAAAACGAATGATGGACGCTGGACTGAGAACAGCACGGAAGCACTTGAGGCGCTCTTGGAAGCGCACTTTCCGGGCTGCTTGGTTTGCGATGAGGATGCGTCATCACGGCGCACCGAGCAGACACCAGTACCTTCAAACATGGAAAACATCGTAACACACGACAAGATCCGGTGGGCTATCAGCTCCTTTGCGAGCTACAAATCTCCGAGGCTTGATGGTATAATCCCGGCCATGCTCAAAGAAGCTCGCGAACCCGTCATACCATGGCTCCACGCGGTCTACTCAGCGTGCCTGGAAAGAGGATACGTGCCTGTAGCATGGAGAAATACGAGGGTGGTCTTTCTGCCGAAAGCGGGCAAATGCAGCCACGTCCAACCCAAGGACTACACGCCGATCAGTCTCTCATCGTTCCTCCTGAAGACGATGGAGAAACTGCTTGAGCTACACATAAGAACTAGCACCAGATATAAGCTAGAACCGAATCAGCACGCATACACGAAGGCCAAGTCTGTGGAAACGGCGCTTCACTCGGTAGTATCCACCGTAGAGAACGCGCTACACCACAAGGACTATGCACTAGGTGTATTTATAGACATCTCGGGTGCATTCAATAATGTATCAACCGCCGCGATCATGCAAGGACTCATGACCAACTGCTCGAACCAAGCAATAAACCGATGGGTACGGAACCTTCTGAGCTGCAGGAAAGTTCGTGCCGAATGGGGACCAACAATGCTGACCAGGGAGTTTTACGGGGGCACGCCGCATGGCGGAGTCCTATCCCCTCTACTGTGGAACCTGGTGGTTGACGATCTCCTCAAGAAATTTAAAAGAAGAGCACCAAGGATAACTGCCTATGCGGACGACATAGGCATAATCATCACTGGCAAATGTCCATCGACGATTAGCTCAGTCATGGATGAAACGCTGAAGGAAGTGCTAAACTGGGCCACAAGAGCAGGTCTTTGCATCAACGCTGACAAATCGGACCTCATTCTCTTCACAAAGAGATACAAGGTGCCGAGATGGAGCCCACCAAGAATCAACAACATACAACTACTTCCCAAGACTCACGTGAAGTACCTAGGAGTGATATTGGACTCAAAACTGACGTGGAGGCTCAATGCTGAAGAAAGGGTGAAAAAGGCTACCAACGCGCTCTACACCTCGCGGAGGATGTTAGGCAGCAAATGGGGTCTCTCACCCAGACTGATGCACTGGATCTTCATTTCGGTAGTGAGGCCAATACTACTATACGGCGTACTGGTATGGTGGAAGGCCACGGAGAAAGTCACATACCTAAAGCTGTTAGAAAAGGTGCAACGGCAATCCCTAATCTGCATCACGGGAGCCCTTCGGACCACTCCAACAAGGGCACTGGAGACGATAGCAGAGGTGCTACCAATCAACGTACAAGCCCGTCTAACTGCACAGAAAGCCGCCCAACGCCTTTGTGCAACGGGAAACATGAGACTGCTAGGCTATGGTCATGGCGCAGTGGGAAGGGAGCTCACAAGTGGCACGGCCTACATGACTCCCCAAGTTGATCTAAGGCAAGTGCCAACGCTAATGGCACCTGAAGACTGGCGCGCAGGTGTACAACAACAAAATGCGGTCAACATCTTCACGGACGGATCCAAAATGGACGCAGGAGTCGGGGCGGCGGTATACTGCGCCTCGCCAGAATTAAGCTTAGAATACAAGCTGCCAGACCACTGCAGCATATTTCAGTCTGAAGTCTTCGCGATACGGATGGCCGTGGAAGCGGCAATCAGATCGGGGTCTTCAACGGACAGGGTCAATATCTTTGTGGACAGCCAAGCAGCCATAAAATCGCTACAGTCTGCTCTCACAACCTCCAAAAATGTCCTGGCGAGCAGGGATGCGATAGATGAACTTATGGAGTCCAAAGAGGTCCACATCTATTGGGTTCCCAGCCATCAGGGCATTGAAGGCAACGAGTACGCAGACCAATTAGCAAAAAATGGCGTGCGAACGCGAAACGTCGATGAACACGTTCAAGTCTCCCTACGGGCTCTATACGCCGACATGGAGGCAAAGGCCACTTATGAAGCAGACCGCATATGGAGGAACACCGGCGGATGCAGAGTAGTAAAGACGATGTGCAGTAAACGGAGCAGAAAACTCTCTGACTTCGTGCTGAGTCTACAAAGAAAAGACTGCAGACTGCTCACAGGCATATTAACAGGTCACTGCCTAACAGCCACGCATGCAAAAAAGATGGGCCTAACTATAGAAGATGGCTGCAGAAGATGCAAAGAGCCTAGAGTGGAGAAAACGCTGGAACACTTGCTATGCAAGTGCCCGGCGCTGGCTCCATCCAGACTTATGCACCTCAACAGTTCGTTCATGGACTCAATTAATGAAGCAGCGAAGAAGCTCTGCCCCAGAGCAATGCTCAAATTCGCTAAAAGTGTGAACGTGATAAAAAACCTCCAAAGCTCCGTTTAACTCCCCCAACCTATCCGGCATCGCTAGGGACCAGCGGGTCTATGCGCGACCACTTTGGAGGTCGACCGGCTTAAACTAACTAACTAAAGGGAAGGTTTATATGAAAATAGTGTGGTTGAAAAACCCAAAGATAATAAATATAATAATTCAACTAAATACTATCATGGTAGAAAGTATCAAGAAAATTTTAACCAAAATCCAACACATAAGCCCACTAACCAAGCATCACATAGCCATAGCTACCAAACCAATTACAATACAAATAACCAACACAGAAATCAACAAAATTATGGGCAGACATATGCCGAATTTCAACAAAAGTTGCAACAAGGTAGACAACAGAACCCCATGAACTATTCACAAAATAGAAACTCTAATGCACAAGCACCCCCTTTCAACAACCAACCTCAAAAGAGGCAAAGAGAGAGTAACAGCGGTGTGTCAAAAATGGACACATCCGAAAATTTTCAAGCACAAGCCTCGGAGCAATAAAGAACATAAACCCATTCATAATCATCATTATGAATGATAAACCACTTAGATGCGTAATAGATACAGGTTCTTCTATTAATATTATATTTAAAAACTTATTAAACTTTATAATATTATTTAATTATTTAATATAGGATCGTATTTAAATACGATACCAACATAAATTTAGAAGAAGAAACTGAACCAAAATGTTTAGACCCACCTTCCGAAAGAGACTTGCACTTAGCATTTGCAATAGAAGAAGAATTAAGAGAATCCAACGAATTTCGGTTAGATCATCTCAATGAGGAAGAGAAAAATGCAGTTTCAAAGATATTACATAAATTTCGAGATATTCAGTACCACGACGGCGACAATTTGACTTTCACTTGTACCATAAAACACTCGATAATAACAAGGCATGAAGATGATATTTACAAGAGACCGTATACAATGTCGCATAGTCAGCACGAAGAAATTGACAAACAAGTCAAAGAAATGTTAGAGCAGGGAATTATAAGAAAATCTTATTCCCCGTACAATTCGCCAGTTTTGGTAATACCAAAAGAGATGAATGCCTCTGGTAAGAAAAATATAGGGTAGTAATAGACTACAGATACTAAAACGAAGCTACAATCAATGATAAATTTCCTATTCCAATAATGGATGAAATTTTAGATAAGCTTGGCCGATGCCAATACTTCACAACTCTCGATCTAGCAAAAGGCTAACACCAAATCCAAATGGATCCAAAATCCATACCTAAGACAGCGTTTTCCACTAAACATGGGCATTACGAATATACTCGAAATGTTAGAGCAGGGAATTATAAAAAAATCTTATTCCCCGTACAATTCGCCAGTTTTGGTAATACCAAAAAAGATGAATGCCTCTGGTTAGAAAAAATATTGAGTAGTAATAGACTACAGATACTTAAACGAAGCTACAATCGTGGCTATAGCTGCAAAACTGTAGAAGATACAGGCATTTTTGTTTTTAATTTTAAGGGGGCTGGGGGCGGAAGAGGTGGTCGTGGCATCCAAACTTTTGATCCAGTTTTTTGAGGAATGTCTTGCCCTCAAATTTGCTGAGTCTAGCTGCTAAAATGTGGGATATATATGTGTTTTATCGATTTGTACATCGCGGTGTTATAGATTTCCCAGGCCCCCTGAGGTCGTAGATCCCTAAATTTAACACTTTGTCTAACAAAGACATGTTCGAATATATTTGCAAAATTGCAATTCTCTAGCTTTAAGGGTGTCGAAAAAAGTATCGTTCATACGGACGGACACCATGACGGACATTGCAGCAACCCAATATACTATGATACCTTTGATATCAAAGTATAATAATGGTTAGTGTGCAATGATGAACTGTTTAATGTACAGTGGCGAGCAAAAATGAGTTAATGTTTACGAAATTGATTTTCGTCGCTAATACAAAATTAATCACACAAGCAAATGTATTGGTAGGGTAGGTAATTTAAATTCCGTTTTTATGATACAATACTCTTCTTAACCCATTAAGAACCCATTGAAAGTTTTCAACTCTTGTGAAAGTCTATTTTCACACTTTTTCCCCCGGGGCTTAAACAAAAAATGTTTTGATGCAAAAAGTTGTTTTAAACAATTCTAATAGTGACTGAAAAAAAATTGTTCAAAAATCTCTTCGCATGTATTTATGATTTTTTGAAAATGCTAAAAATGACAAAAATGCCACGCCCACCTATTCCGCCCCCACCCACCCTTAAATTATAAACAAAAATTGCTGTATCTTCTACAGTTTTGAAGCTATAGCCACCAAAATTAAAATGGATTGGATGCCACGCCCCCAAACAACAGGACATGCCGGAAGGCATGTATCTTCGACAGTTTTTAAGCTAGAGTTGGTATGAACGTTGGTGGTGACATCCGTAACAGGTGTGCATAAAAATTTTTTATGCCACACCCACTTATACCGTCCACCTCTTTATCTCTGTCGGTTTTTGGGCTAGAGTCTCCAAACTTGATAGGGGGATAGAATGTGCCATCCGCCACAGATAAATGTCATGTCTACCCTCTCTGCCTGATGAGTTGCTCTCAAGCTTCTTTATGCTCACTGTTTTATAGTTGCTGTGATGGAAACAGCACCGAAGGGTTACGACACCGTTTGGAAAATATAAAAACATAGGCAAGAACCCGTAATGCTCTGCCAAAATCGGAGAAGCGGTCAAGAGGATCTGATAAAGACAGCTCCGCAATGTGGACTTTAATGGGACGCTGCTCTATGTCAGTCTCCAGACACGAGTCAGCTGGGACTGGCCATTGATCTTGAGGCAAGCCTAACCAATCAGGTCCATTCCACCACAGATGGCTGTCCTTCAGCTCCTGTGGCGAAACTCGGCTGGCTAAGTCAGCTGGATTGTCCTCTGACCGCACGTGAGACCACGATTGACAATCGGTTTCTTGGCCGATCTTAGAAATGCGGTTGGCGACGAACGTTGTCCAGGATCATGGAGATTTGCGAAGCCAAGCCAGAACAATTGTTGAATCCGTCCAATGAAACAATTTGCAATTCTCAACTGGCATTTGAGGGATGATTGCTGAAGACAGTTCTGCAAGAAGAACGGCTCCGCACAGGAAGTGACACGGTTTTGACTGGAGCTACTCTGGTCTTGGACGTTAGGAGGTGGACTAACACTTGGAGACCCGCTTCCACGCGAGCATACAGCGCTGCTCCGTATGCCTTTTGGGAGGCGTCGCAGAAACCATGGATCTGGACAGTCACTTTTGGCTGATAGGCGACCCATCGTGGTATCCGAATATCACCAAGACGGGATGACAGGAGAGGAATTCTACCCATCGCTGAACTAATTCAGACGGCAACGGATCATCCCAGCCAAGCTCGTGAAGCCAGATTTCCTGCATGAAAATCTTCGCGCGAACAATGACAGGTGCCAGCCATCCCGATGGCTTGGCTATCTCCGACAGGACTTTACGTTTTGTGAACGAACCTTTTGTCGGTATCTTGGAAGGCGCAAAGAAGAACTCGTCGGTGTTCGTTTGCCATCGGATCCCTAATGTCTTAGAAACGCTGGCCTCTTCAAATTTTGGAAAATCTTCTTTTAACCGGTGGTCTTTAGGAATGTCGCAAAGCAGCTCCATTTCATTGGAAGTCCACTTGCGAAGTGGAAAACCCGCTGAACCCATAGCTTCTTGGAATTTCTTGATACTGGAAATCGCATTGCTTGGAGTGTGCTCCTGCTAGCACATCGTCAACATACATGTAGTTGGAAATGATGTCACTAGCACGCGGAAACTTAGCTAACACGTCTTTAGCGAGCTGCTGCAATACGCGAATTGTCAGGAATGGCGCGCAATTTACCCCAATCGTGACAGTATTGAGCACATAATCACAAAGCTCTTGGTTTGTGGCATCAGTCTCTTTTACTGGCTTTCTTGGGAGATCCTCCACCTCCCAAAACTTTGTGAGGAGGTAAACCAACCGTTGCACAGTGGTTCCGCTTGTATGGAAGCGCGGCCAAAAATGCTTTTAATGGCATTAGAGGGCTGAAAGTTTTACCAAGCTTCGTAAATAGTGTTTGTAGTTGAAAAAATCCGCCAACCAATGAACCCCAAACAATAAAATTTAACAAATAATTAAACAATAACAATTTATGAGCCATTTAAGTACTCAACAAAATTTACAATGGTTGTATTTTCAAAATTATACAAAAATTTTAGGATGTCTCCTCAAGCAAGCTATTAACTGAGGGAAATAATTTTATATTGTCCTTTTTTTCAATATTTCTCTGCCCAGTAATATATGGGTCGAACCTTAAAAGCAAATAATTCAATATGTCTGCATTTGTAAGTATTCGTGACATTTTGCGAGTATGATTCAGTCTGCATTTCTTTATTTCTTTGTTGTTCGCCTCTGCAGCTTCCTCCGAGAGCTCTCCAATTGAAACAATTGCGTGCTCTATAATAGCAGATCCGTGAATAAGCACCTTGTGAACCGTCACAGGCAAATAGTACCAGGGATACTCCTTGATTAACCCTTTGGCCGAATCGAGGGCATATTCATTAAATTTGTGTACGTTGATTTTGTGTCCCGATGCCAAAGCTTGCAGTAAGGTGGAACAACGATGAATCAAATTTTCATTAAGGCCTGTAATTTCTGCAGACAACCGAGGATTCGAAAAAAATTTTCTCGCTACATTGCCATCGTTGGATGTTCCTTTGCCACCATCTCTAGGCTGGTCCACTATTAAGCACATTTTATCTCAAAAATCCCGTTGAACATCTCTTTTCTTTCTAAAACTTTTGTTGGGGCCCTCTGGCCTGCCACATTTTCATGACTGACTTATAAGAAAGATACAGAAAGTATTCAAAGAATCTTATTTTTGCATGCAGTGGAGAAAAGCCAAACTCGAAATATTTTGTTGATACCTTTTTGTCCAAACATTCATTCAAATTGTTCATCTCCTATGACTTTGCTTCGCAAATATAACATTTAGTGGAGTGCGATTCACTTAAAGCGTTACAAACTTTTCCATCTACCATAGTTAATTGTAAACTAAGCTCAACGAATATTGTTCTCTTTTGGACACATAGTTCTGTAGGTATTAGAAAATTTATTTTCTACTTAAAGTATTTTTCCTCTGATTTTGATACTTCGGTCGTCTCTTTTTTAAACTGGAATCGAATTGGTCTGCAATAACGAGTTGACGAAGGCCGAGGGTTTTTCAAATTACTTTTTGATCAGTTTTTGAAATAAGTTGAAGAGGCACGTAAGATGTAACGAATAAACTTTTGTCGTCTACATCATTATTGGAAAACGTTTGCTTGTACTCGCTATGGCCCGTACTTCCATCAAACCCCCATTTTCCAATTAATAACAGATGAGCAACAGAATCATCTGCAATTGTTTCAATAACATTAGATTGATGCTCAAGTATGCTCGAGGCTGTGTTATTTAACAAGCTTTGAAGTTCGACTTCTGCGTAGGATTCGTCTACAGATATGTTGTCAGGATATCTATCTTTTTTAGAGCTAATAATATTTTGCTGTTTACAAAATTCCGAATCAACAAATATTGGTGTTTGGTCATTCCGGTCTCCATTAAAAGAGAAATGACTTCTGTGGGATCCGCTGGCAATACATTTTGGGTTTGGTTTTCGTTGCGTAATGCAGAGACAGCGGTCTCATCAATTTCGACCAGCTGAGCTATACGCCGACGCTTAGTCCTCGTTGAAGACTCCATAAAATTTAGATTTTTACGGCCGCGTGGAGCATTTTCCGCATTATCTTGGGGTGCATATTTTGTATTTTTCAATAAAATTGACTCCGTTATAGTCAGCCAATCAGACTCATTTTGTAAAATAGAAGATTTCTTACGTTTATAACGCATCCAAAAATCAACAATTTTTTTGCAAATGTACTCAATTGGTTAAATACACGCATTCAATTCATCTCTAAAGACGTTGTTTATCAAATTTTGTTGGACATCAGCAATAACTTGTCGTAATTTTCCAGCGTGTGTGCCTTTTTTGGAGCACCATATATTAAAACAAGTAAAAACGTTGCAGTCGGACGCAACCGACTGCGATATACTTTGATACCAGTTCACATAGCTGTGTTAAGAATTCTGAGAGAAAATAGTAATATATGAGGGCTTTGGGTATAAAATTGGAGACTCTAGCTCAAAAACTGACAAAGATATAGAGGTGGGCGGTATAAGTGGGCGTGGCATCCAAAACATTGATGTAGATCTGTTACGGATTCCACTAACAATGTTCATACCAAATTTGAAGAGCCTAGCTCGAAAACTGAGAGAGATATAGCGGTGGGCGGTATAAGTGGGCGTGGCATCTAAAACATTTTTGTACACCTGTTACGGATGTCATAACCAATGTTGATACCAAATTTGGTGACTCTAGCTTAAAAACTGGCGAAGATACATGCCTTAAGGTTTTTTTTAGGGCGGTGGGGTATGTCCCGTTGTTTGGGGGCGTGGCATCCAATGTTTTGATGCATAACTTTGTCAGATGTCAGCATCTACCTTCATTTCAATTTTGGTGGCTATAGCTTCAAAACTGTAGAAGATACAGGCATTTTTGTTTATAATTGGAGAGGGGCTGGGGGCGGAATAGGTGGGCGTGGCATCCAAACTTTTGATGCAGTTTTTTGGGGAATGTCACCAGCTATCTTGCCATTAAATTTGGTGACTCTAGGTGCTCAAATGTGGGATATATTTGTGTTTTATCGATTTGCACATCGAGGTGTATCGACTTGTTATCGATATCTCAGGCCCCCTGAGGTCGTAGAGCCCTACATTTAACACTTTGTCTGACGAAGACATGTACCAAGATATTTGCAAAGTTGCAAGGCTCTAGCTTTAAGGGTGTCAAAAAAAGTTGCGTTCATACGGACAGACGGACGGACGGACGGACGGACGGACGGACAGAAACCATGACGGACATTGCATTAAATATGTAGGCGTGCGAACACACACTGACTTATGTTGCCTATGAAATTAAAAGTTAACTTTGAAGAAATCAAAAGATGCGTTAGATTATTGATTGTTTCACACACATCTGCAGCTGACTTAAACACTTTTATTAAGTAAAACTCTGATTAATACGATGAACATAATATCTATGGGGGAGTCGGGGGAACACAACTAAACATAAAAAAAACGTTCACAAAATACACAAAAAATATTAAATCGATTTTGTTAATTTCACTAAAAAATATGTTGGACTTATTTAATTCTTAATATATACATTTAAAGTAAATACCTTTAACTTCAAAATGCATTTTGAATAATGAAAATCGGATCACTTTATCAAACGTTTGACCACATTGAAGCACAATTTTGTTTTGTAAAAATTCTTGCTAAGTACAGCTGCGCTGCAAAAATGTACACATGATCACGCTTTGCATTCTATTTTAAGAAAGTCGCGTTAGATTTCCAGACAAAACTGGTTTGCCATCAAGAAGTTTGAACATTTTGGAGACAATTTGCTTGCAATTTTTTTCTATTCGTTGTTATCACTTATTTTGATTTTTGGCCTTTGGCGGAACCACAGTGCAGTGGAGCGAGGTAGTGATGCAACGTGACGAATTTTCGGTTGGGTTATGTGTTTCATCCGCGTGTTTGGGGCGACGTTTAATTTTGGATGGGGCCAGTTGGGGACCTCAAAGGCCAATATATGCCGTTTGGGTCTTCTTTGAGATTTTTTTGGTAGCCCACACCAAGTGGGGATTATGTGAGGCGAAATCTATTGGTGTGGGCTTTGGGAGTTGCTGGGACCTTCGTCCACCAGTGATCTGGGTACAAAACAAGACATTAGCAAAAGCAACAAAAGAAGGCTTTAGTCGGGAAATCCCGACTAGGACATACCCTTAACCCGATACGTAACGCGTACAGTCATGTTTGTGTATTCTTCAAGAGACTAAACTGACCAAACTTCAAACTGCAATATCTCCGGTGTTTCCTAACCGATTTTGATCAAATTTTTTTAAAGTTCAATATTTTGTCCATAGCTTAAAATCTCTTTTTAACTAAGAAATTCAAATTTTTTTGATGTCGGTCACATGTGTATATCGGAAACCAGAAGTGTTATCGATAATTTTAAGCAAACTTGTACTGCGCATGGCATAGGTGAGCTTAAGTTTCAAGTTTGAACTCTCTAGCTCATTTAGTCTCTGAGATCGGCGCGTTCATACAGACAGACAGACAGACAGACGGACATGGCTGGATCGACTCGGCTATTGAAGTTGATCAAGAATATATATACTTTATAGGGTTGGAGATGCTTCCTTCTGTATGTTACATACATTTGCACAAAACCATTATACTCTTATTTACCCATTTTATTGGTTAAGGGTATAAAAATAAACCCAGCCTGGCATACCTTTGATTGTGCACTGCACAGAAATGAAAACGCAGTCTCTAAGCCTGCTCGGTTGTCGTGGATGTGTCCAGATTAGACACGTGGGACACAGAACAAACTAAAGTTGGCGAATGAGGTTAATTTTTTGGGCATATAAAAATGAACACGACGCGACCGGCGTTTGAGCTAAGTTTTAATAAATAAATATATATTATAATTTTTAAACACACAACTTTTCTGTGTATGTTTGTTAACCGAGCAGCAAAGAGGTCAAAATGAGGCAGAGTGGATCTTATATAGACAGACACTGCGTTCGAAAAAGCTTGGAAGCTGAGGTGAATTGCAGTGCGAAGCTTTAGCATGCGGTCCTGCACTCTTCTACGACACTATCGCATGACAAAGCTTTTATGTGGGTGCCGGGCTTATCATTCTCTGCAGCAGTCATAATTTTGCTGCGTTCGATCCAGCGGCAGACAAGGCCAGAAACATTGCGAACATACAAACAAGTAAAAACGTTGCAGTCGGATGCAACCGACTGCGATATACTTTGATACCGGTTTACATAGCTGTGTTAAGGATTCTGAGTGCGAATAGTAATATATGAGGGCTTTGGGTATAAAAATCGGGCAGAAGGGGTAGGCATGACATTTATCTGTGGCGGATGGTACTTTCTATCCCCCTAACAAGTTTGGAGACTCTAGCGCAAAAACCGACAAAGATATAGAGGTGGGCAGTAAAACCTTATGCACACCTGTTACGAATGTTACAACCAATGTACATTCAAAATTTTTTGACTCTAGCCCAAAAACTAAGAAAGATATACAGGTGGCGTGGCATCCAAAACATTGACGCAGATCTGTTACGGATGTCACTACTAATGTTCATACCAAATTCGGTGACTCTAGCTTAAAAACTGGCAAAGATACATGCCTTCCGGTTTTTTTTAGGGCGGTGGGGCATGTCCCGTTGTTTGGGGGCGTATCATCCAATGTTTTGGTGCATATTTTGTCAGATGTCAGCATCTACCTTCATGCCAATTTTGATGGCTATAGCTTCAAAACTGTAGAAGATACAGTCAATTTTGTTTATAATCGGAGGGGGGCTGGGGGCGGAATAGGTGGGCTTGGCATCCAAACTTTTGATGCAATTTTTCGGGGAATGTCACCAGCTATCTTGCCATCAAATTTGGTGACTCTAGCTGCTCAAATGTGGGATATATATGTGTATTATCGATTTGCACTTCGATCTGTATCGACTTGTTATCGATTTCCCAGGCCCCCTGAGGTCGTAGAACCCTAAATTTAACACTGTGTCTGACGAAGACATGTACCAAGATATTTGCAAAGTTTCAAGGCTCTAGCTTTAATGGTGTCGAAAAAAGTTGCGTTCATACGGACAGACAGACGGACGGACGGACAGACGGACGGACAGACACCATGACGGACATTGCACAAACCCAATATACTATGATACCTTTGGTATCAAAGTATAAAAAGTTTAGAGCGAAAGCTTAGCAACATGTGTGTTTAGTCATTTCACCAACCGTATCAACACAAGCTGCTTATTGTAAGAATACAGAATAGCGATGCAGCGTAAGATTTACATTAACTAAACAAAATTTCTTAAGGCGACCATTACCATTACATCACCCGATAATATGACACCGTAAGACGGAAATATTTGCGGGAATTAGCTTCGAATATTCTTCGCATGATCTTTGCCTTGTAAGTCTTGCAATTGGTAATAACAGTTACCCAACTTTTTCCCAACTGTACATTTGACAAATGCGGAGCCAAGCTTAGTATTATTGTTTTGGAAAAACTTGCTAAAAGAAGAAAGAGAGTCTTTACGAAGCAATCTTAAGTTATCAGAGCGCGAGACAGGTAGAATAAGTTCTTCAAGAAGGGACAATGTAACCCTATAGTCTGTGCCATGAGTTATCATATCCAGGCCAAATAGTGCTCGATATGGGGAACAACCTATTAATTGATGCAGCGCTGAACGGAGTGCGCACGATATGCTTGTGAGGTGTAAATCCCACTCGGTCTGATCATTTTTAAATAGGACCTAACAGCGGCTAATAGAGAACGATAAACACGTTCCGCGGCGAATATAAGGCCGTATATCATGATTGATGCCGAGCTCAGTTAGAAAAGCATTGAAACCATGGGCTTTAAATTGACTACCATTGTCGCTGACAATAGTCTCAGGTACACCAAAACAATGAAAAATCTGTTTTAATAAGAACTCTGTTACAGCTTTAGAAGTACACTTAATGAGCGGCTGTAACCAATGATACTTACTAAAGTGATCCAATACAATAAGCAAACCTACGTGACCACTTTTACTTCTAGGGTAACGACCAAGCAGATCGATGTAGAGCTTTTGAAAAGGTCTACACGTCGGACTATGTGCACCCATGGGAGGGCGCTGTGTATAATTTGACTTGAATTTTACTCTCGTTGTAAGTGTCACAAGAACGAACATATTCTCGCAGGTCTTTTGCCAAGCCAGCCCAAAAGAGGTGGCGACGAATTTTGTCTTATGTCTTATGCATGCCTGCGTGGGCAGAAGTGCTACTATCATGTGCTTGCGTAAGCACGTCATTTCTCAGACTTTCAGGGACCCATAATTTACAAGATCATCTTCTACAGCGTTACCCACGGCATGTTCGGTTTGAATATACAAAAATGGCTCAACCACTTTAAGATCCGGAAATCGTTTTTTGATTTCCGAAAACCCAACGAGCAATGCGGCCGGAAACGTTTTGTTGCCGCATCAGCCATACTAAGCTGGAATGATCTGTTACCACTTCGAATTCTTGAAGCTCTAAATAACAACAAAACTTCTCGATAGAGCTAAGATAGCTGCTAAACATTCACGTTCAGTAACGCTATATTTACGTTGCGCGCGACTTAATTTTAAATACCATAGTCACTGGCATCGCAATGGAAATAAAATTTCTTCGAAAAATCCGTGTTTGTCAAAACTGGGACTGAGGTTGGGACAGTTAACCAAGATACGTTATACTAGTTACACAAAACTGGCTTTTTGCTAAGTTTATAGTTAAACCAGCTTTACGAAACTGTTCGGACAGTCGAACTAATACTGCCAAGTGTGACGAAAAGTCCACCAAAGACACAATGTCAATGTTGACGGGGCATGGCACAAACCAAACGGCATGACTTTAAACTGGTAAAGGGGACGGCCGGGTACGTTAAATGCACTTAAAGGTCGCGATTCGGGGGTGAGTTGAATTTGAAAATATGCATCCTTGAGATCGAGCTTATATCTGATTATATTTGCTTTCGGTAACCGAGTAAAGGGTAGGAATCCTTTTTCGTAAACTCGTTAAGCCTTCTTGCATCTAGACCAGTGATACACATATCGTCACACTTTTCACACACATACTAGCACAATTTGCGTGCGCTGCAGCGAAAAAACGAAGTGTTTTCAGTACGCTGCGTGCGCTGCAGCGAAAAAACGAAAAGTTTTCAGTACGCTGCACGTTAACATTCACTCATTGTGCTTATTAATTATTATACGTTAATTTTAAAAGGTTACTAGTATTAACAAAATTTTTAATTAGTAATAATTTGCACCCTGTACATGTTTCATATAGCATGTGACAATGTAAATAATGCCGTCTTAAAAAAAAATTAGCATTGCGACAGAAAATACGATTTCATATAAAGCAATGTGGCCTGCCATCTTCATTTTCTATAAAGAAATATTCATTCTCCCATTTGGGCATAAGCATTTTGGAGCGCACTGTAAAAATTATTATTTTTTTTTTTTTTGCTAATGCGCTGCGTGGTGCTTGCTTCTCTACTGTTCGCCGTAACTAAAAGTACTTTGTAAAGCGGAACAAGTGGGCGTGGGCATGCAAAATTTTGATGCACATCTGTTACGGATGTCACTTACAGTGCTCTCACTAAATTTGGTGACTTTAGCGAAAGAGATATATAGCTTTCAGATTTTAGAAGGTGGGTGGTAAAGGTGGCGTGGCTTCTAAAACTTTAATGCAGATCTGTTACGGATGTCACTAACAATATGCTCACCAAATTACATGCATTTCGGGTTTTTTTTTTAAGGGCGGTGGAGTATGTCCTGTTGTTTGAGGGATTGCCATCCAAAATTTTGATGCATATCTGTGGCAGATGACAGCATCTACCTTTATGCCAATTTTGGTGGCAATAGCTTCAAAACTGTAGAAGATACAGGTATTTTTGTTTATAATTGGAGGGAGGCTGAGGGCGGAAGAGGTGGGCGTGGCATTCTAACTTTTAAAGCAGTTCTTTGAGGAGTAATACAAGCTATCTTTTCATCAAATTTGGTAACTCTAGCTGTGGGATGTATATGTGTTTAATCGATTTGCACATCGAGGTGTATCGATTTGTTATCGATTTTCCAGGGCCCCTGAGGTTGAAGTGCCCTAAATGTAACACTTTGTCTGACGAAGGCATGTACCAAGATATTTGCAAAGTTGCAAGACTCTTGCTTTAAGGGTGTCGAAAAAAGTTGCGTTCATACGGACGGACGGACAGACACCATGACGGACATTGCACAAACCCAATATACTATGATACCTTTGGTATCAAAGTATAAAAATAAAAAGGAAACTAATTCAAGTAAATACGTTTATTACAGGGAACCAGCCAATGAAAGGGAATTCGATCAATAAATCACAACCAAATCTATACTAATATTATAAAGAGGAAAACTTTGTTTGTTTGTTTGTTTGTTTGTTTGTTTGTTTGTTTGTTTGTTTAATTGTGGCGAATAGGCTCAAAAACTACTGGACCGATTTTAAAAATTCTTTCACCATTCGAAAGCTACATTATCCACGAGTAACATAGGCTATATTTTATTTTGGACAAAAAGGGATCCGCAAGTTATTTGGGTTTGTTAGAGTTGAGCCAGACCTAGAGCTGTGTTTTTCAAAATCTTAGTAGGCTACATTTAAAATTAGCTGTGTTTTTCAAAATCTTAGTGGGCTACATTTAAAATTCAGTAGGAAAAATAATTCTATTCAACGTATAAATGAAATTATTTAGTTATCCGGAGCGCGTTGCTTCGCCAACAACTCAAATAAATGAAAAAATTTTGTTAAAAAACAAAAAATATTAAAAAACGGTTTTGTTTACTATTTAAAATCGTACATTTTTAAAATGCCAGCAATACGCAGAGGAGCTACCATAAAATCTAACCTCAACAACGCGAGCAGCTATGGGTCACGACGCAAACGTGTTGAAAGAGCCCAGCAATTACCAGAACAAATCGAAACAAGAAATGCAGCTCAAAGGATCAGGACTGCAGAAAGTCGTGCACAAGAATCTCAAGAACAGCGTGACGAACGTCTGCAACAGAATATTACGAGAAAAAGAGCGGCACGAGAACGAAACATAGCTACAGTACGAGTACTAGATCGACAAAGGCAACGGATCAGCCGCTCATTAACACGTGCATCATTCGTTCGGCTTGCCTTTGAATATGCACCAGATATTAACTACTCAGCGTATTTAAAAATTGCTATCGGTGGAATGGATAAAGTATTTCAATATTGTCAGGCATTGAAATTTCGGATTGAAGCAGCCGGCATGTGTTGCGCATCAGGAAAAGTTGTGCTGTCACCTCTACCCGCTCCGCCGGAGCCTTTATTATCCCTTCTTACTGGCAATTCAGATGATTCCAAATTATTTTTGCGTAAGATACGCAAATTAAATTCTTGCTTCCAAATGACGTCATTTGGGGCAACTAAAATTTGTGATCGTGCATCCGATGGACGTAATTTTGAAACTACATTCAAAACTCAACATTTTCGTCTTTGTTCGTAAATAATTTCATTGCACTAAAGGGTTAAAGTAGTGAAATTTTTTGACCCGGCTATAAAATACGTAGAATCAAAACAATTCAACATTACAAATCTTTTTGACGGGATGAAGTCTGTCGGGTCCGCCGCTGCAACGCGTGGCTGAGTTAGCTAGTAAATTAATAAAAATAATTATAATATTACTTACATTTTTAACAACAGTGATCAAAGGTCAAAGTATTGACACTAACTCAATAAAAGCCAATAACGGTTATGTTGAGCTACTGAGCTTTTTCAGCAGCTATAGAATAACGACAATTTGTCTTAGTTTTGATTCATATATTTAAGCCACTCAGGGCATATAGTAAATATAAATTAATTGTAAGTTTTTGTGTTAATACAACTCAGCAGGCAGACACGAAATTGCCTCTGCTGATTACGAACGAAGAAAGGTTTTGGCAAGTCGATCCGAAGTGATCGATGCGCAGCGAAACGAATTGACTGGAGTGGTTAGCGAATCTAACTTAACTAAACTTTGGCTGCGCCAAAGCCGAATACAAAGGGCATGCAATGCAAGACAATTGCTAAACGGTTAACATAGTTGATGCTACGCAGAGCAATTAACATAATTGTGAGCGCAGCTTCGCTGTTGCTGCTTATGCTGTAGTGATGCTGCCGCTTTTTGGCTGCATAGCCAAACATACTCCCCCCGTTGAAGGACTACGGCTTTCAACAACATCCTGTTTGGGTAGGACGCAAAGCTTTCGAACAGCACGTTTAGTTGTTCCGGTGGCAGTCCTGAGCGTAGCTACACGTACTACGCCATCAGCTCCAGCTACTAGCTCGATGACTCGTGCCAATGGCCACTTGAGCGGAGGCAGATTCTCGTCCTTGACCATGACAACATCGTTGACGCACAGGTTGGCCTGAGATGTACGCCATTTCGACCGTTGATTTAGGAGCGTCAGATACTCCTCTCGCCAACGGCCCCAGAAGATTTGCTGGTAGTATGAGATCCTCTGCCAGCGATCCAATCGATTAAAGTTTAGCCCTGTGAGATCAGGTTCGGGAAACAAGGCCAGTGGAGCTGTACCCAGAAAATGCGCTGGCGTCAACACATCGAGGTCGGCAGGATTCTCTGAAATGGGAACTAAAGGTCTCGAATTAATTATGGCGGCGATATGGCATAGAAGAGTGCGAAGGTCATCTGATGGAAGTATAGAGGGGCCAACAGCTCTATAAAAGTGATGCTTAGCCGTCTTAACTGCTGCCTCCCAAATACCGCCAAAGTGGGGCGAACGAGGTGGAATAAAACGCCATTCGATGTTGTCCAGCAAGCAGAAATCGTTGACCGCCTGCTGGTGCTTGCTGCTAAGGAACAACTGCCGTAGATCCGCCAACTCGTTTTTGGCTCCAACGAAGTTAGTGGCATTATCCGACCATATGCGATACGGTTTACCACGAGTCAGTATGAACCGCTTTAATGCACTTAGGAACGCTCCTGTGGACAGATCGCTTACAAGCTCGAGGTGCACAGCCTTCGTTGCAAAACATATAAACACGCAGACGTAGCATTTTACAGGTCCGCGAGTTCGAACTTCGTTTTTGCAGAAGAATGGGCCACAGAAGTCGACGCCCGTTACAGTAAACGCATGCGCTCCAGTCACTCGATCCTTGGGTAGGTCCGCCATGATATGCTCAGCCAAGCGTGGCTTAGCTCGAAAACACATCGTGCATTTGGCAACAACTACTGAGACTGTCTTGCGTCCTCCAATGGGCCAGTACTGCAGTCGAATATGCGCAAGAAGCGAGCGAGGTCCAGAATGCAACGTGCGGCGATGAAAATGCATAATTATTGCGCGAGTCACTGGATGCTTTCTTGGCAATATTGCAGGGTGCTGAGCCTCGAAGTTTAACGCCGAATTCTTTAAACGTCCACCCACACGAAGCAGTCCATTTTCGTCAACAAAAGGTGCCAGAGACGCTAATGAGCTGGATGACGGAACCTGAAGACCGTTCTTCAAACGACTGTAGTCCTCAGCCAAATGCATCATTTGAATGTAACGGATCAGCATTCGTTCACCTTGGCACACATCCTCTGCGATAAGTCCAGGGTGCCTGATGCGATGACCAAACTTGTGTATGTAGGCAAATACATGCTTGAGTTTATCCCAGGAGTTGGCATATTTGCAGCTGGCAGCAAGATCTTCGTTGTTGACAGTCGCAATGAGGACCTTTTTCTCATTTCTGGCAGTGCTTTAATGGCGAGACAGGATTGTGGCCATTCATTTTTGTCCTTTGTGAGAAATTCCGGACCATGAGCCCAAAGTGATGACTCTATCAACTCACTAGGCAGCGCTCCTCGTGACAAAATGTCAGCAGGGTTGACTTTGGTGGGTACATAGCGCCATTCCATTCCGGCAGTAATATCTTGGATTAAAGAAATTCGATTAGACACAAATATTTGAAATCTTGAGGGCTCATCCCGTATCCATGATAAGACTACTGCAGAATCAGACCAACAATAAAAAGGACAACGAAACAAGTCCATTTGCTTTACTTCTCTCATAAGTCGTGCCAGCAAAACTGCCCCACATAGCTCCAGCTTAGGTACAGTAAGGGTTTTCAACGGAGCTACACGAGATTTAGCACAAAAAAGATGCACTTCTCGCCTTCCCTGAGTCATAGAGACAATGTAGATGCACCCACCATAGGCATCTATGGAGGCGTCGCAAAATCCATGTACGCCTATTGCGCCCTGATGCAGCTGAGCCAAACGTGGAAACTTCAATTGCTGCGTGCTGCCAATATCCGACGACAAACTAAGCCACGATGAATTAAGTGCTGCAGGTAGACTCTCATCCCAATCCACCTTTTCTCTCCAGAGCTGCTGCAAAAAGAGTTTGGCCTTTGTAATGACCGGGCATATAAGGCCGAGAGGGTCATAAAATCGCGCAACTGCCGACAAAACCGATCGTTTCGTTGGCCTTAAAGGAGCACGAATTGGCGAAAATGAAAACAAAAGAGCGTCAGACACAGGATCCCATGCGAGGCCAAGCGTTTTTGTTATGTCGCTGCCATCATCAAACTTGAGAAACGTATCCTTATCAGAATCTGGTATTTTCTGCAGCACAGATGAGTCGTTTGAGCACCATTTTCGAATTTTAAAGTTTCCACGATCCAGTAGACCCGTAACTTGAGCCAATACATCCAGCACTTCAGAAGCAGAGTTGCCACCAGTTATCAAGTCATCCACATAGAAATCTCTTTTGACTATCTTTGAGCCGACTGGAAACGAAACTTGCTCGTCAGATGCAAGCTGCTGCATGGAACGAACCGAAAGAAATGATGCAGATGTCGTGCCGTATGTGACGGTGTCCAACTTGTACACTTGCATCCTTTGATGAGATGAGTCCCGCCACAAAATGCACTGCAAATAGCTGTCAGATTCATCCATCCTGACGCAACGGTACATTTTACAGATGTCCCCTGTTAGCGCTACTGGAAATGTTCTAAACTGCAGCAAAGTGTTGAAAAGCTTGGGCTGTAATGTTGGACCTGACATAAGCAGCTCGTTTAAAGAGTATCCTGATGATGTGCTCGCAGAACCGTCGAAAACAACACGAAGTTTGGTTGAAGTGCTTTCCTCCTTAATGACGCAATGATGTGGCAAAAAATATTTACAGAGACTACGAGATTCTTCTGGAACAAGGGACATGTGTTGTAGGGATAAGTACTCAGCAATAAATGCCGAATACTGAGCCTTGAGCTGAGGACGACGGTCGAGCTTTCTCTCAAGTTTAGAAAGCGACGATATGCTTGCTGGTAAGAATCGCCAAGCATATTCAAACTAGTTTTAATGGGTAGACGAACTGAGTATTCGCCTGTAGGCAAGCGCGAAAAGTTGGCAACAAAGTGATCCTCGCAATCCTGCTCTTCTTTCGTGTACCTGTAGCTTAACTCATCGAAGCCTTCTATCTCCCAAAACCTGCGCACAACCTCGTCCATCTTCGTGTCAGATTCTATACTTGCACTTTCAGTAGATTGGCTAGCTAGTAACACTGAGTTTTGGCGCATCTGCTTCCCACCGGAGACTATCCATCCAAACCGAGTTTTCTGGAGAAGTGGAAGATTATCAGACAACTTGATTTGACCTACACAAAGGAGTTCGAAGAATAAGCCTGCCCCAATTAGCAAGTCTATCTTGCGAGATCTATAAAATTCTGGATCTGCCAGGCGAATATTTGCGGGTAAATTCCAAGTTTCGGGGCTTAAGGTTAGGCCTGGTTGGTTCTCAGTTATGGCTGGAGCAACTAAAGCTGTGATGTTCGTCTGATATTCCGAGTTTTGAGATTTTAAATGCACATCAACTGAGAATCCATCTGAGCGAAAGTTGGTTTGGCCTAATCCGGTTACACTAGCTGTTGATTTGGTTCGCTTAAGCTGCAATTGATGAGCCAAAAACGAGGTAATAATGTGCAATTGCGACCCAGAGTCGAGCAATGCACGGCATGGCACCCATTGGCCAGAGCGATTCTTTATGTTGACAACAGCAGTGGCAAGAAGAACAAGATCTGGATTTTGTTGCTGAGCTAACAGAGAGGTAGAGTGCGGCGGAACAGATTGGCTGCTTAGCGACGTATCATATTGAGGAGCAATAAGTGAAGCGTTCGCAACGCATTGGGCTCGCGGCAATGTAGATTGAGAGTTCAGATGCAATAAGGTGTGATGTTTGCTGCCACATGTACGGCAGGCAGCTGAACTACAATTTCGCAGCTGATGTCCCTTTTTTAAACAATTCAGGCAAAGTGATAGCCGCTTAGCTTCTTTAAGGCGGTTCTGGGGCGTTAAAATTGCAAATTGTGGACACGCGTAAATAGAGTGGCTTGCGTTATGGCAAAAGACGCAACCATTTGCTGCTGGGTTAGTGGCAATTAACGAACTTCTACTGAGGTTAGTCTTTTTGTTCTGTCCCACCTGAGAATTTACTGCATATGCTGCAGTTGCATGCTCCACATTTTCCATCTTCAAACAGCGCCTCTCCAGAAACGTTGTAAACTGTCCACATGTTGGAATTTCATCACTTGATGCTGCTTCTTCCCACTTGGCCTGTGTTACCTTGTCCAGCTTCTGCAAGATTGTGTGCACGATGATGCTGTCAGCAATTTGCTCAACAGTTCCCAAAGATTTCAATGCACGAAGATTTGCATTGATAACATCCGAACTTTCCCTCAGCTTCACTGCCGACGCCGACTCTACCCTCTGAAGCCCTAGAATGTTGACAATGTGTGCCTGAAAAGTTAAACGTTTATTATTAAACCGTTTATGCAACAAGTCTTTTGCCACTGCATAGTTAGCATTGCTGATATCCAGAGATCGGATGGTATCCAACGCTGCTCCCTTCAAACACGTCCGCAGGTGCTGTAGCTTCTCGATGTCTGACAACTGATTATCCTCATCAATAACGGTGGAAAACATCGACATGAAATCCGAATACTCGGTGTAGCCGCCACTAAACTCGGGCAACTTGAGCTCGGGTAAACAGCTGCGTTTGGTAAACGTGATGTTATGTGCCTCCTGTGGCATCGATATATCACCTCTAACCGTCGAACAAGCTTGCACTTCGAGCTTGCGTTTTTTAATTTCGCGGTGTAAATTTGATTTAATCACAACAATAAGTTCTTCAAAGTCTTCGCGTAATTTGCTACCGATTTCATCGAAGTTAATCTCCTCAAGACTGTCATGAGTTAACACAAATGCCGATTCAGTCTTGTCAATAAGTTCTAAACGCACTTCCAGCTGCTCGTCAGGCATTTGGATTAATTGCTCCGAATTTAATGCACTCGAGATCTTTTGAGCATGGCTATATATTGATTGTGCTTTCCGCTTAAGAAACTCGGCTTTATTCTCAAACGTTAACACAGTTTCATTATGTGCCATCGCTCACACTAAACTTTTAGCAACACAAAAGTAAACAAACCAAAGTCAAATATGTTCGTACAAGAATGTATGTATGTATGTCAAACGCACTTGACAACAGCTGCACAAATTTTAGCAATCACTTGCGCGAGAATAAGCACACGAAATTAGGCAAAGCAACAGAAAGTTAGGTCAATAAACTTCGGCTAACGGCGCGCGAGAGAGCATGCACTTAACCTTCGGTGCAGCAGCCGTAAATAAGGGTCAGTAAACTTTGGCTAGCGGCAATTTAGAAAACGAACGACAGCGACAGTGGAAAGCGTAAGCTGCGATTGCCGTTGCACTTGCTTGTGTGTTTGTTTATTGCTATGCAAATCAACCGAATATAAACCAACTGACCGATGTGTAGTTGTTTATAGTTTTATGCGACAATGTTTTAATTGTTTATAAGCGATTTTTACGATATTACCATTCACGTCGGGGTCACCAAAATGTTGAGCTACTGAGCTTTTTCAGCAGCTATAGAATAACGACAATTTGTCTTAGTTTTGATTCATATATTTAAGCCACTCAGGGCATATAGTAAATATAAATTAATTGTAAGTTTTTGTGTTAATACAACTCAGCAGGCAGACACGAAATTGCCTCTGCTGATTACGAACGAAGAATGGTTTTGGCAAGTCGATCCGAAGTGATCGATGCGCAGCGAAACGAATTGACTGGAGTGGTTAGCGAATCTAACTTAACTAAACTTTGGCTGCGCCAAAGCCGAATACAAAGGGCATGCAATGCAAGACAATTGCTAAACGGTTAACATAGTTGATGCTACGCAGAGCAATTAACATAATTGTGAGCGCAGCTTCGCTGTTGCTGCTTATGCTGTAGTGATGCTGCCGCTTTTTGGCTGCATAGCCAAACAGGTTATCTAATATTTAAAACGATACTAACGGATGTTCCTACAAAATTTGAATATCACTATGTATTTAGTAATCAACATAACCAAAATTGTAACATCTACTCGTTTCGTGTGCCAACATACTTATGAAAATATAACATGGTATCATACTTTCGAATATGTCGGGGATGTAAAGGGTTTGGCTGCGGGTAGACCCTAACCAAACACCGTATCCTAAGCGATTTTGGAATCTGGCGGTCGAGGTCTTCTTGACCGTGCTCGTCGGTAGAGAGAGGGAGTCGATTTGGGCCAGTCCAAGGGTCACGGTGCGTACGAATATTTTACTTAAGACCTCTACAGAAGCTAATTTATATAAGGATAACTAAGATATCCATCTGAAATAGTGAAGTTAAACTGAACCTGAAGATAAAGAAGGGATGATCTTCGACGACTATGAATTAGCAGTGGTGTGACGATGTCTAAGGTGTTGTTCAACATTCGTCTGTCTTTACCCTACCCAACCACGATATCCAACCGGATTGTTATTTGGATATCCCATGTAAAAACTCGATACCTACATCGTTATGCTACCATGCCATTAGGAAAATATCAACACTTTATCTATTCATATTTAAATAATGAATTTTTTTCAAACTATACATATAATATTTATTTGTTTTAATATTAGCGTTTTAAAACTTAAATCCAAATTTATAATCCGGTTTGTTACTTGTTGCCGATATATTTAACGCTATATTGAACAATTCAACTTTGAAAAACTAATAAGAAAATCAAAGTTGATTTGGCATACAAAATGTAAACAAACCGAGTTTATTTTTGCTGCACGCGACTCTAATTAAAGCACGACTGGTGCAAAGCTCAATGACCTTAACAGCTGTTCAATGCGCGCCAATATTGGCTGTTGTTATCACTCTCATGGATTCAGTTTATTTCAATATAGGTAAGCTTTTAGTTATTAGTTAATATATATAAAGTTTTACTCGATCGTTTTATTTTGTTGGATTAGGTATTTTATTAAGGTGTGTGTATAGATATATAAACGCAAATTGTGTAGCCAAAATGTACAAGGCCACGTAGCGTAAGCTTAGCTTTACGAGTATACATACATACATATGGACCACTCCTTCGAGTACATCGTGAACACCCAAGTCCTTTTTCTTTTCTTCCAACTTTTGTACTAGAGCTATGCTTTAAAATTAATCAATCTGAACGAAACTTGGTCAGGACATGGAGGCGTGTAAAAAATTATGAATGCAAAATTTGGACCCGATCCGGCAACTCCTCGGGGCACCTCCCATACAGTTATGAAGTGGAGCGTGCTTATCTATATATATTAAATAGTTTGTCCTGACTGACTGATTGTTGAGAGACCCACAGCCTTAACGAAAACAGCTAGCATGCTGAAATTTTAAGTTAATATTCCAATCAGGTTGAAAGTGAGCACTAAGAAAGTAATTTATTGGACAACTCCTTCGAGTACCTCCTGAACACTTAAGTCCTTATTTTCCCAACTTTTGTACTAAAGCTATGCTTTAAAATTAATCAATCTGAACGAAGCTTAAAAGTAATTTATTATTTTTGAAAAAATTTCCGATGTTTCTTGTTCTAAGCTCCAATCCCCAGACAAAACGTATCGCACAAACATTATTGATATACAATATCGAAGAAGCAAGCAAAGCACATATGTAAGTTTGTATATATTTGTAACATATGGGGGTTTTGGGTAAAAAAAAAGGCAGGCAGAAGGGTTAGGCGTGACATCCAAATTTGTGATGCTTATTTGTAATGGATGGCACCTTCTATACACCTACCAAGTTTGGAGACTCTAGCGCAAAAACTGACAAAGATATTGAGGTTGGCGGTATAAGTGGGCGTGGCATCCAATATTTAGATGCACATCTTTACGGATGTCACTAACAATGTTTCCACCAAATTTGGTGACTCTAGCGCAAAAGCAAAGAAAGATATAGAAATTTCAGATTTTACGAGGTGAGCGTGGCATCTAAAACTTTGATGTAGAGCGGTTACGGATGTTACTATAAATGTTTTCGCCAAATTTGGTGACCCTAGACCGAAAACTGAAAAAGATATAGAGTTTTCAGATTTTAGAAGGTGGGCGGTATCAGGGGTGCGTGGCATCCAAAGTTTTGATGCATATCTTTGAAAGATTTCAGCATCAACCTTTCTACCAAATTTTGTAAGTATAGCTTTATAACTGTGGGAAATACTAAAGCTCTAGCTTTAAAGTTGTCGAAAAAAGTTGCGTTAATACGGGTGGCGGACGGCCGGACGGACGGACAGACACCATGACGGACATTGCACAAGCCCAACATACATACTATGATACCTTTGGTATCAAAGTATAATAACGCGTCTAATTCTCAGCCATTGCACAAGCCCAACATACATACTATGATACCTTTGGTATCAAAGTATAATAACGCGTCTAATTCTCAGCCTCAATGGTAGCGTGAAAAAAAGAATATTAAATACATTTGAGGTGTTCACCAGATCCGTTTCACCGTTTCATGAAAAATTATACCAAATACTGAAAAATACTGAGCATCGATAGCAAATACCGATTAAAGTTCGTGCTCTTTCCATCTCTACTTTCATGAAACATTTTTGTATAGATTGGCTGAGGTGTTGCAGCGTTTCAAGAATTTTGTATGTGAGTTGTTGTTGCACGACGTTTCAAATATGAAACATGAAACGATGAAACGAGCTGGTGAACACCTCAATTGTTTGCTATTATGTATATGTTGTTAAACATTAACTACCTTATTTATCTATATATATAAAATAGTTTGTCCTGACTGATTGTTGAGAGACCCACAGCCTAAACGATATGAGCTAGAAGGCTGAAATTTTCACCAAATATATCATTCAGGTTGAAAGTAAGCACTAAGAAAGGATTAGAAATTGGACCACAACTTCGAGTACCTCCCATACAAATTTTTCCTGAATTTATCAGTTTACCTCATTCTTCTATTTTGGCACCTCATTGTCATACAAGCTGGGAGTTTGACCGCGACCGAGCTTACAAAAACAAAACACCTGCGCTGTGACGCACTTGCTGATAATTGCAAAAACAAAATACACATGTGTGCCTCGAATTTTTTCACTTCTTCTTTGTACCTTTGACAATTGATGGTTCGTACCCAAGTAGCGTTTGTTGTTGTTGTAAGTGTTGTTGTTGGGCTCGCACTGCTACTTTTTGTTGGTATCATTGATTTAAAACTAGTCAATTTAAACATAACATGGTGCGTCTAAAAAAGATTTGCACACCAGAATATGCTTCGGGGATGGTTTTACCTATATACTTTCTAATTACCAAACTCAAACAAAACGTAACACACAAAAACAAATACCTATTGCCATTGTTGTTTTGATATTATTGTCGAACTGACATTTGTAACTTTGGTTGGTGTTACAAATGCACATATGTATTTAGATATGTACATACATGTACATGAATGTACGTACATACACATGTATGTACGGAAGTACATTCAGCTTCTCTTTCTCTCCCGCTCTGTCTCGACTGAAGAGTTTGACTGCATTGTTTGGTACGGTTCAAATTTATATTTTGACAAGACGCATCGACGTAAAAAAAGCAACGCAGCGTCAACACAGTGTCAACGACTGATTTTGCCGTACTAGAGAAAATGTATATTACAAAAAACTCAAGTGTAAATATATGTACTATATATGCCGTGCAAAAACAAACGCACTAACAAATAGAAATTTGCTTTCTTGCTGCTTATCTAGCTCAGATAAAACGTTTTTTTTTATACTTTGATACCAAAGGTATCATCCTATATTGGGCTTGTGCATTTCCATCGTGGTGTCTATCCGTCTATCCGTCCGTCTGTCAGTCTGTCTGTATGAACGCATTTTTTTTCGACACCCTTATAACTAGAGCCTTGCAACTGTGCAAATATCTTGGTATATGTGTTCGTCTGACAAAGTGTTAAATTTAGGGCTCTACGAACTCAGGGGACCTGGGAAATCGATAAAAAGTCGATACATCTCGATGTGCAAATCGATAATACACATATATATCCCACATGTTATCAGCTAGAGTCACCAAATTCGGGGGAAAAATAGCCGATGGCATTCCCCAATCAACTGCATCAAAAGTTTGGATTCCACGGCCACCTCTTCCGCCCCTAGGCCCCCTCCAATTAAAATTAAAATTTCCACGATTTGAAGCTATTGCCACCTTATTTTTTAGAAAGGTAGATGCTGATATCTAACACAGATATGCATCAAAACTTTGGATGCCACATACTATGTTCCGCGGGGCTTCTGCTGCTTTTCCAGACTCTCCTGAGTCGTCGCTTCTCCGTAAGTTCATAGAAGAGCTATAACACAAATCATATGTAATAACCAAAAAGCTAACATTAGATAATAATGTAAACAACACAATTGTCAGACTCTCCTGAGTCGTCGCTTCTCTGACACCATGGAAGCCAGTTAATTTGATCAGAGGTGTACGTTTCTGCGGGCTATGCGGTGGCTCTCTGGAGCGGATGTGCTTGGAGTAGCCAGACTAGCTGCCAGGTTAATCTCCCTGGTAAGACTCTCCACTGCCTCATCGATATCCTCCCTATATTGGATAATTGGTTGTGGGTCCACGTTCTCCTCTAGTCAGTTCTTAAATACATCATTGTTGGTGTTACGCCGAATTAGCTTAAAGACAGTGTGGGCATTCATGTAAGACTGCTGCAAAACCACGTTGATCATGCTATGGTCGAAGCAGAGATCAAAGCAGCTAGACATTGATATTCTCTTACTGGGTCAACTCCTTTGCTAATAGAAAAGTCCAGCTGTGTCTGAGGGCCAGTAGGTGGGCTCTCCGGTGGAATGTGTGTTACATCCCAACTCTCTAATGCACTTTAGAAGGATTCTGCCTTTGGGATTGACTTGCCTGGCACCCCACCTTGTGTGCTTCGCATTGAAGTTACCGCCTAGAATGAACCTGAGTCCCAGATCTCTCGGCTGTTGTGCCAAATCGACGTGGGTGAAGCTGAGGCGCGGAGGCAGGTATGCTACGGCAACTGTTGTCTTGCCTGTAGAGGTAGTTAACTGAATCCTCGCACACTGCATCCAGCTCAACTGTACTGGCTCATTCTCCTCGATAAAAGCAGCTCCACCACCACATCTGTCTCCGGGGTGCATTGCACTGATGACGTCGTAACCAGGGATGTTGAAGTAGGTCCTGGTGTTGAAGTGAGTTTCGGACACCAGCATCACATCGACTTGATTCGTTTTAATGTAATGCTCAACTTCAGGCTTGTTGTTAGCCACGCCGTTCCCTTTCCAGAGTGTTTGATTGTTTACTGGCATTTAAAGGCGTTGCACTGGCTTTTAAACATAGGCGTCATCATATCTTTGAATTGGTTCAACAAAGAACTCATCATGGACTCCATGCGCATCATCAGTCGTTGTTCAATGTCCGATTCGCTATAGTGGAGACTCTGAATCGTGTTATTGATGTTGTGGTAGGACCCTGGTTGTGGAGCGCCATCCCTTACAATGTTTGCGTAGGACATTGTTTTATGCCTCGGCTGGTTGGCAGTGCCACTCTATGCGACATTTGGCTGTGAGGACCGCATGGTCGGTGACGATTTTGGATTCGGCCCAAAGCGCTTCTTAGCTTCCATATAGACCCGGCATCCCCGGTATCAGGCAGTGTGCTGCTCACCGCAGTTTCCACACATTGGTGGGGCCTCCTGCATCTTTTTGCACTCTTTTTGACGCAGGTGAACTGCAGCCTGCAGTACCGCTGCGTATTCCCAAAGGCCTGGAAGATCGCACCAGATCGTCAAACTTATTGGGCTCTTCTACTCTCACTACAGCATAGCATAATCTAGTGATTTCAAAAGCCATTTTCTTGATGTTGGTGACTGGCTCCATGTTAATGAAGATCATCGACATCGGTCTTTTGTCAGTCCTTGTATTGGCGTTCTTAATGTCCCTTACCTTATGGCCCAGGGACTTCAGAGCCTCGGTGGTTTGATCTGTGGGGGTTGTAAAATGAAGCCCTTTAACCACGATTTGGAACCCTCACTCCTCTTTTAGTTGGTAAGTTCTGAACGCCAATTTATGCCTTTCCATAAGTGACACTTTTGTACGATAGTTATCGCTGCTCTTAGGAAAAAAAAAGGCAGGCAGAAGGGTTAGGCGTGACATCCAAATTTGTGATGCTTATATGTGATGGATGGCACCTTCTATACACCTTCCAAGTTTGGAGACTCTAGCGCAAAAACTGAGAAAGATATTGAGGTTGGCGGTATAAGTGGGCGTGGCATCCAATATTTAGATGCACATCTTTACGGATGTCACTAACAATGTTTCCACCAAATTTGGTGACTCTAGCGCAACAGCAAAGAAAGATATAGAAATTTCAGATTTTACGAGCGTGGCATCTAAAACTTTGATGTAGATCGGTTACGGATGTTACTATCAATGATTTCACCAAATTTGGTGACCCTAGCCCGACAACTGAAAAAGATATAGAGTTTTCAGATTTTAGATATCAGATTTTCACAAAATATTCCATTCAGGTTGAAAGTGAGCACTAAGAATTTTTCATTTGGACCACTAGTTCGAGTACCTCCCATACAAAACATGTCCTAAATTTGTCACTTTACCTTATTCCACCACTATGGCGCCTCATTGTCGCACAAGCTGTGAGTTTGACCGCGACCGAGTTTACAAAAACAAAACACCTGACCCATTCCACTACTGCCGTCTGCGCACAAGCAATCGCGACCAAGTTTACAAAAACCAAAACACATGACCCATTCCACTACTGCCGTCTGCGCACAAGCGATTGCGAGCGAGTTTACAAAAACAAAACACATGCGCTGTGTATGTGACTCCGTTTTTCTCTTTTTTTTGTGCGTTTGACAATTGATTTACGACCCAAGTAGCGTTTGTTGTTGTTGTAAGTGTTGTTGTTGGGCTCGCAATGCTTCTTTTTGTTTGTGTCATTGATTTAAAACAAATCAATTAAAACATAACTTGGTGCTTTTGGTTTTGCACACAATAATATGTTACGGGGGGGGTTTATCTACATACTTTCTAATTGCCAAACTTAAACAAAACGTAACAAACAAAATCAAATACCTATTGCCATTGTTGTTTTGATATAATTTTCGAGCTGACATTTGTAACTTTGGTTGCTGTTGCAAATGCACGTATGTACATATGTACATACATACACATGTATGTACGTACATTTTACATTGGTTTGTACATACATATAGTAAGATATTCACTTACACCCACTCCACTTTCATATCTTGAATCATATGTAGACATAAGCAAAACTCACCCTAAGCGTGAGATCGGCAACGTAAGCATATTTTGGTATGAGCAATTCTGATAAGTTAACGTAAACATTTGATATGAGTGACTCTCACTCAGACAAAAGCGTGGGATCGCAAACGCAAGCATATTTTCAATAAAGACTCAATTAATAAGCTCAAACCGAGGTTTGCTTTGTGTACCATTAATTTTAAGAAATTAGTTTTAGAATTGGTCTTGAGCGCTGACATCTTGTTCAACTTAACTTATTTACTCTTGCATTGTAATTAACCATCTATACTCAAATAAAATTGAAAGTTGTATTATTTAAAGTAAAAGCTAAATAAATAGATTTTTTTAAGTAAATACGCAACAAAAAATTACATTGACTCAGCAGTAGGATTAGTAAAAAACAAGTGCAAATAAATTAAATTGCGATACTTAGTGAAAAATAAGTGCAAACAAATTAACTTGCGATACTTTATAAAAAGAAACTAATCCGCCAAATAACTTAACGTGCAGCAAACACATTTAATGGTGTTTAAATAATTTAAGAGCAATATAATCAACAACAAAGAAACAAAACAAAAATAAATAAACATGGCAGTCGTACTAAGTGACGCAGAGCTAAACCAGGCATTGTCACAACTCCGACGAGTGCCCCAGTTCTCAGGAAATAAACAGGAGCTAAGCGCTTTCATCAGGAGGACAGAATTCATATTACAATTATATCCTACTACAAACCAAAGACAACAAAGTATTCTATACGGTGCTATAGAACTGCAAGTCATCTGAGAAGCCCAAAGGATCTCGCAACTATCACAGGCAAATAATTGGGGCGCGTTGAAGCGAGCAATCATCGAGGAATACACCACCCAGACTCCAGTGGAGGAACTACTACGACAACTATACAACACCAGCTATCAAGGAAATCTCCGTAAGTTCATAGAAGAGCTAGAACACAAATCATATGTAATAACCAAAAAGCTAACATTAGATAATAATGTAAACAACACAATTGTCAGACTCTCCTGAGTCGTCGCTTCTCTGACACCATGGAAGCCAGTAAATTTGATCAGAGGTGTACGTTTCTGCGGGCTATGCGGTGGCTCTCTGGAGCGGATGTGCTTGGAGTAGCCAGACTAGCTGCCAGGTTAATCTCCCTGGTAAGACTCTCCACTGCCTCATCGATATCCTCCCTATATTGGATAATTGGTTGTGGGTCCACGTTCTTCTCTAGTCAGTTCTTAAATACATCATTGTTGGTGTAACGCCGAATTAGCTTAAAGACAGTGTGGGCATTTATGTAAGACTGCTGCAAAACCACATTGATCATGCTATGGTCAAAGCAGAGATCAAAGCAGCTAGACGTTGATATTCTTACTGGGTCAACTCCTTTGCTAATAGAAAAGTCCAGCTGTGTCTGTGGGCCAGTAGGTGCACACTGCATCCAGCTCAACTGTACTGGCTCATTCTCCTCGATAAAAGCAGCTCCACCACCACATCTGTCTCCGGGGTGCATTGCACTGATGACGTCGTAACCAGGGATGTTGAAGAAGGTCCTGGTGTTGAAGTGAGTTTCGGACACCAGCATCACATCGACTTGATTCGTTTTAATGTAATGCTCAACTTCAGGCTTGTTGTTAGCCACGCCGTTCCCTTTCCAGAGTGTTTGATTGTTTACTGGCATTTAAAGGCGTCATATCTTTGAATTGGTTCAACAAAGAACTCATCATGGACTCCATGGACTCTGAATCGTGTTATTGATGTTGTGGTAGGACCCTGGTTGTGGAGCGCCATCCCTTACATTGTATTATGCCTCGGCTGGTTGGCAGTGCCACTCTATGCGACATTTGGCTGTGAGGACCGCATGGTCGGTGACGATTTTGGATTCGGCCCAAAGCGCTTCTTAGCTTCCATATAGACCCGGCATCCCCGGTATCAGGCAGTGTGCTGCTCACCGCAGTTTCCACACATTGGTGGGGCCCTTACCTTATGGCCCAGGGACTTCAGAGCCTCGGTGGTTTGATCTGTGGGGGTTGTAAAATGAAGCCCTTTAACCACGATTCGGAACCCTCTCTCCTCTTTTAGTTGGTAAGTTCTGAACGCCAATTTATGCCTTTCCATAAGTGACACTTTTGTTTGATAGTTATCGCTGCTCTTAGGTAACAGCCTAACGTTGCCACCAACCTGTTGCCATGTAGGAGAAACTGCCTGCCTCTACAATCTTGTTAAGGTCACTCAACATATCCCCGATGCTTCTCATCCCAGTGATGATGATTGTAAACATTTCCAGCCATGTCATCATCGTCATTGCCTTCCTCAACCGGCAGCGTAGCAAGTCTATTGGACGTGCCGGGCATGTCGTCCTTGTGGCAAATGCTGAAAACACTCGATTTTACTGCTTTCTTAGGGAAGATAAACGGTCTTCCTGTGACCTCACCTTCCTCAAGAGTGTCGGAATCCGTATCCGTATCAGAGCTGGAGGAACGGCTGGTAAGAACCCTTTCTGGGGCTTTTCTTTTACCTTGAGTTGCACTAGCCGGCACGGCTTGCCATCCAGGTTTGGTGATTGTGACCTTGTCCACATTGTCAACTTCTATCCTTTTTTGGGCTTGTCATCCATGGCAACAGCAGCCACGATCGCGGTTATGTTGTTTTCGTGCTCTCCTATTTATCCGATTGCATCTTCCGAATTAACCGGAGAATTTCCACACAAATAATTTTTGCAAAAGACAAAAATAAAATAAAATAATTTATTATTTTTGGAAAAAATTTCCGATGTTCTTGTTCTAAGCTCAAATCCCCAGACAAAACGTAACGCACAATCATTATTGATATACAATATATCGAACAAGCAAGCAAAGCACATATGTAAGTTTGTATGTATTTGTAACATATGGGGATTTTGGGTAAAAAAAAGGCAGGCAGAAGGGTAAGGCGTGACATCCAAATTTGTGATGCTTATTTGTGACGGATGGCACCTTCTATACACCTACCAAGTTTGGAGACTCTAGCGCAAAAACTGAGAAAGATATTGAGGTTGGCGGTATAAGTGGGCGTGGCATCCAATATTTAGATGCACATCTTAACGGATGTCACTAACAATGTTTCCACCAAATTTGGTGACTCTAGCGCAAAAGCAAAGAAAGATATAGAAATTTCAGATTTTACGAGGTGAGCGTGGCATCTAAAACTTTGATGTAGATCGGTTACGGATGTTACTACCAATGTTTTCCCCGAAAACTGAAAAAATGTAGAGTTTTCAGATTTTAGAAGGTGGGCGGTATCAGTGGGGGCGTGGCATCCAAAGTTTTGATGCATATCTTTGAAAGATTTCAGCATCAACCTTTCCACCAAATTTTGTAAGTATAGCTTTATAACTGTGGGAAATACTAAAGTCATTTTCGATTATAACTGAAGGGAGGGGGGCTGGGGGCGAAAGAGGTGGGCGTGGCATTCAAATTTTCGATGCAGTTCTTGAGGAAAGTTGCCATAAAATTTCGTAAATCTGGTGACTCTAGCTGCTAAATTGTGGGAGATTTGTTTAATCGATTTGCACATCGAGGTGTATCGATTTGTTATCGATTTCCCAGGCCCCCTGAGGTCGTAGAGCCAAGATATTTGCAAAGTAACAAGGCTCTTGCTTTAAGGTTGTCGAAAAAAGTTGCGTTAATACGGGTGGGCGGACGGCCGGACGGACGGACACCATGACGGACATTGCACAAGCCCAATATACATACTATGATTCCTTTGGTATCAAAGTATAATAACGCGTCTAATTCTCAGCCTCAATGGTAGCGTGAAAAAAAGAATATTAAATACATTTGAGGTGTTCACCAGATCCGTTTCAGCGTTTCATGTTTCATGCTTGACACGCTTAGCTCGTTTCATGACGTTTCTTACTTGAAAAGTCAGCTGTTATTTACTTTACTTTCCTTAAATACTTAAAAAAGTTTAAATTTTACAGCAAAATCCCTGTTTTCAATTTTCGAAATTTGTCAATCATATGTGTTCACACTTTTTTGCATAAAATTATACCAAATACTGAAAAATACTGAGCATCGATAGCAAATACCGATTAAAGTTCGTGCTCTTTCCATCTCTACTTTCATGAAACATTTTTGTATAGATTGGCTGAGGTGTTGCAGCGTTTCAAGAATTTTGTATGTGAGTTGTTGTTGCACGACGTTTCAAATATGAAACATGAAACGATGAAACGAGCTGGTGAACACCTCAATTGTTTGCTATTATGTATATGTTGTTAAACATTAACTACCTTATTTATCTATATATATAAAATAGTTTGTCCTGACTGATTGTTAAGAGACCCACAGCCTAAACGATAAAAGCTAGAAGTCTGAAATTTTCACAAAATATTCCATTCAGGTTGAAAGTGAGCACTAAGAATTTTTCATTTGGACCACTAGTTCGAGTACCTCCCATACAAAACATGTCCTAAATTTGTCACTTTACCTTATTCCACCACTATGGCGCCTCATTGTCGCACAAGCTGTGAGTTTGACCGCGACCGAGTTTACAAAAACAAAACACCTGACCCATTCCACTACTGCCGTCTGCGCACAAGCAATCGCGACCAAGTTTACAAAAACCAAAACACATGACCCATTCCACTACTGCCGTCTGCGCACAAGCGATTGCGAGCGAGTTTACAAAAACAAAACACATGCGCTGTGTATGTGACTCCGTTTTTCTCTTTTTTTTTGTGCGTTTGACAATTGATTTACGACCCAAGTAGCGTTTGTTGTTGTTGTAAGTGTTGTTGTTGGGCTCGCAATGCTTCTTTTTGTTTGTGTCATTGATTTAAAACAAATCAATTAAAACATAACTTGGTGCTTTTGGTTTTGCACACAATAATATGTTACGGTGGGGGGGGGTTTATCTACATACTTTCTAATTGCCAAACTTAAACAAAACGTAACAAACAAAATCAAATACCTATTGCCATTGTTGTTTTGATATAATTTTCGAGCTGACATTTGTAACTTTGGTTGCTGTTGCAAATGCACGTATGTACATATGTACATACATACACATGTATGTACGTACATTTTACATTGGTTTGTACATACATATAGTAAGATATTCACTTACACCCACTCCACTTTCATATCTTGAATCATATGTAGACATAAGCAAAACTCACCCTAAGCGTGAGATCGGCAACGTAAGCATATTTTGGTATGAGCAATTCTGATAAGTTAACGTAAACATTTGATATGAGTGACTCTCACTCAGACAAAAGCGTGGGATCGCAAACGCAAGCATATTTTCAATAAAGACTCAATTAATAAGCTCAAACCGAGGTTTGCTTTGTGTACCATTAATTTTAAGAAATTAGTTTTAGAATTGGTCTTGAGCGCTGACATCTTGTTCAACTTAACTTATTTACTCTTGCATTGTAATTAACCATCTATACTCAAATAAAATTGAAAGTTGTATTATTTAAAGTAAAAGCTAAATAAATAGATTTTTTTAAGTAAATACGCAACAAAAAATTACATTGACTCAGCAGTAGGATTAGTAAAAAACAAGTGCAAATAAATTAAATTGCGATACTTAGTGAAAAATAAGTGCAAACAAATTAACTTGCGATACTTTATAAAAAGAAACTAATCCGCCAAATAACTTAACGTGCAGCAAACACATTTAATGGTGTTTAAATAATTTAAGAACAATATAATCAACAACAAAGAAACAAAACAAAAATAAATAAACATGGCAGTCGTACTAAGTGACGCAGAGCTAAACCAGGCATTGTCACAACTCCGACGAGTGCCCCAGTTCTCAGGAAATAAACAGGAGCTAAGCGCTTTCATCAGGAGGACAGAATTCATATTACAATTATATCCTACTACAAACCAAAGACAACAAAGTATTCTATACGGTGCTATAGAACTGCAAGTCATCTGAGAAGCCCAAAGGATCTCGCAACTATCACAGGCAAATAATTGGGGCGCGTTGAAGCGAGCAATCATCGAGGAATACACCACCCAGACTCCAGTGGAGGAACTACTACGACAACTATACAACACCAGCTATCAAGGAAATCTCCGTAAGTTCATAGAAGAGCTAGAACACAAATCATATGTAATAACCAAAAAGCTAACATTAGATAATAATGTAAACAACACAATTGTCAGACTCTCCTGAGTCGTCGCTTCTCTGACACCATGGAAGCCAGTAAATTTGATCAGAGGTGTACGTTTCTGCGGGCTATGCGGTGGCTCTCTGGAGCGGATGTGCTTGGAGTAGCCAGACTAGCTGCCAGGTTAATCTCCCTGGTAAGACTCTCCACTGCCTCATCGATATCCTCCCTATATTGGATAATTGGTTGTGGGTCCACGTTCTTCTCTAGTCAGTTCTTAAATACATCATTGTTGGTGTAACGCCGAATTAGCTTAAAGACAGTGTGGGCATTTATGTAAGACTGCTGCAAAACCACATTGATCATGCTATGGTCAAAGCAGAGATCAAAGCAGCTAGACGTTGATATTCTTACTGGGTCAACTCCTTTGCTAATAGAAAAGTCCAGCTGTGTCTGTGGGCCAGTAGGTGCACACTGCATCCAGCTCAACTGTACTGGCTCATTCTCCTCGATAAAAGCAGCTCCACCACCACATCTGTCTCCGGGGTGCATTGCACTGATGACGTCGTAACCAGGGATGTTGAAGAAGGTCCTGGTGTTGAATTGAGTTTCGGACACCAGCATCACATCGACTTGATTCGTTTTAATGTAATGCTCAACTTCAGGCTTGTTGTTAGCCACGCCGTTCCCTTTCCAGAGTGTTTGATTGTTTACTGGCATTTAAAGGCGTTGCACTGGCTTGTAAACATAGGCGTCATCATATCTTTGAATTGGTTCAACAAAGAACTCATCATGGACTCCATGGACTCTGAATCGTGTTATTGATGTTGTGGTAGGACCCTGGTTGTGGAGCGCCATCCCTTACATTGTATTATGCCTCGGCTGGTTGGCAGTGCCACTCTATGCGACATTTGGCTGTGAGGACCGCATGGTCGGTGACGATTTTGGATTCGGCCCAAAGCGCTTCTTAGCTTCCATATAGACCCGGCATCCCCGGTATCAGGCAGTGTGCTGCTCACCGCAGTTTCCACACATTGGTGGGGCCCTTACCTTATGGCCCAGGGACTTCAGAGCCTCGGTGGTTTGATCTGTGGGGGTTGTAAAATGAAGCCCTTTAACCACGATTCGGAACCCTCTCTCCTCTTTTAGTTGGTAAGTTCTGAACGCCAATTTATGCCTTTCCATAAGTGACACTTTTGTACGATAGTTATCGCTGCTCTTAGGTAACAGCCTAACGTTGCCACCAACCTGTTGCCATGTAGGAGAAACTGCCTGCCTCTACAATCTTGTTAAGGTCACTCAACATATCCCCGATGCTTCTCATCCCAGTGATGATGATTGTAAACATTTCCAGCCATGTCATCATCGTCATTGCCTTCCTCAACCGGCAGCGTAGCAAGTCTATTGGACGTGCCGGGCATGTCGTCCTTGTGGCAAATGCTGAAAACACTCGATTTTACTGCTTTCTTAGGAAAGAAAGAACCCTTTCTGGGGCTTTTCTTTTACCTTGAGTTGCTCTAGCCGGCACGGCTTGCCATCCAGGTTTGGTGATTGTGACCTTGTCCACATTGTCAACTTCTATCCTTTTTTGGGCTTGTCATCCATGGCAACAGCAGCCACGATCGCGGTTATGTTGTTTTCGTGCTCTCCTATTTATCCGATTGCATCTTCCGAATTAACCGGAGAATTTCCACACAAATAATTTTTGCAAAAGACAAAAATAAAATAAAATAATTTATTATTTTTGGAAAAAATTTCCGATGTTCTTGTTCTAAGCTCAAATCCCCAGACAAAACGTAACGCACAATCATTATTGATATACAATATATCGAACAAGCAAGCAAAGCACATATGTAAGTTTGTATGTATTTGTAACATATGGGGATTTTGGGTAAAAAAAAGGCAGGCAGAAGGGTAAGGCGTGACATCCAAATTTGTGATGCTTATTTGTGATGGATGGCACCTTCTATACACCTACCAAGTTTGGAGACTCTAGCGCAAAAACTGAGAAAGATATTGAGGTTGGCGGTATAAGTGGGCGTGGCATCCAATATTTAGATGCACATCTTAACGGATGTCACTAACAATGTTTCCACCAAATTTGGTGACTCTAGCGCAAAAGCAAAGAAAGATATAGAAATTTCAGATTTTACGAGGTGAGCGTGGCATCTAAAACTTTGATGTAGATCGGTTACGGATGTTACTACCAATGTTTTCCCCGAAAACTGAAAAAATGTAGAGTTTTCAGATTTTAGAAGGTGGGCGGTATCAGTGGGGGCGTGGCATCCAAAGTTTTGATGCATATCTTTGAAAGATTTCAGCATCAACCTTTCCACCAAATTTTGTAAGTATAGCTTTATAACTGTGGGAAATACTAAAGTCATTTTCGATTATAACTGAAGGGAGGGGGGCTGGGGGCGAAAGAGGTGGGCGTGGCATTCAAATTTTCGATGCAGTTCTTGAGGAAAGTTGCCATAAAATTTCGTAAATCTGGTGACTCTAGCTGCTAAATTGTGGGAGATTTGTTTAATCGATTTGCACATCGAGGTGTATCGATTTGTTATCGATTTCCCAGGCCCCCTGAGGTTGTAGAGCCAAGATATTTGCAAAGTAACAAGGCTCTTGCTTTAAGGTTGTCAAAAAAAGTTGCGTTAATACGGGTGGGCGGACGGCCGGACGGACGGACACCATGACGGACATTGCACAAGCCCAATATACATACTATGATTCCTTTGGTATCAAAGTATAATAACGCGTCTAATTCTCAGCCTCAATGGTAGCGTGAAAAAAAGAATATTAAATACATTTGAGGTGTTCACCAGATCCGTTTCAGCGTTTCATGTTTCATGCTTGACACGCTTAGCTCGTTTCATGACGTTTCTTACTTGAAAAGTCAGCTGTTATTTACTTTACTTTCCTTAAATACTTAAAAAAGTTTAAATTTTACAGCAAAATCCCTGTTTTCAATTTTCGAAATTTGTCAATCATATGTGATCACACTTTTTTGCACAAAATTATACCAAATACTGAAAAATACTGAGCATCGATAGCAAATACCGATTAAAGTTCGTGCTCTTCCCATCTCTACTTTCATGAAACATTTTTGTATAGATTGGCTGAGGTGTTGCAGCGTTTCAAGAATTTTGTATGTGAGTTGTTGTTGCACGACGGTTCAAATATGAAACATGAAACATGAAAAATTATACCAAATACTGAAAAATACTGAGCATCGATAGCAAATACCGATTAAAGTTCGTGCTCTTTCCATCTCTACTTTCATGAAACATTTTTGTATACATTGCATTTTTTGCCCATAGTGCACTGTACAACTTAATTTTTATACTTTGATACCAAAGGTATCATAGTATATTGGGTTTGTGCAATGTCCGTCATGGTGTCCGTCCGTCTGTCCGTCTGTCCGTCCGTCCGTCTGTATGAACGCAACTTTTTTCGACACCCTTAAAGCTAGAGCCTTGCAACTTTGCAAATATCTTGGTACATGTCTTCGTCAGACAAAGTGTTAAATGTAGGGCTCTACGACCTCAGGGGGCCCGAGAAATCGATAGCAAGTCGATACACCTCGATGTGCAAATCGATAAAACACAAATATATCCCACATTTTAGCAGCTAGAGTCACCAAATTTGATGGCAAGATAGTTGGTAACATTCCTCAAAAAACTGCATTAAAAGTTTGGATGCCACGCCCACCTATTTCGCCCCCAGCCCCCCTCCAAATATAAACAAAAATGCCTGTATCTTCTACAGTTTTGAAGCTATAGCCACCAAAATTGACATGAAGGTAGATACTGACATCTGACAAAGTTATGCATCAAAACATTGGATGCCACGCCCCCAAACAACGGGATATGCCCCACCGCCCTAAAAAAAACCGGAAGGCATGTATCTTCGCCAGTTTTTAAGCTAGAGTCACCAAATTTGGTATGAACATTGGTAGTGAGACCCGTACCAGGTGTACATCAATGTTTTGGATGCCACGCCCACTTATTCCGCCCACCGCTATATCTCTCTCAGTTTTTGAGCTAGGCTCTTCAAATTTGGTATGAACATTGTTAGTGGCATCTGTAACAGATCTGCATCAATGTTTTGGATGCCACGCCCACTTATACCGCCCACCTCTATATCTTTGTCAGTTTTTGAGCTAGAGTCTCCAATTTTATACCCAAAACCCTCATATATTACTATTTGCACTCAGAATCCTTAACACAGCTATGTGAACTGGTATCAAAGTATATCGCAGTCGGTTGCGTCCGACTGCAACGTTTTTACTTGTTTACTTTCGTGCAGAAAGAGACACACTAAAAACTGCTGAATAGAATGAAATAAACAATGACGAAGGATTAAATTAAATACACACACTGTACAACTTAATTTTTTACTTTCGTGCAGAAAGAGACACACTAGAAACTGCTGAATAGAATGAAAAAATAAACAATGACGCAGGATTAAATTAAATACTAGATTGAAGCAATAAATTTTACTGTAAAAAAAATGTTTACATAGGGCAAAATTTCTATAAATGTTCATTTGCTAAAGAGCAAATGCAATAACATTATAAAAAAAATATTGAAGCTCAAGATAAAAAACTTAAAAATATTTTAAAAATTGTATTTTAAAAGTTATCACGAAATATTGATCACATATGACGATGAAGAAATCCCGAATAAATCTATGGGCAACAGTTTAGTTAAGTTATTTTGCATACAATTCCAAAAAATTGTTGCTTGTAAAACGGTTTAGTTTAAAGAGAAAATTGGTAAAATACTCATAAAAATTAAATTAAATTATTAAAGTTAGAAAGCAATATAACTAAACGCACAATCGCCATATATTCAGAAGTAACGGACTCAGTATACTACAAAATACAATGTATTTTAACAGACCTATTTAAAGACACAAAAAATATACAATTTATTAAATGCACAAAAAGAGCTATAGATATAGACAACGAAGAAGAACTTCATAAACAATTTGCATTTTATCATACAAAAAAGTCCCTACACATTGGAATGAACGAAACATTTTATACCATTAAGGCCCATTCCCAGCAGGCCCGGAATGGAATTATTATGTTCAACTCTATATAAAAGAAAACAGTTGTCAGAAATTTCCCTGCCTGTTAATTTTTTTTAATTCCCAGCAAGAATAAGTAAAGTTAATCGATAGTTTCGATAGTGGAACCAGTGTGGATATCATAATCAGCTGTTCTTAAAAATGGAATTGTAAGTTTACTATTATTACGGGCAGCTACGAGTGAAAATGGGTGAAAAAAATTTAAAACGCAAGCGTTTTGAATTTGTTGTCACAATGACCGATTTATTTCGTAAGTAATCAAGTATGGTGACCAACAAATATTTACATTTTCCTTAAAAATATTTAGTACATCTAGTCACCCTAACTTTATGTGGAACCTAACGAAATAATAAGCACTTTTCATAAATGAAATTTTTATTTGCTGGGAATGGGCCTTTAAAAGACAAAATTTATTTTCCAAAACACAGAGACCACATTAATTTAGTATTATTAAATTGTAAAAAATGCAGAGCAGTAAAATACGACAGAAAACCAATTAAACCAAAGTTTAACATAACAGAAACCCCACAAGAAAAGAATCAAATAATTCATGTAGACATTTTCCATATAAAACACAGAACATTTGTAACAGTAATAGACAAACTAACAACATTTGCAACGGCATATAATATCAAAGACAGAAATTGGAGAGCAAAATTACAAATTATAATAGATCAATTCACAAAGTTTGGTAAACCAAAGAAAATTATTATGGGCAACGAATTTAGAGCAGAACAAATAGTAAGTTTCTTAAACAAAGAGGAAGTAGAGTTACACTTAACAAAACCAAATTCACACACTGGAAATGCAGATATAGAAAGACTTCATTTAACTTTAATAGAAATTGTTAATAGTATAAACGAGGATATTTCAATAGAAACAAAAGTTCAGATTTCCATAGGCGTATATAATAAAAGGTATCACACTACAATTCAATGTTCACCCAATGAGGCAAAGAATGTTAAGAATGCAAAAGAACTTCATGAAACAATAACAAAACATAAGAAAAAAATTATAAACAATTTAAACGAAAAACGGGAAGATAATGAAGAAAACAGAGAAAAAGGTCATATAAAAAACTATAAACGACTTAGACTTAAAGACGAACCGTATTTCAGACTTGTAAAATTAAAAGATATTCATCCTTGTAATATCAAAAGACCATTAAAAGAGGAAGAAAGTTGAAAAAAAAAAAAAATATATTAAATTAAAATAAAAAAAAATAAAATAAATAAACAAAAAAAAAAAAATTTTTTTTTATATACAAGATTTTTTATCTTTGACAGAGTTCAGCAATAGCTTTTCTGTTCACATAAAAAAAAAAATTGAAAAATATATATATATATATATCAATACATATAAGCACATTTTTTTTTATATATACAATTTTTAGTAACCTGTAATCCCATTTACAGTATATTTTTTTTTATCACTTTAATGATACCAACAACGGTGCAAGCTAGTCATCATATCGTACCAATTCAGGAGGAAGCAGGATACGTTCCAATACAAATTCATTCAACAGAAGTTGTTAACGAAACTATAATAATTCTACATATTATCGATTTAAACAAACATACATTATCAACAAGATAGAAAATCATATAAAACAAGTCGAAATAGCAGACAAAGAATTAATCATAAATAAAATAGACTTAATAAAAACTAAAATCAAATCAATAACCACATCTAGCAGAAAACAGAAAAGAGGATTATTAACCGGCGTAGGCACAATGTATAATTGGCTTTTTGGTTTAATGGACAATGAGGACAGAGATAACATTATAGAACACTTGGACATAATCGATCAGAGCTACCACAATTTAATTCAAAATATGAACCAACAAATTTACATAAACACACATTTTAATGACAGAATTAATAAAATAGCAGACACAATTTTACAAGATAGGATTTTAATATCAATATATTTAGCAAAAATTAATAAACAAAATAAAAACACAATAATGAAAGTATTATTTAATAATCAAATGCAAAAATTAAAAAATTTAGAAGAAAAAATAAATTACATTCAAGAGAACATAGCTTCAGCTAAAAACAATATATTTTTACCGGAAATACTAACAATAGAACAAATTAATAAATTTGAAATAGATTTTTACAAAATTAAACTGATTAGAATGGGCATACTACAGTACAAAAATAATGCGATTGTCATGGCAATCAAGCTACCAAAAACATTTTGCAAAATAGATATTAAGCTAATCACTCCAATTGCAAATAAAAATTATATTCAAATCGACCAAGAAAATTATATGATCACACAAATTAAAAATAAAACATATGATTATAAAGAAAATATTATTTTAAGAGAACCAAAATTAAGCAAAAGTTGTACTCTAAATAATAATTGCAAATTCATATTCAACAACCAATCAAGCATTGATCAAATAGATGATGAAACACTTATCATAAGAAACGCAAAAAATTCAAAGCTAAATCAAAATTGAGACAATAGAAACTTAATTTTAAATTTAAATTACCTTTTTCAGTTTGTAAATTGCGAAATTAAGTTATTTTCTGAAACTTTTTCAAACGAACAAATAGAATTCTATGATTGATTTTTCTATCCAATCAACTTATTAAATCAAACATACAAAAATAATTTAAATTTTGAACACTTTACGATACAAAACTTTGAAAATTTAAAAGAAATGACCGAATTAAAATATCACAAAAAAGTTGGTTATGGAATGGCAATAGCCCTCGCATTAATCATACTAGCACTAGCACAACAACATCTACAACAAACACAACTTCTGAAGTCATAAATAAAAGAAAAATTAACACTTTTATTAAAATCTTTTTTAAATCTACTGTTTCTTTACTTATTAATCACATCAAAACAAACTATACTTTTCTACACAGTGTACAAAATGATTGTGAGGTCGTAAATTTTCACAAATGAACACTTTTATTACCCTACGTTTGACAGTCAAAACTCGAGCATTTGATGTGTGTTTGTTGTTTAGTTTTATTGGGGGCCATAAATCACTTGCTCGCAGCGTCAAAAGTTGTTGTTGTAGCAAAAAAAACGGATTGAGTAGTCTGAGTAACGTGACCAAAGGGATGCCCATCGCTGACATAAACATATACTGACATAATATTATCTATCGGTCGAAATGCACTCCCTAGAACTGCAGATTGTAAACGACACATTACCGACGCACTATACACAGACGACGAGCACGTTACTAGACGTAATATTTGTAAATAAAATTAATTGCATTTTACTCTATGATCAACTGTCCGTACCAACATTTTCAAAACATTATTTCAGGTTTATAGCCTATCAAAACCTGACTACAATAACTAGCAAATAATATTTAGGAATTTGAATAATATTAACCACAATGCTTTACATGGTGTCTGCCTCAACATGGATTGGGATAACATTTATCATCTTCCCTCAGTAGACACCGATTTACCTATTAGGTTCGTAGCGCTGAAAACTAAAACGGTAAAGCCAGCAATCAAAGCGTTGTTAGATAGTGATATCATTAGTGCAATAAATATATGAGAGATGAAGCTTATGAAAATAGAAAACAAACAGACGAAGAGTAGATGACAGTATTAAAATCTTTTAAAAAGCACCATTTTCGCAATAAGTATGTGTATTTCTTAGGCGTGTAGGTGTAGTTTCTTCTTTGGTGTTTAAGTTTATGCGTTGAGTTGGTGTTGTTTTTGCTTGTTACTGCTTTCGCGAAGCAATTGTTTTGCGCACGAATCTGTTTATTATACAATATAAGTAAGCACAACCTTGAAAATTATAGCTATTGGCTATATAAGCTGTATGACCACTTATTTTTGATATTTTTTAAGGTACAATCTATACAAATTTTAACAAAATCGAGCTCTCAAAAACACGATTAATTAATTAATTCTTAATTAATTCTTTTTTTTTATATGGGGGTTTTGGGTAAAAATATCAGGGAGAAGGGGTGGGCGTGACATCCAAGTTTTTGAAGCTGTGGCGGATGACACATTCTATCCCCCTTTCAGGTTTGGAGACTCTAACGCACAAACTGACAAAGATATAGAAGTGGTTGGTATAAGTGGGAGTGGCATCCAAAATTTTGATGCATAGCTGTTATGGATAACAATATGCCCACCGAATTTGGTGACTCTAGCTTAAAAGCTGGCGAAGCTACATTCATTTCGGGTTTTTTTTTACAGCGGTGGGGGCAAGGCCTATTGTTTGCATCATAGCTTGCAAATAACTGTTGACCGTTTTTTTTCTTGCGCTCTCGTTGCGAGCACAACCGAAAAAGATCATACTCTCTCGCTCTCGCTCTGAGCAAGAGACTCTTGCTGTCTTCATTTATGTTTTCTGTTGAGCCCTTTCGCTCTTTCAATGAACAGTGCTTAAAGGGCGGAACGAGAAACGCTGGCACAGTGAGAGTCAGCCAAAGACCGATTGACCGAAAAACTTAACGCAAACGGTCTTCACATTTATTTTCGTTGTTGTGAAAAAGGAATAATATAATTTGTTTAACAGAACAAATTAAATTTATTTTCAAATATTTATGTTATTTTTTCATATTCTATTTATAAAATCATATTTTGTTAACAAATGATATATTTCGTCTGCAAAACAGGCGCTTAATAATTTGCTTGCCTATGCGTGTATGTATACCAATACATACGCAAAAAACCTTTTGGAACAACCAGAACAAAACAGAAAAGAAAAAAAAAAACGGTTTCGCTCTGAGCGCGAGCGAGCTCATTCAAGAACCCATAAATCGGTTGCTCTCAGAGTCTTTTCGTAATGAGTCAGAAAAAGACACTTATTTGCAGACAACGAGAAACGGTCGACAGTTATTTGCGTGCTCTGGCTTGCATATATTTGTCAGATGTCAGCATCCACCTTTATACAAAATTTGGTGGATATAGCTTCAAAACTGTAGAATATACACCCATTTTTGTTTATAATTTGAGGGGGGCTGGGGGCGGAACAGAAAGGCGTGGCATCCAAACTTTTGATGATTTGATTGGGGAATGTCATCGGCCATCTAGCCACCAAATTTGGTGACCTAGCTGCTAAAATGTGGGATATATATATGTTTTATCGATTTGCACATCGAGGTGTATCGACTTGTTATCGATTTCCCAGGTCCCCTGAGGTCGAAGAGCCCTAAATTTTACACTTTGTCTGATGAAACCATGTACAAAGATATTTGAAAAGTTACAAGGCTCTAGTCGAAAAAAGTTGCGTGCATACAGAGCGACGGACAGACACCATGACGGACATTGCTCAAACCCAATATACTATGATACCTTTAGTATCAGAGCATAATAATAAAATGTAAAAATAAACAAGTAAGAAGGCTCGAGAAATCCCGACAAAGACATACCCTTAACCCCATACGATCCGCGTACAGTCATTTTTCGGTGTTTCTGAACCGATATTTAATTATTTAATTCATAACTTAATTTTCACAATTTTAAAATTCTAGCTTTTTTTTAATTTGTTATATCAGAATAGTTCGAAATTATCATGTTAAATATCAAATATATCACTGCAATACTTACTATAACCGTCCCATGTCATTTTTTCTATTAAGGGTCTTATTTGATCGTCAATCATCGTCATTTCGACAGATATAAGCGACCTTTCTGTTTCGTGTGCTCGATCATTTATATCATTGCACCATTCAGCGATTCTGAGCAACTTTATTCGCGCTTGCTGAAAAAAAAAAGTATATATGTATAAACAAGTGAATACATTGCAGTTCTGGTTCTAACATTATTTTTTATGCTTTCTTAGGGCACTGAAGTACAATTTTACTTCAATCATGTAAAACAAAGTAAAATCAAAAATTCTTAATCGCTTCAACTAATCAACGCGAAAAATTAAAAGTCTTAAATTTATAACAAGCAAAAACGTTGCAGTCGGAAGCAACCGACTGCGATATACTTTGATACCAGTTTACATAGCTGCGTTAAGGATTCTGTGTGTGAATAGTAATATTTGGGACGTTTTTGGTATAAATGAAATGACCTACGCTCACTCCAATATCCTTGTGGGAAACCAACTTATCCCCTCAAACACGGACTACTGATGTCCTCAGGAATTCCTTAGAACTACTTTTAAAGTAATTATCTCCCCAAGGGACAAGTGGTGCTTGGGCACGCCAAGGCCGACAAACTCTATCAGAATTTTCACTTATGTCTCTAAGCTAGACGGCCGAGTTGGGGGAGGCGTCTTTTGCGAAGAGCTATCCATCAATAAATCTTTTACCCTCCCTGATCATCACAGTGTCTTCCAAGCCGAAATCACTGTAATACAGGAGGCACTTCTATGCGTCGCTGAAAAAGAGTGCTCAGCAGAAAACATATGCATCTACTCTAATAGCCAGGCGGCTATCAAAGCCCTACATGCGATATCATCAAACTCGATATCCGTCACAAACTGACGAGCAATGAGCAATTCGAGCTTTACCTGATTTGGGTGCCCGGTCATGAGGGCAACGAGGGCAATTGTAAGGCGGACGAGCTGGCAAGGCATGGAACTACTACCTCACAGACAAGGAGGGCAAGGGTATTCCCATGGCCAGCTGCAAGCTAAGAGTTCGTTCACACTTTGAACTCGAAGCTAAGAAAAGGTGGCAACTCAATAATGCAACGGCTAGGATTGCAAACCTGGCCAACGCGCTGTAAAAAGCGTTCCTCTGGCTTAATCAACCTAAATAGTTTAGGCTGTGCAGCTGTAATCAGATCAATTACGGGACATTGGCTAGTCGGGGCACACGCAGCGAGACTTCTAGCCCCTTTCAATGATTTCTGCAGAAGCTGTCAAGACGAGGAGGAGGAGGAAACGGTTTCCCACCTTTTCTGCGACTGTCCGGCACTCTGCAAGACCAGAAATCGCCACCTTGGTTCCTTTTTCTTAACGGACGTCTCCCAACTAGCGGATATAAGCCCGAAAAATATCCTATCTTTCATAAGAGCCTCGGGCTGGGACCACGCCCTCGAAAGCGGTGTTATGCACTCTGCGTCTGGGTAGACGATTTTGGACGCAGTCCAAACGCGGTACCACAACGGGCCAATTCTGGCCTACGTGAGTGGGGGGTCTTTTCCTCTCACTACCGCTCTAACCTTACCTGACCTAACCTGGGTATAAATATCAAGTAGAAGAGATAGGCATGACAGCCAAATTTGTGATGCATATCTGTGGCGGATGGCACCTTCTGTCCCCCGACCAAGTTTAGAGACTAGCGCAAAAACTAAAAAAGATATAGAGGTGGGCGGTATTAGTGGGCGTGGCATCCAAAATTTTAATGCACATCTGTTAAGGTGCTGTCAGACGAAGCAATTTTTTCAAGCAAGCAATGAATTTTCAGGCTTTGACATATAAACAATTGCTAAAAGCTATTGCACAGAGCTATCAGACGGAGCAATAATTTTAAGTAAGCAATGATATTTTCATTTCAAAAATGCTCATTGCGTCGAGTCATTTCAGCAAATATTGCTACCTAGTCAGACGGAGCAATAGAAATACATATTTGAAATTACTTTCTGCAATGAAATTTTCAAATTCAAAAAATGTTTAATTTTATTTGTTTGATACAGCAACCAAGGTTTTTCTCATTTATAGTTTTTTTTCTTTGCTATCCACCACCTTGGCTATCAAAATATTATATCAATTATGAATAGTTGTGTTTTTGATAGAAAAACATAATATGTAGATAGATTCTCCAGGGTGAGAAAAGTGGTGAAAATGAAATGTTTTGTGCTTACATTGCAAATTGGGTAGAATCGCCTTTTTTTGGCAAAAACTCTAACTTAAATGCTAAAAACTTTTAACTTTGTGAATTTACGACTCATATTATTCGTGAATTTCGAATTAATTTTTATGGCGCTGCCACCACGCCTTCCCCGCCGCCCACATAAAAGACCTGCATTACATGGAAAAATGCATATTAAATCTAAACATGATTATATTTTCATAATTAAAATATCTTAATATATATAAATCTCGTGTCACGATGTTTGTCTAAAAACTCCTCCTAAACCACTTAACCGATTTTAATAAAATTCGCACACCATGTGCAGTTCGATCCAACTTAAAAAAAAGATAAGGTAGTTTAAATCTCAAATTATTGTCGCAATTTTAATTTATTGCTAATTATTTGTCTGACAGTCCTAGAGCTGTGTTTTGCAAAATCTTAGTAGGCTACATTTAAAATTCAGTAGGAAAAATAATTCCATTCAACGTATAAATGAAATTATTTAGTTATCCAACAACTAAAATAAATAAAAAAAATTTTTTTAAAAACAAAAAATTCAGCTTCTAAATCAAAACAGTTTTTTTTACTGTTTAAAATCGTACATTTTTAAAATGCCTGCAAAACGCAGAGGAGCTACCATAAAATCTAACCTCAACAACGCGAGCAGCTATGGGTCACGACGAAAACGTGTTGAAAGAGCTCAGCAATTACCAGAACAAATCGAAACAAGAAATGCAGCTCAAAGGATCAGGACTGCAGAAAGTCGTGCACAAGAATCTCAAGAACAGCGTGACGAACGTCTGCAACAGAATATTACGAGAAAAGAGCGGCACGAGAACAAAACATAGCTACAGTACGAGTACTAGATCGACAAAGGCCGCTCATTAACACGTGCATCATTCGTTCGGCTTGCCTTTGAATATGCACCAGATATTAACTACTCAGCGCATTCAAAAATTGCTATCGGTGGAATGGATAAAGTATTTCAATATTGTCAGGCATTGAAATTTCGGAATAAAGCAGCCGGCATGTGTTGCGCATCAGGAAAAGTTGTGATGTCACCTCTACCCGCTCCGCCGGAGCCTTTATTACCCCTTTTTACTGGCAATTCAGATGATTCCAAATTATTTTTGCGTAAGATACGCAAATTAAATTCTTGCTTCCAAATGACGTCATTTGGGGCAACTAAAATTTGTGATCGTGCATCCGATGGACGTAATTTTGAAACTACATTCAAAATTCAACATTTTCGTCTTTGTTCGTAGATAATTTCATTGTACTAAAGGGTTATAGTAGTGAAATTTTTTCCCCGGCTATAAAATACGTAGAATCAAAACAATTCAACATTACAAATCTTTTTGACAGGAAGAAGTCTGTCGGGTCCGCCGCTGCAACGCGTGGCTGAGTTAGCTAGTAAAATTATATGTTTTTAACATATGTTCTTCTTCTAGATCAAAATCAAAACAGTCTATGTTTTCAAACTCGTCATCATCTCCATATGTTTGGTCTGCAACTTCTAATGTTGGCAACTTAAAAAGTGCAATAACTACTTTTGGCAGTTTTTGTGCTTTTGAAGACTTTCTTGAAGCGATGCTTGATAAATATGGATCAGAAGAATCCAAAGCACGGTGGAATACGTCTGTTAAGTTGTTGACGCGGCTATTTTTCCTGGCATGTAATATCCTATCACGCTTATAATATTTGTTGCGAGCCTCAGATGCGTTTTCGCCTAAGGAACCAACAGGAAGTACAGATGACTTAATAATCTGAGCACCGTGAACTAAAATTTTGTGGACCGTAGCGGTCATTGGGTACCACGGATATTTCGTCAAATGCAGACGATGCGTCTCTTCACAAAATTTTTGGAATTTAATCGAACATATTTCATATTCGCATGATAAAGCTATTAAGACTATATACAGTTTGTTTAAAAGCTCTTCATCGATTTCCAATATTAATGCAAATAATGGAACATTTGAAAATGCCCTCCGCGCCGTATTGCCATCGTTGGAATTTCCAGAACCATTTTGGCTTGGTTTGTTTTTATGTAACCCCATTTCTGACCATAGTTTTCTTTCAATGTCCTTTTTGCGTATCAGCATTGTGTTTTTGTCAGAATCCTTACTGATTCGCCATTTCTGAAGACCGTCGCGATATGAAATATTCAAAACGAACTCCAAAAACCTAATCCATGCATGGAGAAGACTTATTCCGTACTGCAAAGTATTCGGTTTCGGCTTGAACAGTTGACTATTAACGTCGGTTTCTTTTAAAAAGTCTTTTCGGCTAGCACCACAAATTGGACATGATTGTGTTGATTTAGTGCCTGTTAAAGTATTTAACACCTTTCCATCGATGAGCGTCATGTGTAAGTCTAAGACAACTTCTACATTCATTTGATCCGCCTCATAAAGAAATGGCTTGAGGTGTTTTATTTGAGCATCTAAAAGTGCTTTTGAATTCAAAATGTGCTCGCGACTTTCTTTAGTGAATTCTATTTTTAACGGCCTGCAATACTTAACGGATTGTGGGTACCGGTTTCTCCAAACAATTCGTCCATCCTGATCCACCATTTGGAGTGGAATTCTTGTTGTAACAAACAAAGATTTTTCCAGGCTATTGATGCGGGTTCATTAAATTTTTGTTTATAAACGCTCTGGCCGGTTGAACCGGCAAAACCATAGCTAACTGTTAGCTTTAATTTGCTTATATCAATAAATTGATTAAATACTAGCTTTTGAAATAAAATTATCCGAGATGCAGTATGGTCAAGTAAGTTCTGCAGCGGCACTTCGGCAACAGTTTCTGTGACGCTAATATCTATAGGCCGGCACTTTTCCTTAGCCTCCTTCACCTTTTCGTAGCTCGGGTATATATTGGAATTCTTTTCGATATTCTATTAATATTAATATATTGCTGCTTGGAAAACGAATTTTTTATAATAAATGCTAAGGCCTCATCAGGTGATAATGGTATTGATTTTTTCAATGAAAGCTGCTCCGTTAATTTTGAACTGTCAGGAGAATTCATTGTTGTTTTCAGAATATGTAAAATATCTCTATCATTTGTCTTCTTAGCAGACATAGCAGCTGCATGAACTAGAAGATTAGTTGAATTTTCTTTAGCAAGTTCGGAAGCCAATTTCTTTTCTGACGAAAACTTCCTTCGTCATAAGATAGAGGAGGCCGTCCACCTTTATGATCACTATTATCCTTTATTGAATAAAATGTTATTTCTTATGCAAGCCAGATAACATTTTGTTCTTTAAACCGTCGAATATTTCTTTGGGCTTTATTCAGCCGTCTCTTGACTTGTAAAAAAAAATTCTTTATTTTTATTTTTACGCCCATCAAATCTTTTTCTGGAAGAGAATTTTGAAGTCTTTCTGCGCAAACCCAGTCGAAAGTAGCGTTCATGTTGCGACGTTTTCCCAACCAAACTTTCAGCAAATCGATACGACGAATAGTATTCTTGCCCACATCTATTGAAATATATCGAAAAACCGCAAAAATCCGCTTATGTTTTAAACTTTACAAAAACGTATCAATAATAACACATACTACCACATAAGCACTTTTTTGAACCCAACTGTATCTTGCTAGATATGCTCCACGAAACACAACTATATTAAGGTTAGATTCGACTAAATTATGGTTTGTTAATAACATTGAAAACATGACGAAACAAAAGCACATATAATTGAACACATATATAAATCTTTTCTACATACCTGTATGAATATTTTCCATTTTAAAGTATTTCAATTTATCAAACCGTTAAAAAATGCGAGACTCCTAAATATTATCAAATTTTGCAACCAGACTGTGAGCAAACACCGCGTGGCAAACAGCTGACTTTGAAGGGCTGGTGTAAGTCGAGGGTTGCATTATAAAATATAATTTAAATATTTTCGAAAAGGAGGGACAATTATTAACTGGAAATAATATTATAGCCAAACAAATATAATAATAAAAGCGGGTTTGAGTCTGTCGACGGATATGACTACTTCTTTGCCTTTAATTTTTAGTATGAAAACGCGATCATTTTGGTTTTGAATTACTTCAAAAGGTTCAGTGTACGGGGTTCCAACGTTTGTCTTTCGGCGTTGTTTCTAATAAAAACATGTGTGCAGTCTTCGATGCCTTTTTATACAAACATTTTATGCTTTATATGGTGGGCTGTAGCAGTTGGTTTGATGAGTCGCATGTGTTCGCGAAAGTTGATCATAAAATCCGATGAATTGGTAGTTGCATCCAAATCGTCAAAAAATTCATTGGGTAAGCGGATTGGCGTTCCGTAAAGCATTTTTGCAGCAGATGATTGCAGGTCTTGCTTGTAGCACGTTCGAAGGCCAAGCAACACCGTGAACAAGAGTTTAAGCCATGGAATTTCTGTGTTGCACATCAAAGCACTTTTTAATGATCGATGCCATCGCTCAATAAGACCATTTGACTGTGGGTGGTAACTTGTTGTGTGTATATGTTTGCTGCCAACGATGTGGGCAAGCTCCTTGAACAAGGCCGATTCAAACTGTGTGCCTTGATCTGTGGTGATGGTTTCAGGTGCTCCAAAACGTGCTATCCATTGTGCCCAGAAAGCATTCGCCACTGTTTCCGATACCACGCCACGGATACCGTAGAAGTATCGCAGTATAGTGAAACGTTATCTGCATAGCGCATTTGTTGCAGCTTCAAAGACGTGTTGCCTTGGAGAAGCTCTGTTAGCTCGGAATCAGCAGCTTGGGCATTCTCAATGTCGTTCAATTTGACTGCTACTGGCATAGATACTGCGCATAGTCGTGAAAATGCATCGGCGGATGTTTTGACATGTGTAGGCGGCGAGTTGGTCGCCGCTGTGTTGCAACTTTGTAGTCGCTGAGTTGCAACTAAGTGGTTGCTGGGGTGGTCGTTGACCACTTGAAACTGTGTCACTCGTGTGTGGCATTTAGTATATGGATATTTTGTATATAGGCCGGTTAGTGATGGCACTTGAAACTAAGTGGTATATACATATTTAGTCCATGGGCCGATGAGTAACGACAAATGTGCATCACATGTTGATGCGAGGGGGTTTGAGGGGAGGGGAAATATAGGATACCGATGGATCGGTAACTCCTCCCCCCCTAGTCTGAAGTGATGGCCACAAAGATGGAATTGAGGGCAACGAGATCGGTAGGATCTGCTCGGGGTATGTATGGTAGACGTTATTGTTGCTTCGGAATATCCAGGTGAGTATGGCTGTCACAATTAGTGATAAGCAAAGGATGTACAGGATCGTTGTGTGCTGAGTTGTCTCCTGATCCACAACCAATAGTTTGTTTGATGTTTGTAAAGTTTCCAGCTGTAGTCTCTTTAGGGTGAGAACCTCTATGGTTCTGTTTTTAATAAGGTGTGTAACCGGAGGTAGGAAGAAGTCAAAGTGTTCTTGTACAGTTTGTGTATTTTATAACGGCCGATCCATTAATTTCGTAACTGTTTTCGTCTGTTGTTTGGATATTTAGGTTTTTGGCATTGAAGACGAAGATGTATCCTTTTTCTGGTTCGAATACGTCAGTTGTTAATCCTGTTTCTCTGATGTCACAGGAGCTGGATTTGTTTAATAGTACATTGCTCAGGCAATTGTTATTACTTAAGTTATACAGTTTTGTTCGTTCACAAAAGAATTGATTATTTACTAGTGGACATTTGTCCTCGGTGTACAATGTTTCTGTATTATTGCTATTGACTATTAAATATTTTGGTGTAACAATAAATTGTGTTAAATTGATCGGTAACGGAATTAAGCGTGTTAATTTATAACTAAATTTCCTAAATACAATACATTGTTTATGATTTTTTGTTTCTAATTTAATTAGGTTGTAAATTTGGTCTTCAGAGTTTATATAAAAGTTTTGGTTGTGGAATATGTTTTTAATTTTTTCCAATTCAATTGTGTTTAAAATGAGTTTGGGTATTACGTTAATTTTTGCCAGAAGTATACATTCTATTATGTCATTCAGGTGGTTGATCAATAACTCGATATTGTAATTGAGCCTATTGATATATTGTAACTTTTTTAATTGTTCTTCGTTTTCCTTCATCTGTTTGTAGATGCTATTTTCATATTTTGTGAAGAACTCATTTATTATAGTTTGTTCGTTGTTAATGTGCTTTGTAATATTGTTAAATTTTATTAGAATTTCATTATTGAAAAGATCTTGTACTTGGAAGTTCTTAGCAACTATGTTTGAATTATTTTTTAATTTTTGTAATTCGTTGTCAATATTTGTTGCGTCGTTAGCGTCCATGTTTCCCGTGACGTTTTTTACTAAGCTGCCTAGCCCGTTGACAAGGCCTCTCTTATGTCTTCCTAATGGTAGGAGTGCGTTGAGTTTTGTTTTTGCTTGTTCTAGTTTTGCGTTGAGTACGAAAAAGGAATCGTTTAGGTTTTCGTCAGTTTTGAGGGTTGTTATGGTATTGTAAAGGTTTTCGATACAGTCGGTATATTCATTAAGGTTTATTACGTGGCTGATTTTTTTATAGTTTTCTATTATAATGGTTTCTCCTAAGTTTATTTTTGCAATGGGGTGGGAGTCTGTAAATTTGTGGATATAAGTTGATTGTAGTGCCTTGTGGGCAAACCTGGAATAATAGGTAAGAAGGGTTGGGTCAGTTTGGTTTTTTAATTATTTTCCTAATTTTAGACTTATGTAACTTTTGATTTCTAGTGGTGATCACTGTACAGCCATGGTCACGTAAGACGCTATGTATCGAAAATCGCGGAGTTATTTTATTTCTCCGGTTTTCTTTTCTAAATATTATTGTATTTGGTTCTAGGTTTGTGGGATCTGTTCTGTCTTCGTTTAATTTTTCTGTCCTCTGTTGTGTATTATTGGCAAGTAATTCCTTGATTTTGGGGTATAATGTGTCTCTAAATTGGTTTAGTTTTTGTAAATAGTCGTGTTCGTTATTAAATTCGATGTTTTGATTAAATAAATGTGTCCTGCCATGAAAAAGTTCAAAGGGTGTATGCTTGGCGGTCGAATGGATCGCATTGTTATATGTAATTATAGTTTGTGCCATTGTTTCTTCGTGATCGATGGTTAGCTTAAGTTGTTTTTTAGTGTCGATTACTATTCTATAAATTTCTGTCAGTGTTGAGTGTAGTCTTTCTACTGGTGAATTGCTTGAAGATTGTTGAAAGGATGTGACATGCAATGAGATGTTGAATTGGGAACAGAATTTGCGAAATATGTCACTTGAAAACTCTACTCTTTGGTCGTAAACTAACATTTTAGGGGTTCCGAATTGGCTAAAAAAATGTTTTAGTGATTTGATGCAGTTTATAGTATTCCTATTTGGAATAGGATAAGCAGCTGCGAATTTTGAGAATTTGTCGATAATTGTTAAATTGAATTTGTTATTAATTGTATAAATGTCTATATGAAGTGTATCTAAGGGTTTGGCAGGGGCTTCTGGGGTTTGGAAGGGTATTTTTTGTGGTTGTCTGTCATATTTGAATTTTAAACAGGTTTCACAATTTCTGATTAGCTGAGTAATTTTGTCTTTCATGTAAGGGAAATATTTCTCGCGTTTAAGGTGTAACATGGTCTCGTCTATACCTCTGTGATTACTATTTGTGTGATAGTCATTGATTATTTTCTGTTGTTCGTTAATGTCAGTGATTTCGGGTAGGAAGGATAAGCATCGTATTAGTTTAAAATTTGGATTAGCTGCGAAATACTTTGAATAAGTTTCTTCGACTATTTTCGAGACTTCGTCGTTTGCGAAGAAGGCACAGGTTTTGTTTGGTTTTAAAGTTCCTTTTAGTATCTTTGTGACGCTATCGAGGTCAAAGGATGGTTTTGTATATTCTCTTCTGAGTTTGTGTTTAAATGGAACAGTTGTTTTGTAGTCTGTATTATTGTCTACTGTTAATACAAGTTGTATGTTGAAATCGTTTAGGGGTTTGTCGGATTGGTGGCATGTTTTTGTATTATTGTCTTGTTCAGGCGATATTTCGTTGTGATTTAGGTTTGGGTCTGTTCGGCTTAGAGCATCTGCTACTACGTTTTGAGAACCTTTTTTATGAATAATATTGAAGTCATATTCGAGTAGTTGTAATCTCCAACGGATTATTTTTGAATTTGGTTCCTTGAAGTTCATTAACCAAATTAGAGGTTTGTGGTCTGTTATGATAGTGAATTTTACCCCGAACAGGTAGGGTCTGAAGTGCTTAACTGCCCATATTATGGCTAACATTTCTTTCTCGATGGTTGAATAGTTTACTTCAGTGTCGGATAGGGTTCTGCTAGCGAAGCAAACAGGTCTATCGTTGTTAAGAGTTCCTTGTGATAGAACTGCTCCTATTGCGAAGTTATTTGCGTCTGTAGTTAGTAAGAAGGGTTTTTCAAAGTTTGGGTGTTGTAGTATAGGGTCTTTTGAAAGAAGGGTTTTACAAAATTCGAATGCATCTAAGAATTCTTTGTCGATAACAACTTGTTTTTTTCCTTTTAACTGTCTAGTCATTGGTTTTGTTATTCGTGCGAAGTCTCGTATAAATTTGTTATAATATCCTAGAAGACCAAGAAAGGCTTTAATAGCTTTCTTTGTGTTTGTGCGCATACGTAACTTAAGAACAAATTGTAACACAGTTAGCATTTTACTTAACTATGTACACAAAACCTACTGACACAATAAATTGTAAACAATACCAAACCTACTAACACAATAAATTGTAAACAATACCAAATTATTGCTGGTCACACAGAATATTGCTGACTGCACATTGTACAATATGTGTCGCAATAGTAACGGTCAGCCAACCCGGTAGTTGCGAAATATGCTAGTCTGCATTTCATGCAACTGCTGAACACACATTAACCTAATTTTAATTGACAACACACACCTCTAAGCTAAGCAATTTTTACCTATAAATATTGTGACTTTTACCTTAATAAAATCAGTGTATTCTTACAACTTAAAGAAGCATTCATTATTTCTCCGTAGTCCACCTGGTTACAAGTGCCAGTTGCGACAACATTTAAGCAGTCAGTTTGTACTGGATGCTAACATTACACACACACACCTTTTACAGGTACATTTTGGTGACCCCGACAAAGGACTCCTAGGAAGGATCCGGTCTACAACATACATAACTCGCTACTCCTTCGACCACACCACACGGTTGCGAATAGAAGCGTAATCCAGCTCAGGCCGAGCGAATAAAACACTTCCACCGGGTCAGGAGTAATCAAAGAGTTATAAGCAACAACAAACAAACGTGATTCTGGTAGCTTATTCATTGTCAACAAGGCGACAAAATGAGCACAGAAAAATCACACTAATTGGAAGATGTCCTATCTGAGCAGGAATTCATTAGCCAAGAGATATCAAGGCTTGTCAAGAACTGCAAGAAGGACTCAGCGGAACGCAAGGCAAAACCTGGCTACTATCAAGCCAGGACCTCAATACTAGAGGAAAAGTGGAGGGCGTTCCAAACTAACCACGAGTTTATCAAGGACTCTAAGAACTTAGATGAGTCACATGAATACTTTAAGTTCTATGAGCAAGTCGCGGCAATGGTAGAGCACCACAGGACCTACCTACTGGAACAAGCCGACATCGCGGACCAAACAACAAGCAAAACGATGGAGCCAAGGACCGTCACAATTGCGGGTTCAGTGAGCGGCAGACCAACCAGTAATGACAAGATTAATGCATTGTGCCGACGGCAAAAGGCGATGATTGCGTCAATCAATCGCACCCTGCAACACAAGCCCGTTAATGCAGACATTATTAAGTCGCTATGGACAAAAACTCAAGAGGTCTATTTCCAAATATACGAGGAATTTGAGGACCCAGAAGAAAGTGGCTACAACGCCACCGAGTATCTCCAGGCAGAGTCTGATGTTCGGAATGCACTTACGAGCAACTCAAACAGTGAGTGCACCGATAACATCAACTTGCCACGTATTTCCATTCCCAAATTTGATGGTGATACGCTGAAATGGACACAATTCTTCGATATGTTTTCATGTATGATACATGAAACAAAGATGCCGACCATACGAAAGATGTGGTATTTAAAAACCAGCGTAGTCGGAGAGGCGGAAAGATTAATCCGTCACATCGACCTACGGGAAGAGAACTATCTCTACGCATGGGAAATTTTAGTAGATGCGTACAACAATCCTAGAGATATTGCATCTAGGGTTTTAAATCGCCTCTTGCTGCAACAAACCTGCAGCGACGATGTAAGATCCTTAAAGGAGCTGCACATCACCACCATAGAGTCATTAGCCTCACTGAAGGGACTCGGGATTGACATCTCAACATGGGATCCAATCATCATTGCCATCATCAGAAACAAGCTGGATGGCACAAACAAAACACTCTATGAACAATCATTGGGTAATACGAAGGAAATCCAGCCACTGGACACCATGCTCCAGTTCCTAGAACAGAGAGTTCGGGTTATGGCTACTGGAAAAAAGGCACATGTAGTTTCTAAAAAGGAGCCAAAAACGCAACATGTGCAACATCTTTTAGTGCACAAAAAGGGTGTCTTTTCTGTAAAAAGACAAGTCATTACTTATCTAAATGTGACGAATTTCGCGCAAAATCTGTCAGCGAACGCTTAAACTGGGTGCAAAAGCAAAGGTTATGCGTCAACTGCTTTAAACATGACCATAAAACCAAGGCATGCACAAGCAACTTTAGCTGTTTTAAGTGCAACAAAAAGCACCACACTCTTGTGCATTTGGAAAATGCTATCACATCAGCAGCAGCAGAGCCACTCTCACAAGTTGTGGCATCCGCAAACAATCAAAACTATAACTTACTTGCAACAGCAAAGGTAGCTGTACAAGCAACCAACGGACAACAAGCATCGTTCAAGCATTACTGGATTCTGAATCACAAATCAACGTTGTTTCCGAAAGACTTGTGACAATGTTGGGACTTAAACGTCACGACACAACACTTCGGATTGAGGGCATCGGAGGACAGCCAAGAGTCAGCAAGGCTCGAGTGAATGTCCTTGTTAAATCACTACACAGCGATTTTACGATGCGATTGGAAGCATTCGTATTACCTCATATAATTTCGGATCAACCTGCCCAGTCAATCAACACTGCTGATTGGGACATGCCGAGCGATTTACCACTTGCGGATCCAAACTTTAACAGACCAGGCAAAATCGACATGTTAATTGGAGCAGAGCACTGTTTTTCAATACTGCTCCCACAGCAACACAAAATGTTCCAATCTGGTCCAATGATGCAAAAAACTGAGTTCGGTTGGATCATTGCTGGAAAAGTTAATTCTTCAAGTAAGTCGTCAGCCATCTGCGCATCTGCAACCAACGAGGAAAGAAATGAACTAATGGAACGATTCTGGACATTGGATAGCTTGGATACATCAGAAAAACACCGAACACCAATTGAAGCACATTGTGAGAAGCACTTCCTAGAACACCTACAAGTGGCGGTAGACGGCAGATTCATCGTGAAACTTCCATTTTCTGAACATTGTTCAGCCCTGGGAGAGTCCATGGAGATTGCGACCAAAAGGTTCATTTCGTTAGAGCGCAGAACCTCCGCAGACACGTGGAAGCAATACGCAGCGTTCATGGCGGAGTATGAAAAGCTGGGACACATGAAACAAGTATCGCCGCAACAGATCCTAAAAATCACTACGTAATCCCCCATCATTGCGTATTGAAGCCTGACAGCACTTATACAAAACTACGAGTTGTATTCGACGCTTCATGCAAAACATCTACTGGAAAATCGCTGAATGACATACTGCATGCTGGCCCCACGGTGCAAAGCGATCTTATGTCTATTCTACTACGATTCAGAACACATAGATATGTGTTTACGGCTGACATTGAAAAGATGTATCGTCAGGTATGGATCAATCCGGAAAATCAGTTTCATCAACTAATTGTATGGCGAAACAGCTCGTCGGAGGAAATAAAATACTACCGACTGAAAACAGTCACATATGGCACAAAATCCGCACCATTTTTAGCTATAAAATGTTTGGATCATTTGGCCAAGAAGCACATGGAAAGTCTGCAGATGGGTGCAAAGGTACTACAACGTGACTTTTATGTAGACGATTGCTTGACCGGCACCGACACAATCGCAGAAGCGAAACAAGTTCAACAAGAACTAAACAAAATTCTTCAGCCATCGGGATTCAAGCTGCGAAAATGGTGCTCAAACAATGCACAAATATTGGAGGGAATCCCCAAAGAAGACACCGTAAACGATGTACAACTCGGAGAAACACTGGAACCATACAGTGTAAAAACATTGGGCCTTATTTGGATGCCCAAAACGGATCAACTTGGCGGTCGAACTCACAGCAGTGCAGAAACTGTCATTACAAAACGTGCAGTCTGCTCGGAGCTGGCACAGATCTTCGACCCGTTAGGCTTGTTCGCTCCAGTCGTCGTAAAGGCAAAAATCTTCATGCAACGCCTCTGGGAATTAAAGCTTGATTGGGACGACGAGTTACCAACAGTTCTTCAAAATGAATGGAAGGAGTATCGAGACGACTTGCAGAGTCTGAACTCAATGCAAATCCCACGGCACGTTTATGATGGTAAGACTCCAATTAGAAAAGAATTGCACGTCTTTGTGGATGCGTCTGAACGTGCATATGGCGCAGCAGTATACGTACGCGCAACATACAGAAACAAACAAATATCTGTACGACTCTATGTTCAAAGTCTCGAGTGGCTCCAACAGTAAAGCAGTCACTCCCTCGACTGGAACTTTGTGCTGCACTATTGGGTGCAGAGCTTGCTGAAAGGGTTCGACGCGATCTAGGCCTCGACAGCAACACGGTACCAGGATACTTTTGGTCAGATTCTACGGTGGTTCTTTCATGGATCAACGCAGCTGCCGCCACATATCATACATTTGTGGCAAACCGGATAGCAAAGATTCAGGCTTTGACAAGCCAGACTCAATGGTGGCATGTATCATCGGCCAACAACGCGGCAGATGTACTCTCAAGAGGAATATCGGCGCGGAAACTACACGAGCACATCTTATGGTTGTATGGACCACTATTTCTGCATGGCTCCCCAGACAAATGGTCAGCCTCACCCAGTATCAGTCCCCGCAATCTAGAAAGGAAAACGATACATACAAGTCTAGCAATATCTCCATCTACACTAGGTGAAGAATTGTATAATTGTAGACACAGCCATTCGTTTCACAAGTTACAACGCATGTTACGCTTCTGTTACAAAAGCACTCTAAGCATCGAGGAATTGAATCACGCTCGCAACGTAATCTTACGGACAATACAACAAGTGGAATTTGCTGCTGAGCTAAAAACGTTGCAGCGTCACAACATGGTGGAAAAAAGGAGTTCCATTTCATCGCTGTCCCCAATACAAGGACCCGACGGACTTATACGAGTTGGTGGCAGATTGGATCAAGCGCCACTCCCGTACAATGCAAAGCACCAGATTTTGCTACCCTACAATGATCCAATAGTAAAAATGCTACTAAAAGATCTGCATGAAGACAATATGCATTGCGGTGCCCAAGCCTTACGAGCAACCGCTAGACAACAATATTGGATCCTCAACGACAAAACAATGTCAAGGAATATCATTCACAACTGCGTGACATGCAACAAGGCAAGGCCTAAATTAATGAACCAAATTATGGGTAACTTGCCAGCCGACCGAGTAACACCAACACGCCCGTTTCTGACAACAGGCGTAGATTACTGCGGACCAATATGGATTCACCACAAACTTCGAGGAAAAAGACCAGACAAGGCATACACAGCCGTATTCTGCTGTTTCTCTACAAAGGCGGTTCACCTTGAATTGGTAAGCGATCTAACCACAAGCGCCTTTTGGGAGCTTTGCGACGCTTCTTAAGCCGCCGTGGCAAATGTCAAACAATACATTGTGACAACGCAACCAACTTCGTCGGAGCGAACAACCAGCTGAAGGAACTGGAATCAACTATTTTTGGAGAGAAGGCACAAGCAGAGATCCATTAATCACTGCAACAAGAAACAAGTTGCCTTCAAATTCATCCCGCCACGAGCGCCATCCTTTGGAGGCCTATTGGAAGCTGCAGTCAAGTCGGCAAAGCGATTGTTGGTAACGACAACCAACACTGCCACCCTCACATTTGAAGAACTTAACACGGTGATCGTCGAAATCGAAGCTATCTTAAATTCACGCCCAATAGCCCCGATGTCAAATGATCCTACGGACACTACAGCTCTCACCCCAGCACATTTCCTGATTGGTGAAACGCTAACGGCTCCACCTGATGTCAACGCCGACCGCGATGAGAAATCCCTACTGAAACGTTGGGAATTAGTATCCAGAATCAAGCAAGGATTCTGGAAGCAATGGTCAGAGGAATACTTGCAAGAGCTTCAAGCCAGACACAAGTGGAAAACCGTTAATCCCAATATTAAGGAAGGCATGTTGGTCCTTATCAAAGAAGACAACATACCGGTGATGAGCTGGCCTATGGGACGCATCATAAAAACATATCCAGGACTGGATAACCATGTACGAGTGGTTGACGTAAAGACCGCCTCCGGCATTTACAAGCGCGCCATCAACAGACTGGCGCCGATCTTCCCAGAAGAAACGGCCAAAAAACGACCCAGTATGGAAGAAGAGGATACGGATAAAAGGGATACGCCAGCTGCTCAGCGAAGACGGTTAACGTCACCTACTATAACCTCCTCCTTGTTAGTTCTGCTTCTAATGCTACCTCTGGTACTAGCACAGTCAGTATCGGTGACAAGGTTCGACACGAAACCAGGAGTATATTATGAAAAAATCGGCACAACGATGAGAGCGATATCCGACTGGACAATAGTTATTTACTATGAATTGGACCCATACTGGAGAGACATGAACACGTTTAATTCAGGCATCAAGGAGTTCCAGTACATATGCCCAGAGCTAAACAACAACCATACATGTGACGCAATATCACAGCACTATCGACACTTGTATGATGAGTTACAAATGGCTAACGGTCTCATGCAACATACTCGGAAACGCCGCTCCCCATTTGACGCAGTGGGTAATATTGCGAACAGTCTGTTTGGAGTTTTAGACTCAGACTATGCTAACAAAATGACTAAGGTCATAAAGAAGGTGCAAAAAAACGAGGAATTTCAACTAACACTGCTGAAAAATCAAACCTCTGTACTCGACTCAACCATTAATTTTGTCAAGAAAACAAGGACAACCTCGGACAAGCGTCTCAGGCTACTTGAACAACAAGTAGCTGCCATTAGCCAAAGCAGAGGAAAGTACACGGGCGCACGTCTTACAGAAAACTACTTGGCATTGACAACTCAATTGACATCCGAAATATTGGACGTACTAACTGGAGTTCGCCACCACACAATAAGCCCAATGTTGGTATCCCCTAAACAATTGAGGGAGCAGTTGGATCAAATACGGGATCATTTGCCACCAGATCAAATGGTACCCGTGACATCATCCAATGTAATTCAACTTTACAGAATTATGCGAGCAGAAGGCACAGCCACCGACACTCATGTGATATTCAGAGTAATATTACCCCTAGTGTCAACATCAATACTCGAGCTGTTTAATATGGTGCCAATTCCAGTATGGAACACAACTAGTTGGAGATTGTTCGAGCTAAAAACACCTATTATAGGTGTAAACAACCACAGGGACCAATTCATGGGACTTACACAAGATGATCTACAACGCTGCCGTACATTACCCAGCGAAAAATACATATGCTTTGATCATCAAGCTGTATTTGATGTTAACAACCGATGTGAATTTCAACTGTTTACCAACAAGACACCAACAACGTGTCAAATAACGTACAGAACAACCAAAATGGTATGGGAAAAAACACAACAGCCGAACAATTGGATCTTCGCAACACGTTCTGTGATGGAACTACAATCCGTATGCAGCGGAATACCGTCAACTATCGAGTTACAAAACAGCGGACTACTAACGCTATCATCTGGCTGTACTGCACGCAACGCAGACATTAGCATCAGTACCTTTGGCACTGTCACGAGTCAAATAAGACAAGGCTACGCCCGCTTTGGTGACATTATCAAGCCAAACATCACAAAGGTACCAGAGACAACTCTCGACATATCGGAGTACAACGCACAAAATGACAAGGATCTGGATGACCTACAGGTGAAGTTGGCAACACTCAATAAAGAAGAGCTGCCCAACCAAATAAGCTCGGTCCAACATCATCACATAGCCGCTTACGCTGCTTTAGCGGTATCTGTTTAACTACTATGTGCATATGCAATGCGGACGCAACGACGATGGACTTGTCCACCCACAGCCACCAGGAACGAAGCAGTCAACCCGTCCGAACCTTCAGCATCCCCAAGACGATTTACGCTGTATCTAGATGATGGTTGAACACCGTGTTTCAACGCCCGGGAGAATGTTTGTGCGCATACGTAACTTAAGAACAAATTGTAACACAGTTAGCATTTTACTTAACTATGTACACAAAACCTACTGACACAATAAATTGTAAACAATACCAAACCTACTGACACAATAAATTGTAAACAATACCAAATTATTGCTGATGACACAGAATATTGCTGACTGCACATTGTACAATATGTGTCGCAATAGTAACGGTCAGCCAACCCGGTAGTTGCGAAATATGCTAGTCTGCATTTCATGCAACTGCTGAACGCACATTAACCTAATTTTAATTGACAACACACACCTCTAAGCTAAGCAATTTTTACCTATAAATATTGTGACTTTTACCTTAATAAAATCAGTGTATTCTTACAACTTAAAGAAGCATTCATTATTTCTCCGTAGTCCACCTGGTTACAAGTGCCAGTTGCGACAACATTTAAGCAGTCAGTTTGTACTGGATGCTAACATTACACACACACACCTTTTACAGGTACACTTTGTTTTTGGACATGGGAAATTTTTTATTGCCTCTATTTTATTGGGGTTGGGTTTTATTCCGTCTTGTGTGACCAGATGGCCCAGGAATCCTATTTCTTTTCTCAAAAATTCTGATTTTGTAGGTTGTATTTTCAGATTGGCTGACCTTAGTCTATTAAATATAGTCTTCAGGTCATTCTTATGTTCTTGTAAGGAGGGTGAAAAAATTATAATGTCGTCAAGGTAGACTAAACAAATGGTGCCGTTAAGATCACCAAGGACATTGTCCATCACTCTTTGGAAGGTGGCTGGTGCATTTTATAAACCGAAAGGCATTCGGATGAATTCATAATGCCCACCTTCGACTGTGAACGCTGTTTTTGGGATGTCTTCCTTATTCATTTCTATTTGATGAAAACCGTTAGCTAATTCAATTGTTGAAAAATACTTCGCTTTCCCGATTTGGTCTAGGATGTCATTTATGTTAGGGATAGGGTATCTGTCTGATATAGTTTTATCGTTAAGTTTCCTATAGTCGATTACGAGGCGCCATTTTTGAGTGTGAGAAGCGTCTATTTTTTTTGGGACGACCCAAACTGGGGCGCTCCAGGGGGACTGGCTTGATTTAATAATTTTCTGGTTCAACATAGAGTCGATTTGTTTTTTGACTTCTTGTTTGTGTATGAAAGGATATCTATAGGATTTTACATGTATGGGAGCGTTGTCTGTAGTAGGAATTGTGTGTTTTACTTTATTAGTAAAGGTAAGGGGGTCGCCTTCTTGGTAGAACAGGTCTGAAAATTCACTGCATAATGATGTTAGTGCTAATTTTTCTTCCGGATTAAGATGTTCTGTTCGAATTTTTGGTAGTTCGTTTGTAATAATATTGTCGTCAGAGGTGGTTGTGATATTGTAAAGTTCGATGTGATCGTCTTTATTATATGGAGTGGTATTTAAGGGTTGTTCTAGGTATAGTAATTTGTCGGAGTCGGAGTAGTTTGTAATTTCTACGATAGCGGTGTTGTTTTCAGCCTTATACAATCCACCAGATATTGTCAAGCCATCGTTAATTTTTGTAGTGCAGCAATAAAATTCTCCTTGTTCTATTTGCACTGGTAAAGGTAGGACGACTTTGCTAAGTGCGTCGATGTTAAACACTTTAGAAGTATGGTTGTTATATAAAAACAATGGTAGTGTCGAGTTTTGTGTAATGAGTTGTAAGTTGACTAGGTCAATTTTTGCTTTTAGGTTGGATAAGGAGTCTATTCCTAGGAGACCGTTAAAAAAGGAATGAAATTTAAATATGCCCTTTGGCGTTGAATTCAGACGGAATTGGTATTTTAGCTTTGTTTGTAATTGTAAATTTGTTAAGCGCTGTTTTTATTGATATTGGTGTCTGTATGTCTGTACATTCTAGTTGTTCTGATAGTGTAGGATCTATAAAAGAGTTAGTTGATCCTGTGTCGATGAGCAATTTAAGGAATGGTTTCTCCTTAAATTTAACGACAATGTATGGGAGTGATGGTTTGTGTGTTTCAGGGTTTATATACCCTGTTGAGTTTCCGAGGCTGTTGCCTGAAAATTTTGGTCAGTTTGAATTTTATTTTCTTCCTCTATGTTGTGCAGACTGTGATTGGGTTGGTTGTTGGATTTGAATGGGTTTCTATTGTTGTTATTGTTAGTTTGTTTGTGGTAGTTTTGTTGCTGGTACTGATAGTTCGAAGTTTGTGGTTTGTTTTGTTGTTGGTACTGATAGTTCGAAGTTTGTGGTTTGTTTTGGTTCGATTGTGCATACGGTGCGTTTCGGTTGTTGTAGTTGTTCGGTCCAGTTTCGGTTTTATTGGATGTCTGGTGATTTGGTTTCCTATTGTAATATAGGGCTTTTTCAATTTGGCATTGTTCGTATGCTGTTTCTATGCTGTTAGGGCATCTTAGTCGAATAATAGTTTTGAGGGGTTCCCTAAGTCCTGATATGAATGCGTTTAAACATACTTCATTATACACAGACTTCTTGGCATCGACTATGGTAATTGACTGGCCGCTGTTTGAGAGTGTCGAAAATAGTTGGCATCTAATCTTAGATATGCCGAAAAATAGTTGTCCCAAGGATAGGTCGTCAGGGAATGTTTGGAGTTCACCTAAGAGTCCAGCTTCACTTTTCTTGCTCGAGTATAGTCGTAGTAAGTTGTTTTTAATGTCGTCCCAGATGAGTTTAGTATTTGCTAGAGTCAAGGCTTCGTCCGCTCTTCCTACGATTTTGTTTCTTATTGCTCTTAGAGTAAGTAGCCCATAGGGGGTTTGGTCAGTGCCTCTAATGAGCATAATGATCTCCTCAACACTAGTTAAATATTTGTCTAATTGGCTCGGGGGGCCATCGAATGTAGGCAATTCTTTTACAAATGCCAGAATGTCTGCTGGACTAAGAGTAGTGGAAATGTTGCTAAATCCACTAACTGTAGGTGTTATGGGGGTTGAGTTGTTACCGGAAGAGTTGCCCGAGTCCGTTGTAAATGGTTGAGTATGAGGAATTTCGGGAATTTCTTTAATTACAGGGAGTGGGGTTAGTCTGCTACTAGTAGCCCTGGTTGTTCTTGGTTGAGTTGTATGAACTCCTAGTACAGATCTTGTTGTTTTTCTTATAGTCTGAGTAAGCTTCTTTGACATCGAATTGTGTGGTATTAACAATGAACAATCTTTTAATTATATATATACATATACATAAATATGTATGTATTATATATATATTAGAAAAAAGTTATTTATCTTTGAATATTTGTGAACGTTTGGTTCACTAAAATTGTAGTTGAAGTAAGATCTCAATGAATGTGTATGTACGTCGCAGCGATAATTGTGTTTGTATGCAAAGTTTAGTTGTTATATTTGTGTGTTTGGCAGTTGTAAAATTTCATTTCTTGGGTAGGTAATAATTTGTCTGTGTGAACTCGTGTAAATGTTAATCAGCGTTTGATTTCGTTTACACACTGAGTGCACTGACAAAATTGTGGGTAAAATTTGTATATATATGTTTTGTTGTTTCGTGTATATTTTTTGTTGTTGTATATATATATTTTTTTTTCGAAACGATTCAAATACTACACTTGGCCTCACTGTTGGTTTCGGCAGCGAATAATCAGCGATTGATCTCGCGCAAATGAATACGTATGTTCGTTTCGTGTATTGTTTGTCTGCATGTAATTGTATAAATGTTACTCAGCGATTGAAAACATTTAAGGGGGTATTCTGGTTTAGAAGCCCGAATTTTAAAGATTTTTTTGGACGCGATAAAAAAAATAACAAAAATTATTTTTAGTATCCATTTTTTTATAAACTTTTTATTGATATGGGCGGCGGTTTGAAAAAAAGTTTCATATTTCCTCTATTATTTTTGTCTTTCGGAATTTTTTAAAAATACAAAAAAATAATTTTCATTAAAACTCTTCGTAGTGCGATACTATAATGTAGAGATGGGCATGGGCCGTGCCGTGCCCGTGCCGTGCCGTGCCTTTTTTAAAAAATTCCGTGCTGGGCCGTGTTGGGCCCCTTACAAAAATTGCCGTGTTTTACCGTGTCAAAGTCTAAAGGCACGTTAGGCACGGGTAGGCACGGTAAGCACGGGTAGGCACGGTAAGCACGGGTAGGCACGGTAGGCACGGAAATAACCACTGTCAAGATTTTGAATTTAAATATGGCGGTATTGAAAAGTTGGCCTAGTTTTTTCGCTTGTTTGTCAGCAACGTAAACGAGTGAACGTTTTTTTTTCCACAAATGAAACAAGTAAGAAGGCTCTAGTCGAGATATCCCGTTAGGTAATGCTTACAGTAACTTGTGTGTATTTATTCAGTGACCAATATAACCAACCTTCAAACTGCGATATCTCTGGTGTTTCTTAACCGATTTTAATCAAATTTTTTTAAATGTTCATTATTTTATCCATAGTTTCAAACCTTATTTTCAGAATTTTGAAATTCATTATTTTGTTGTTATCGATCACATGTGTATATCGGAAACCAGAAGTGCTATCGATAATTCAAAACAAACTTGATCTGCTTATAGAATAGGAGATCTTAAGTTTCAAATTTGAAGTCTCTAGCTCTTATAGTCTCTGAGATCGGCGCGTTCATACAGACAGACAGACAGACGGACAGACAGACGGACAGACAGACGGACAGACGGACATGGCTAGATCGACTCGGCTGTTGATGCTGATCAAGAATATATATACTTTATAGGGTCGGAGATGCTTGCTTCTGTCTGTTACATACATTTGCACAAAACTATTATACCCTTATTTACCCATTTTATGGGTTAAGGGTATAAAAAGAACTCGACTAACGAGTTCTAATTTATACAAAATCTTATTTTTACATAAAAATATTTTATAAATTAATGAAAAATTTTTCAAATTATAAAAAAAAACTTTGATAAAATACATAAAAATACTACAAAAAATTTGGGCTATAAATTTTTTTTATTAAAAGCGCCAGTGCTAGTCCGTGCCGTGCCCGTGCCGTGCCGTGCCTCTAAATAGAAATTCCGTGTTGGGCCGTGTTGGACCTTAGTTTTTACCAGCCGTGCTTGGGCCGTGCCGTGCCTCAAAAAGGAGGCCCATGCCCATCTCTACTATAATGTATAAAGAAGCTATGTATAAAATTTCAAGTGAAAGTGAGTAGAACTTGAGATATCATGCACACCGTTCTTAGAAAAGTAGTTACGAGAAAAACGAGCTCAAAGTTTGAGGACTAGTCGCGCGCAGTCGGAGTCAGCGTCACAAAATGAGCTGTAACTCCGAAAATAATTCGAATTTCGAAAAATCCTTTTAGGGACATTTTCTTGAAGGGTTATACAATGAAAATATGCAAAAAAAATCAATTTTTTCCAATATCTAAACCAGAATACCCAGTACCCCCAGAATACTAAGTACACTGACAAAATTGTGGATAAAATTTGTAGATGTGTATATTTTGTTGTTTCATGTATATTTTGTTGTATATTTTTTTTTTTTCAAAACGATTTAAATACGACACTTGGCCTCCCTCTTTGTTACGGCAGCGAATAATCAGCGATTGATCTCGCGCAAATGTATACGTATTTTTAATTATGAAATTTCGTTTTTGCTTGTTTTACACATAACACACATTTTGTTGGGGACTGGTTTTAGTTGTTACTTTGCATACACTTTTTATACTGTTGTTGCGATAGACATTCTTTGTTGAGAATCTTTACGAGTAGTTAACATATTTTCTTTTCGATTTTTTTTTTTATATACTTTACATATTTTTGCACTTTCACATTACTTACAATAATGTTAGAAAGAGAATGGTAAACATTCTGTTTACCGTCTGCGCCAGTTAAGTCCCAGGGAGCTGAGGATGTGGTCTAGAAGTCCTGGTGCGGATCCTCGGTGGTGTTGCAGTCGTGGTTTGATGTTGGTTGTAGAGATTTTTGTATTTAATTTATAAGTTTTTGTTGAAGATGAAATAAAGAGAAACGTCTGGTTCAGTTGGAAGTCTGTACTCGAATGTTTTATTCAGAATTTGTTTTGTATAACTTAGCCTAAGAACGAAGAGAAGTATGAAATAGGAACCGGCACTTCAGCGGCAAATATGCTGAGTCGGTTTTGTCGGCGGATGTTTTGACATGTGTAGGCGGCGAGTTGGTCGCCGCTGTGTTGCAACTTTGTAGTCGCTGAGTTGCAACTAAGTGGTTGCTGGGGTGGTCGTTGACCACTTGAAACTGTTTCACTCGTGTGTGGCATTTAGTATATGGATATTTTGTATATAGGCCGGTTAGTGATGGCACTTGAACCTAAGTCGCTGTGTGTGGTATTTGGTATATACATATTTAGTCCATGGGCCGATGAGTAACGACAAATGTGCATCACATGTTGATGTGAGGGGGTTTGAGGGGAGGGGAAATATAGGATACCGATGGATCGGTAACTCGCGCTAGAGACGATCATATCTTGTTCTTCCACCTCCTATCGTACCTACCAACTATCATATGCCTATTGTGGGTCGCCACAAATAGATTAAGTAATGCGCCATCTGTCTTGCACCGAAAGATTAAGTAATAGATAAGTAATGCGCCATCTGTCTTGCACCGAAAGCATTATTTAATCTATTTGTAAACGATAATCTTGAAAATTAAAGACAGATGGCGCTTTGCATTGAGCTAGAAAATTATCAAATAATAAAATACAAGCAACCACGAATTCTTTCATTCGTGACAAGCAACCAGTGCTGCAAAGCTATTGATTACTTTCGATTAGTTGGCTCCCTGGAATAAAACCAAACAACACAGCTATTGCTTCTACTGCCGCTGCCTTAGCGTATTAATTTTATTATTAATATATTATAATTATATATTATATATAATAATATAGATAATTTTTGTTGCATTTTTCCCAAAGACTTGCCTCGCCCTCCAACTCTCCAATAAGTTTGAGTACAGATTCATTGGATAAAATTATCTTTATTTTTATTCGTTTAAAAATATATTTTATTAATTTGTATATTTTATTAATATTTAATTTAATTTACTTTACCTTTTCCGATGTAGATGCCATTGCTTCCTAACTACGAGTGAGCACAAGTTTTTCACAAAAATTTTCGTATTAAATTGACAGATTGAAACAGAAAAAAGAAGAAGAAATCCATTCTCATTGCTCTCCATGAATTGCAGCCTCGTCAGACAATGAAATGTAGTTTGCAAGCAATAAAATCATTGTGTTTGGTTACGCAGCTACTTACACCAAACAACAACAAAGCAGCTTCATCTCTTAATGTCTAATCTCTTTTATAAGTTATGCTCTACGCAGCATAAGAGTAACTTAACTTTACTCACATAACTGTTGTTACGCTCAGCGTAGTTTTTTACCTTGCATTGTTCTATTGCTTGCTAATTTAGCTAATTTAGTTCTGTTTGATCACTCGAGAATTCAAGTCGCGGCACGGTTTTCGACACCTGCCAATTCGTTTTTGTAAATTTCATTGCACAGCTCAATTCGTAGCCTGCAATTAACAATTACGAAGGCCACGAAGGCAAATAAATCAAATTTATATTAATGCATGTTTCGTCGCATTTATATTTATTAAATTTTGTGGAAATTCGATAGCTATTGAAAAAGCTCAATAGCTCAACATTTGGTGACCCCGACGTGATCACTCTGTGTTTTGTTTAAATAAATAATATTTATTAAAATTAAAGAGTTAATAAAGCGCGCGCCCGCGCTCCTTTGCATCATTTCGCTTTTCTCGAGTCGTTTTTGTGTTCGCTTTCGCTTCAGGTGTTAGACCTGCATTCGCGCCTGCGCTGTCGATTCTCTCGTCGCTTTTGCTAGAACCGTTGCAGCAGCCGTCTCAGCATTGTAATTGCCTCTCCCATTTCGTTTTTTCATTCGCTTGTGACAAAAGCGTTTGCCCTCAAATTGACATTTTGGCTTCGGTGCAATTTAAATTACGTTTTGAACTGCTGCATTGCTATTGACATTACGTTGTTTGAACGTCAGTGCATTTGAAACTGTAATGTATTAAAGCGTTAGTGGAGGCACTAAAGCAGCTATGTCCAAGCTGAGAGAGCTGTCAGTGCATTGGTATGCGTAACACTGAACTAATAATAACTTCGGCTGTTGTTCGGCTGTTAATTGACTTGCTTCGGCTTGTGTGAAACGAAGTGTCAATTTACCCAAAAATGGGTAAACTGTAGACATAGCTGCACTAAAGTGACAGTGTTTGACATTTACTGAACATTAACATACACCGTGCAAGTGCTTCACAGCCAGTGCACCCAAAACTGTATACCAAAAGTGTATTACAGTCAGTGACTTTTAAGCTTTAATCAAAGTGCAGATATATAAATAAAGGAATAGTTAAAAACGCAAGGCACTGCTGCAGCTCAATCTCCTAGTGCACCGTTTTGCAAAGCCAAGGTCAAAGCTATTGACGAGCAAGTAAAACGGATGGCCAAAGCAATCGCTCCAGAGCCAATTGTGCATCTCAGCGAAGAAGAATTTGCTGTTCGGGTTAAGGCGCTAGAAAATGCTCAGCAAGCATTTACCAATATGCATAACACATTGGAGGAGCTGGATTATGATGAAATCGGGAGTGAGTTACGTGATGCTTTTGATCAACTTTCAATATTAGTTGAAAGTAGCTTGCATCGCGAAATCAACAAACGAAAGCTATCGTCACCTTTGTGCTCTACTATGAGGCAAGATGCATCTGTTGACAATCACACATTGTCTTAAAGCCGGATTCGATTGCCTGAGATCAAACTTCCAGAGTTTAGTGGAGGATATACAAAGTTTGCAGATTTCATAGCTATGTTCTCGTCCATCATTGATGCGGATTCAGGACTGTCTGATATGGAAAAGATTCAACATTTGCGATCGTGCCTGAAAGGACCAGCCTTAGACAGTGTTTCTTCGTTGGAAATAAGCAGCGACAACTATCCAGTTGCATTAGAGCTACTTAAAAAACGGTTTAATAACAAACGTCTTATTTTCCAGGCACATGTCGCTGAGATTTTGGGTTTTGATTTCATCGAGTCATCGTCAGCTGTACAACTTCGATCCCTTTCGGATACGGTCAACGCCAACATCCGCGCTCTACAAAGCCTGGGCACCGTTGAGCAGATTGCGGGCTATATTATCGTACACAGTTTGCTGCAGAAAGTGGACAAGGCAACGAAGACCAGTTGGGAGGAGACAGCACCGATGGATACTATTCCGACCTGTGAGCAGTTCTTGGCATTTCTGGATCGACGATGTCAAAGATTGGAAAATGTGGAGCCTAGCTCGAAGGTGGGAAAAAGTAGCAAAATCTCTAACACCAGTAGAAAAGCCTTTGTCGCTACTAACTCCAGCACAAATGAATGTGTGTTTTGTGAGACCTCTGGCCACTTAATTTACAACTGTTCCCGTTTTGGAAATCTGTCTCCGCAACTGCGTCTACGTGAGGTAAAGAAACTTTCTCATTGCATTAATTGCCTGCGCAAAGGTCTCAGTTTAACTCCGCTCCACATCCGCCAGCGACAAAACCCTCTACAACACTTGTAGCCCAAAATCTCAGTCAAGACATAGTGCTCTTGGCAACTGCTGTAATTAACGTTAGAAGTCGTACTGGAGTGTTGGTTCCTTGCCGATCTCTGCTTGATTCTGGGTCGCAGGTGCACATTATTACGTCTCGTTTAGCTCCACACCTCCAGCTGCGCAAGCATCGCTCACCTACTTTGATTTCTGGATTAGGGGAGTCTAGTGTTGCTCAGAAGGTTTTTCAGCCGATATAAGTTTTCAATCGCGAGCATCTGAGTACGCTGCTAACATCTCGGTTCTAGTAGCTCCGTCTATAACTGGATATCAGCCTAGTTACGATATTAGCACTGATCTCTGGAACATACCCTCAAATATTCGCTTAGCTGATCCAGAGTTCTTTAAGCCGCAACAAATCGACCTGTTAATTGGAGCTGGCCTGTTTTTTGAATTGTTGTTTGTTGGTCAAATCAAAATCGATCCTGGCTTGCCTATTTTGCAAAAAACTCAACTGGGCTGGATAGTGACAGGAGGAACGTCTTCGGCGAGCCCTGCCTCATTGACGGTCACTCGCTCGGTTCCTTTGGCAAATCCCAGCCCTGATCACAAGCTTGATGAAATCGTTCGTCTGTTTTGGGAGGTAGAATCTTGTTCTCGTTTAGTTAACGAATCTACCAAGGAGGAACTTGATTGTGAAGCGCATTTTAAACAAACTTTTGCTCGTTTGGACACTGGCGAATATTCGGTTCGCCTTCCAGTCAAGCATGATGTGGATCTGATTGGGGATTCGTATCAGCAAGCATATCGTCGGTTTTGTAACCTGGAACGCAAATTAGAGCGTCATCCTGGGTTAAAATCTCAATATTCAGAATTTATCAAGGAGTATGTGGATTTGAATCACATGTCTCTTGTGGAGTCGCACATGCTAAGTCGCTGCAAGTATTATCTTCCTCATCATTGTGTTCTTAAGGAAGACAGCTCAACAACTAAGCTTCGAGTTGTTTTTGATGGTTCAGCCGTGTCTTCGTCTGGTTATTCCCTGAATGAAATCCTCATGGCAGGCCCAACTATTCAACGCAAGCTGTTCAGTACACTGTTGCAGTTTAGGACGTTCCCAATAGCCCTGACATTTGCAAAATGTATAGGTGCGTTAGGATGGCTGAACCCGATTCCTATTTCTGTGGCGTGATTCTCCTCATCAGGAAATTCAAGTTTTCAAGCTGGATACTGTCACCTATGGCACGAAGCCAGCTTCTTTTATGGCTGTTCGTTCCATGCAGCAATTGGCTATTGATGAAAGAAGATCGTTTCCTGTTGGATCTAAAGTGGTCTTGAGCGATTTTTATGTAGATGATCTTATTACTGGAGGTGACTCTGCTGAGGAAGTATTGGACATTATGGAGCAAACAGTCAGTCTGTTTCGAAAGGAAATTTTAAGCTTAGGAAGTGGTGCTCCAATAATCTTAACGTGCTTCAACATATTCCTGATGAGGAAAAGGAAACTTTTTTAAAGTTTGACGATGGGACAGATGTAACGAAGACTCTCGGACTTGCATGGGATCCAGCTTCTGACTGCCTTCTGTTCAATTTTTCTCCCATGAAAGCGCCTGGAAAACCAAGCAAACGGTCTGTGCTGTACCATTGCTCGTTTTTATGACCCACTTGGACTTATGAAAGTTTATGAAAGTCTTCCTGCATCTCTGCATTCTTCTTGGAATAGCTTGTGTACCGATATTTGCAATACAGAGCAAATAAAACTCCCTCGACTTGTCATCGTTCCAAAAGGCATCATCGAAGTTCATGGTTTTAGTGATGCAAGCATTGAGGCTAACGGTGGATGCATTTACGTCGTATCCATAACAGAGGGACGGCACATAGCTCGTTTGTTGTGCTCTAAGTCTCGAGTGGCACCCTTGCGAACTCTGAACTCCAGCTTTGGTTCAACTATCTGCTGCTGCACTCTTATCAACTCATTCGCGAAGTAGCTCAAATGAATTTGTTTAATTGCAGATACTATTGTTGGTCGGATTCGTCAGTTGTTTTATCCTGGATACGTGATGAGCCCTCGCATCGCATATCTTAATACAAGAGCTAACGACAGAAATGGAATGGCGCTACGTACCGACGGCATGCAACCCGGCAGACATTCTTTCTAGAGGAGCTCTTCTAAGCGTACTTATAGAATCATCGTTGTGGTCTAATGGTCCCGATTTTTTAACCAAAGGAGAGTGCGACTGGCCTGCATCGTGTTTACCGGCCCGGACGCTTCCTGAGCTGCGACAAAAGGTGCTAGTTGGTATTTCTAAATGCTTTGATGTCAGCATAGGATGCAAGTTTGCAAACTCCTTTCATAACCTGCGTCGTGTCTTCGGTTACATATATAAATTTCGGAATCGCATCAGGCATCCCAGTCTCACAGTAGATTGGATACACAAGGGCACTCAATTACTCTTGCGAAGCATCCAGAAGGCATCCAGAAGTGATGATTATAGGGCTCTTCAAGACGGAAGAACGATCAAATCATCCAGCTCTATCGCCTCGCTTACCCCATTCATGGATGATTCTGGACTTCTTCGTGTTGGTGGCCGTCTAATGCACTCGAGCCTTGATTTCGATGCTCAACATCCGATCATACTTCCGAGTCATCATCCTGTCACACGCGACATCATCATGCACTTTCATAGGCGTCCACTATTGGCCTATTGGTGGCCGTAAGACTGTCTCCAGCGTAACAAGCAAATGCATCATGTGCTTTCGAGCTAAACCTGTATTGGCTGAGACTATCATGGCGGATCTTCCTCGGGATCGTGTAAGCGGCTCGAATCCTTTCGCTGTTACTGGAGTGGACTATTGTGGACCGTTCTACTACAAGAGCGAGATTCGTAACAAAGGACCTGTAAAATGCTACATTTCAGTCTTCATTTGCTTCGCAACAAAGGCAGTGCATCTCGAACTGGTTCCTGATTTGTCAACAGCAGCCTTTCTTAATGCTCTTAAGCGGTTCATTCTCACCAGATGTAAACCTATTCGCATATGGTCGGACAATGCGACAAATTTCGTTGGAGCCAAGAATGAACTAGCTAAACTTAAGCAACTCTTCCTCAGCGAGAAGCACATCAACTCTGTTCGAGAGTTTTGTGTCGCTGATGACATCGAATGGGAATTCATCCCACCTCGCTCCCCGCATTTCGGTGGTCTTTGGGAGGCGGCGGTGAAAACAGCAAAATACCACTTTTATCGGTCATGGCGGATCTTCCTCGGGATCGTGTAAGTGGCTCGCATCCTTTCGCTGTTACTGGAGTGAACTACTATTGTGGACCGTTTTACTACAAGAGCGAGATTCGTAACAAAGGACCCGTAAAATGCTACATCTCAGTCTTCATTTGCTTCGCAACAAAAGCAGTGCATCTCGAACTGGTTCCTGATTTGTCAACAGCAGCCTTTCTTAATGCTCTTAAGCGGTTCATTCTCACCAGATGTAAACCTATTCGCATATGGTCGGACAATGCGACAAATTTCGTTGGAGCCAAGAATGAACTAGCTGAACTTATGCGACTCTTCCTCAGCGAGAAGCACATCAACTCTGTTCGAGAGTTTTGTGTCGCTGATGACATCGAATGGGAATTCATCCCACCTCGCTCCCCGCATTTCTGTGGTCTTTGGGATGCAGCGGTGAAAACAGCAAAATATCACTTTTATCGGTCGGTCGGACCCTCGCTTCTGCCCCTGGATGATCTGCGAACACTCGTCTGCCACATTGGCGCCATAATAAACTCTCGACCTCTTTTTCCACTTTCAGAGCACCCTGCAGATCTGGATGTGTTAACGCCTGCACACTTCCTTGGCACTGCGCCACTTGCGCTTTATCCGGAGCCTGATGTCACCACGCTGAACTTTAGCCGCCTAGATCGCTGGCAGCGTACAGCGTACTATCAGCAAATTTTCTGGAGTCGTTGGCGTAATGAATACTTAACGCTTCTTCAGCAGCGGACCAAATGGAAAACATCCCAGCCGGGCGTGCTCGTTAATGATGTCGTCCTTGTAAAGGATGAAATCCTGCCACCCCTTAAATGGCCACTGGCTCGTGTGGTCGAGCTTGTTGCTGGTTCTGACGGCGTTTCCAGAGTAGCTGTTCTTAATACGTCAACTGGAACAATTAAGAGAGCTATGCGCAAATTGTGTGCGCTTCCAAAAGAAGATGTTGCTGAAAGCCCGTATCTTTCAACGGGGGGAGAATGTTTGGTTACGCAGCTACTTACACCAAACAACAACAAAGCAGCTTCATCTCTTAATGTTTAATCTCTTTTATAAGTTGTGCTCTACGCAGCATAAGAGCAACTTAACTCTACTCACATAACTGTTCTTACGCTCATTGTAGTTCTTTACCTTGCATTGTTCTATTGCTTGCCCTTGGAATTAACTAAGGGCAAGGCAGCTGCTTCAATTCGGCAGGTAATTTAGTTCTGTTCGATCACTCGAGAATTCAAATCGCGGCACGGTTTTCGACACCTGCAAATTCGTTTTTGTAAATTTCATTGCACAGCTCAATTCGTAGCCTGCAATTAACAATTACGAAGGCCACGAAGGCAAATAAATCAAATTTATATAAATGCAAGTTTCGTCGCATTTATATTTATTAAATTTTGTGGAAATTCGATAGCTATTGAAAACGCTCAATAGCTCAACACATTGCTTGCTTGAAAAAATTGCTTCGTCTGACAGCACCTTTACGGATGTCACTTACAGTGCTCCCACCAAATTTGGTGACTCTAGCGCATAAACTGAAAAATATATATACATAGATATCAAACATTACGAGGTGGGCGGTAAAGGTGGGCGTGGCATCTAAAACTTTGATGAAGATCTGGTACGGACGTCACTAACAGTATCCCACCCAATTTGGTGACTTCCACAAAAACTGAGAAAGACTTAGATATTTCAGATTTTAGTATGTAGGCGGTCTAAGTGAGCGTGGCATCCAAACTTTTGATGAAGATCTGTGACGGATGTCACTAACAATGTTTCCACCAAATTTGGTGACTCTAGCTTAAAAACTGGCGAAGATACATGCATTTCGGTTTTTTAAGGGCGGTGGAGCATGGCCCGTTGTTTCGGGGCGTGGAATCCAAAGCTTTGATGCATATCTGTGTCAGATGACAGCATCTACCCTTATACCTTAAACTCATGAGAGACTTGTCATGTCTATACTTTGTATAGTCTTTGGTATAAGCAATGAGCATTGAATCTAAAGAGGATGCAATTGCCGAAAGCTCTTTCGTCTCATGGTAGCAATTATTAGTCATTGACTTTGATTTGTTTTTCTCTGTATACCACAAGAAAGCCCTTTGTTTTTAACATGCTTTATACATTTAGCTTTCTAGTCTGCGATCGGACGCATGCTTCGTGGTTCAGTGGTAGGTACTCGCCTGCTACGCGGGCGTCCCGGGATCAATTCCCGGCCGATGCAAATTTTTTTTTTTCATATTGAGTTGAATATATTAAAAGCAGAAACCAAGATAAGAAAAAGTGAGGGAACCATAACGGGACTTTCTTTTAGGAGGGGGCGCTGTAAAAATGCATTAGTGTTCGTATGCGTGACTTATATGATTAAATTATTTATGTATATATTTCGAAACAAATACACACTCCAAACGTTGGTGGTTAAGAACTGGTTTATTTCATATCTGAGTAAAAACTAAAGCTATTGCTGTACAAACATGTTCTTATATTTGTTGGAGAAGGGTTGGACGTTGGTATGGTTGGATATACATTACGGTCAGACATCTTCACTTTGGTAATTACGCAATGAGTCGCAATTGGTTTTATTAGTTTAGAGCAAAAAACTATTCTCTTTGCCTTTCTGCCGAACAAAGACTGACCGACTCGACCAGTCGGCGTCTGTCAACTTGTCATTTTGTCTTTCTCTATGACTCCTGTCATTCTTCTACTAATACCAATGCGCCACATTCAGTAGGGTTTTTCAATGCCTACCACGTTCTCACTCAAGTGATTTACAGTTACTCTGTTACTATGTCAATCAGATCTCTGTTAAGTTCATACTCTAACATTATCAAATAACCTTACCAATGCTCTTTAACATTAACCATTAACATTATTCATTAACATTGGCAATAATAAACTACTTTATAGATTTATCTCCGATTGTTCGACTCGCTTTCAATGACGCTTTCTGTGTATACGACGAATTTTCTACCATTTAGGTAATGTCTGAAGTGCTTGAAAGCATTGTACACAGCTAATGTTTCTTATTCATATGAATGATACCTAGACTCTACTTTGGTTGTACATTTGCTATAGTATTCGACAACTTTTCGTTTACTTTCTACCACATGCATAAGCATTGCGCCATAACCATCAGCACTTGCATCCGTATGCAATTCAATTGGAAACTGAGGATCAAAAATGATCAAAACGGGGTCATTGGTTAGAACTTGAATGATTTTTTGACGAATTTGCTCATAGTCTTCGATCCATATAAATTCAGTTAGCTTTGATGTTAACCGATATAATAGCTTTGTCACCTAAGAAAATCGTGGGACGAATTGTCTAAAATAGGATGCCAAATCTAGGAATTGCCTCAACTGAGTCACGGTTGTCGGCTGACTTAGTGCCGTCAAGGCTTGTATCTTCCTTGGATTGGGTTTTACTTCACCATTTTTAATAAAGTATCCCAGATATTCAATTCCAGTTCGAAGAAATGCACATTTTTTGATATTAAAAGATAATCCTGCCTGAGATAATACTTCAATCACAACCGCTAATCTTTGGAAGCACGTCATCAATATAAACTACTGCATAAGAATTCGCTAAATCTCCAAGTGCACGTATAATAGCACGCTGAAATACTGAAGTTGCGTTCTTTAATCCAAATGGCATTGCCAAATATTCGAACTGACCATCAGGAGTTACAAAAACCGTTCGCTCAATTAAATTTAGGGTGTATCGGTATCTGATGATATCCACTGGCCATATCCAGACTAGAGAAATATTTACCCCCTCTAAGACGATTGATCTGATCAGATATCAGCGGTAAGGGATATTTGTCTGCGACAATATTCGCGTTCAGTTCACGAAAGTCTATGCACATTCTATCACTACCATCCTTCTTTTTTACTAACAGCATTGGGCTAGAGAATTTTCCGTATCTTATCCCTGACTAAAAATTTTTCACTTTCACTAAGACGATATGGTCGCCGTTGAACAGTTTTGTTTTTGTCTATCAAACGAATCTCCAATAATCCTGTTACAACTCGCCTTTTTGGAATGAAATCAGAATAATTTTCCAATACATTTTTCAATTCACACTTATCGCTAGTACATAAATCAGTGTTTTCATCAATCAAATTTTTCAAGTTATCAGCACAGCTGACCTTTTGTACAGCATTAACAATTTGGGTTTTGTAAATACTAAATTTGTTCTTTTCTAACATTACTCCAAATCCAAGCTCAAATATATCTTGACCAATGACAATATCATATTTTAAGTAGTCATCAGCAACAACATGAAACAAAACTTCTAAGTTAAATTCAATATTTGCATTTGGCTTTTAACAACACTGTCGCCAATGCCCTTCAGTACAATTAAATTGTTGGTACTCCTCACTCAGTTTCTCTTTTCTAAGAGAGCACTCAGCTCCAGAATCAAAGAAAAATGGAAAGCGCTCACCAAATTGACTCAAATATGAGTTCTGGTCGATAACCGAACATAGATCCACTCGCTATACATTGCTACTCTAATTTGTTTGCGCCGCCCTTGCACACACGCAGACGCAAAATGTCTAGAGTGTCCACATTTAAAACAGGTAACATTTGCTCGCTCCCGAACGGTTGTCGATTTGCTATAGTTTTGGTTCGCTTTGTTGTCGTTCTTCTCTTCGGCCTTCTTCTTGCGACAGTCTGTTGCCTTAAGGCCCATTCCCAGCACGCCCGGAATGGAATTTTTATGTTCAACTCTATATAAAAAAAACAGTTGTCAGAAATTTTCCTGCCTGTTAATTTTTATTCAATTCCCAGCAAGCATTAGCAAAGTTAATCGATAGTTCCGATAGTAGAACCAGTGTGGATTCCATAATCAGCTGTTCTTAAAAATGGAATTAGAAGCTTACTATTATTTCGGGCAGCAAGTGAACAAGATTGAAAATGGTCTTTGGAAAATTTTGATAAAACACCGTTGGGGTGTAAATCATGTTGCGAAAATCGCTTATGAAGCGTCCTTTTTCACCCCGTTTTTTTTTAAATATGAGTTGACCCAACATCTACGGCGCGGCATGATGCTTTTCAGCTCATTGGCCTTTCTCCTTCTCATTTGAACTTTAAAAGCAGCTATTGCCATCATGAATTCACCGTTTTCAATTTGTTTTTATTTAATTTTTCACAATTTGTTGTCACAATGACCAATTTATTTTGTAAGTAATCAAGTAAGGTGACCAACAAATATTTACATTTTCCATAAAAATATTTAGAACATCTGGTCACCCTAACTTTATGTGGAACACCTAACGAAATAATAAGCACTTTTCATAAATGAAATTTTTATTTGCTGGGAATGGGCCTTTATGCCCGAGTTTACCGCAGTAGTAGCACTTGATCGGCGTCTGCGTTTTGCACCTCTTCCTTTCTGGCTCCCTTTCACCTTCCAAAATGTCGCTTAGATTTTTAAACGCATGGGCTTTTAGCTGCTGCTGCAGGTCGTTGCGTGTCTGTTTGTTGGTCGTGAACACGAGGCGCTGTAGTCGAGCATCAATTTGTGTCGCATGCGCCAACACAAATGAAACTGCAATTTCTTCTTGAGACATCGTCTTCCATTTATTCATCAGCGATGTCTCCAGTCGGCTTCCATACACCGAAAGACACTCATTATAATTTGGTCGTCCATTTAAGATGTTTAGCATCATGGCGGCTGGCGTTTCGGTGCCCTCATAACGCTCCAAGAATAATTCTTTTTTCATCCCCGCAAAGCAAATTTGCGATAGCCATTGCGATGCGCTGCCAAGCAACGATTTGCTAAGTGCCATCACTAACGCTGCACCTTCTAATACTTGCAGTTTTACACCAAGCTGCGGCGTCAGCGTCGTTTGTTTCTGGGTTGAAAATAGGCAACGATGCAGAAACGCTTCGCGTAGATAACGTCGGTGTAGTTTGCGACGCTTTTAGCAATTCAGCTATGATTTTGTTTTGCGACTCCAACAACGCTTTCCACTTGGTGTCAGAATTCTCATGTGGCTTAGGCGATCCCACTTCTGATGTTGGAGAAGGGTTGGACGTTGGTATGGTTGGATATACATTACGGTCAGACATCTTCACTTTGGTAATTACGCAATGAGTCGCAATTGGTTTTATTAGTTTAGAGCAAAAAACTATTCTCTTTGCCTTTCTGCCGAACAATGACTGACCGACTCGACCAGTCGGCGTCTGTCAACTTGTCATTTTGTCTTTCTCTATGACTCCGCCACATTCAGTAGGGTTTTTCAATGCCTACCACGTTCTCACTCAAGTGATTTACAGTTACTCTGTTACTATGTCAATCAGATCTCTGTTAAGTTCATACTCTAACATTATCAAATAACCTTACCAATGCTCTTTAACATTAACCCTTAACATTATCCATTAACATTGGTAATAATAAACTACTTTATAGATTTATCTCCGACATATTCATATTTCTATTTGGTTTGGTTGATCTCTGTTTACATTATTGGCTTGTGGCCGATGGCTTAGTTGATCTCTGTTTACATCGGCGTTGGGCAGCCCTTTACACAAATTACACAGACTTCTCAATCCGTTATGTTGGCGTCAACCACAACTGTTGGCGCCGCGATCAAGTGATTTATGACTTCCAAGAAAACAAAACAACAAACACACAGCAAATGCTCGAGTTTTGACTGTCAAACGTAGGATAATAAAAGTGTTCATTTGTGAAAATTTACGACATCACAATCATTTTGTACACTGTGTAGAAATGTATAGTTTGTTTTGATGTGATAAATAAGTAAAAAAACAGTAGATTTTAAAAAATTTATGAATTTCTCTTAGTGCATAATTTTTTTTCGTTGGAAGGCACATCAAAAACCGTTTATTTTGTAGTGACGAACAGGGTAATAAAAGTGTTAATTTTCCTTTAATGTATGACTTCAGAAGTAGTGTTTGTTGTAGATGTTGTGCTAGTGCTAGTATGATTAATGCGAGGGCTATTGCCATAACCATCTTTTTTGTGATATTTTAATTCGGTTATTTCTTTTAAATTTTCAAAGTTTTGTATCGTAAAGTGTTCAAAGTTTATATTATTTTTGTATGTTTGATTTAATAAGTTGATTGGATAGAAAAATCTATCATAGAATTCTATTTGTTCGTTTGAAAAAGTTTCAGAAAATAACTGAATTTCGTAATTTACAAACTGTAAAAGGGGTAAATATGCACAAGTGGGGCTGCAGCCCAAAAGTGCTCCAAATTTTTTTTAAATGTTTTTTATCACTAATATATGGTAGCCCATGGCATATTATGGTGGGGGACGCCATAAAACCCCATAAAAAAAATAAAAATTTCGCCATAAAGAAAAATATTACTTTATTACATTACAGTAGATATTACAGTAGAGGTGTTGAGTAAGTAGTGCCATGGCACTCGACACACACACACATACACAAAACGACTTAAGATCGCCGACAGCGAGTTTAAAATGCCGTAAAAACTTTCAAACGCCGTAAAAGCAGTGGCTCACGCCACTGCTAAGGCACTGTGTGCTATGTTCCGGAGCAGATTACACAAACTCGCCGATTTCAAAACGACATAATCTCGCGCGATTTGCGAAACATAGCAAACAGTGCCTTAGCAGTGGCGTGAGCCATTGCTTCTACGGCGTTTGAAAGTTTGGTAAATCTGTCGAACCAGGGCGTCCCCCACCATAATATCCCATGGGCTACCATATTTTAGTGATTGCCATGACAATCGCATTATTTTTGTACTTTAGTATGCCCATTCTAATCATTTTAATTTTGTTAAAATCTATTTCAAATTTATTAATTTGTTCTTTTGTTAGTATTTCCGGTAAAAATATATTGTTTTTAGTTGAAGCTATGTTCTCTTGAATGTAATTTATTTTTTCTTCTAAATTTTTTAATTTTTGCATTTGATTATTAAATAATACTTTCATTATTGTGTCTTTATTTTGTTTATTAATTTTTGCTAAATATATTGATATTAAATTTCTATCTTGTAAAATTGTGTCTGCTATTTTATTAATTCTGTCATTAAAATGTGTGTTTATGTAAATTTGTTTGTTCATATTTTGAATTAAATTGTGGTAGCTCTGATCGATTATGTCCAAGTGTTCTATAATGTTATCTCTGTCCTCATTGTCCATTAAACCAAAAAGCCAATTATACATTGTGCCTACGCCGTTTATTAATCCTCTTTTCTGTTTTCTGCTAGATGTGGTTATTGATTTGATTTTAGTTTTTATTAAGTCTATTTCATTTATGATTAATTCTTTGTCTGAAATTTCGACTTGTTTTATATGATTTTCTATCTGGTTGATAATGTTTGTTTGTTTAAATCGATAATATGTAGAATTATTATAGTTTCGTTAACAACTTCTGTTGAATGAATTTGTATTGGAACGTATCCTGCTTCCTCCTGAGTTAGTACGATATGAAGTCTAGCTTGCACCGTTGTTAGTATCATTAATATGATAAAAAAAAATATACTGTAAATGGGATTACAGGTTACTAAAAATTGTATATATAAAAAAAATGTGCTTATATGTATTGATATATACATATATAAATTATATGTGAACAGAACAGCTATTGCTGAATTCTGTCAAAGATAAAAAATCTAATATAAAAAAATTTTTATATTTGTTTTTTGTTGTTTGTTTCTTTTTTTTATTTTTTTTATTATTTTTTTTTTTATTTTAATTTAATATATATATATTTTTTTTTCAACTTCCTTCCTCTTTTAATGGTCTTTTGATATTACAAGGATGAATATCTTTTAATTTTGCAAGTCTGAAATATGGTTCGTCTTTGTGTCTAAGTCGCTTATAGTTTTTTATATGACCTTTTTTTCTGTTTTCTTCATAATCTTCCCGTTTTTCGTTTAAATTGTTTATAATTATACTTTGATACCAAAGGTATCATAGTATATTGGGTTTGTGCAATGTCCGTCATGGTGTCTGTCCGTCCGTCCGTCTGTCCGTATGAACGCAACTTTTTTTGACACCCTTAAAGCTAGAGCCTTGCAACTTTGCAAATATCTTGGTACATGTCTTCGTCAGACAATGTGTTAAATTTGGGGCTCTACGACCTCAGGGGGTCTGAGAAATCGATAACAAGTCGATACACCTCGATGTGCAAATCGATAAAACACAAATATATCCCACATTTTAGCAGCTAGAGTCACCAAATTTAATGGCAAGATAGCTGGCGACATTCCCCAAAAAACTGCATCAAAACATTGGATGCCACGCCCCCAAACAACGGGACATACCCCACCGCCCTAAAAAAAACCTTAAGGCATGTATCTTCGCCAGTTTTTAAGCTAGAGTCACCAAATTTGGTATGAACATTGGTAGTGACATCCGTAACAGGTGTACATAAATGTTTTAGATGCCACGCCCACTTATACCGCCCACCGCTATATGTCCCTCAGTTTTCGAGCTAGGCTCTTCAAATTTGGTATGAATGAATGAATGTTGTTAGTTTGTCTATTACTGTTACAAATGTTCTGTGTTTTATATGGAAAATGTCTACATGAATTATTTGATTCTTTTCTTGTGGGGTTTCTGTTATGTTAAACTTTGGTTTAATTGGTTTTCTGTCGTATTTTACTGCTCTGCATTTTTTACAATTTAATAATACTAAATTAATGTGGTCTCTGTGTTTTGGAAAATAAATTTTGTCTTTTAAAGGCCCATTCCCAGCAAATAAAAATTTCATTTATGAAAAGTGCTTATTATTTCGTTAGGTTCCACATAAAGTTAGGGTGACTAGATGTACAAAATATTTTTATGGAAAATGTAAATATTTGTTGGTCACCATACTTGATTACTTACGAAATAAATCGGTCATTGTGACAACAATAGTAAACTTACAAATCCATTTTTAAGAACAGCTGATTATGACATCCACACTGGTTCCACTATCGAAACTATCGATTAACTTTACTTGTTCTTGCTGGGAATTAAAAAAAAAATTAACAGGCAGGGAAATTTCTGACAACTGTTTTCTTTTATATAGAGTTGAACATAATAATTCCATTCCGGGCCTGCTGGGAATGGCCCTTAAGGGTATAAAATGTTTCGTTCATTTCAATGTGTAGGGACTCTTTTGTATGATACTCAATCCGTTATTTTGCTATAACAACTTTTGACGCTGCGAGCAAGTGATTTATGGCCCCCAATAAAACTAAACAACAAACACACATCAAATGCTCGAGTTTTTACTGTCAAAAGTAGGGTAATAAAAGTGTTCATTTGTGAAAATTTACGACCTCACAATCATTTTGTACACTGTGTAGAAAAGTATAGTTTGTTTTGATGTGATTAATAAGTAAAGAAACAGTAGATTTAAAAAAGATTTTAATAAAAGTGTTAATTTTCCTTTAATGTATGACTTCAGAAGTTGTGTTTGTTGTAGATGTTGTTGTGCTAGTGCTAGTATGATTAATGCGAGGGCTATTGCCATTCCATAACCAACTTTTTTGTGATATTTTAATTCGGTCATTTCTTTTAAATTTTCAAAGTTTTGTATCGTAAAGTGTTCAAAATTTATATTATTTTTGTATGTTTGATTTAATAAGTTGATTGGATAGAAAAATCAATCATAGAATTCTATTTGTTCGTTTGAAAAAGTTTCAGAAAATAACTTAATTTTGCAATTTACAAACTGAAAAAGGTAATTTAAATTTAAAATTATGTTTCTATTGTCTCAATTTTGATTTAGTTTTGAATTTTTTGCGTTTCTTATGATAAGTGTTTCATCATCTATTTGATCAATGCTTGATTTGTTGTTGAATATGAATTTGCAATTATTATTTAGAGTACAACTTTTGCTTAATTTTGGTTCTCTTAAAATAATATTTTCTTTATAATCATATGTTTTATTTTTAACTTGTGTGATCATATAATTTTTTTGGTCGATTTGAATATAATTTTTATTTGCAATTGGAGTGATTAGCTTAATATCTTTTTTGCAAAATGTTTTTGGTAGCTCGATTGCCATGTCAATCGCATTATTTTTGTACTTTAGTATGCCCATTCTAATCATTTTAACTTTGTAAAAATCTATTTCAAATTTATTAATTTGTTCTTTTGTTAGTATTTCCGGTAAAAATATATTGTTTTTAGCTGAAGCTATGTTCTCTTGAATGTAATTTATTTTTTCTTCTAAATTTTTTAATTTTTGCATTTGATTATTAAATAATACTTATATATATAATGAAATAGTTCTTCGCGTGATTATTAAAAAAAAAACTTTATTTATTTTAAACAATACAACTTAGAATTTATTTGAGTATAGCTGGTTTATTATAATGTAAGAATAAATTGAGTTTAAACAAGTTGTTCAATACTCAAGACCAAAACTAGAACTGATTTCTTAAATTTAGTGTCGTGCAAAGCTAACCTCGGTTAGAGTCTTCGAGTTGAGTCTTTTTTTAGAGAATATGCTTACGATTGCAATCCCACGCTTGTGGTTGAGTGAGAGTCACTCCTATCAACTATTTACGTTAGAAATACTCATACCGAAATATGCTTATGTTTACGATCTCACGCTTATGGCGTGATTTTAGAGTTATGTTTATGTCTATTGCGTTTGTGGCATTACGCATGATTTACAAATGTACTTAGATTCTAGTTTTATGTCTGGACCGTTTCCCTTGTTAGGATTTAGGGTGTAATATGATCAGGGTGCGTGCTTAATGTGTAAGGGTGCGATCTTATGTGAAACATATTTGAGGTATCAATATGTGTGCATATTAGATATCTCACTCGCCCACACTTAGAAATTTGCGTCACGTTAATTTGTTCCTATTTTAGGATACAAGGCGGGTTGATCTTGTTCTAAATTCGGTAATTCAAATTGGTCATTACTTATTTCCTGTTCTTTAGGTTTACTATACTTTATAATAAGTGTTTTAGGTAGGCTTTTGAGCTTATAGATTAAATAAAATAGTATGCTTAATATCGTAATTGTTAATAATGTAAAGGTTACTGTTTGAAATGTATTATAATATTTTGTGTGTTGCAATATTAATTCTATAGTTTGGATATAAGACAATGGTTCAAGTTTAGTTACGTTATTGCTTACATAAATATTTTGTGTGAAGTCTAATCTTGAATTGATTATTGAAATTTCATTTAGTTGCAGTTCACAATTATAAATTTTTATAATATTATTTCCTTTAATTTTAATTACATTGTTCATACAATTTTGATTGATGATTGATTCAGGGAAATTCCAAGTTAATATAATGTTTGGTTCTACATAATTTGTTTGAAAATTCTTACTTGTTTTAGTGTATTTGCATTCTGTTTTTGTTTGTTTAACAATTCCTATTATACAATTATTCAATATTTGTTTTTTTGTAATTGTGCCATATACTTTATTATTATTTATAAAATATTTTTCTTGAATATTTTCTGTTAAAATATTATCATTCTCATCTGGGTAAGGTATTATTTCGAAAATAGGTGTTTTACTAATTGTTTGTGGAATATGTGATATTATGTAAATTTCTTTCGTATCAGTTTTTAACCAAGTTGATTTTTTAATATTAAGAATTTTTTCTGGTGTAACATGTCCTCTCTTTTGTCTTTTAATAATAGTTATCCCGTTCATTTCCCTGATAATTTATTTTAGTTGAATTTTCATAATCTTTTGCTTGTATTAATAAGTTATTGTAGACCTTTTCTATTTTTGTTAAATTTACAGTTAGATAATGGTATTCAAAATTTGTTGGTATATACAGTGTTCCTGTTTTAAATGTTTATTTCGATACTTTGTCCGTTAATTGTTACTGTTAGCAATGTTATTAATATTAGAATTCCCTTCAATAGTTGGTTCCCTGTAATTAATGTATTTACTTGTATTAGTTTTCTTTTTCTTCTTAAACTTAGATTTGTAATGGGTGACTTTTCTACCTCTATTTGTTTCTTCAAAATGTTTTTCATCTAATTGTTTTAAAGTACCTGTTTTTTGAATGGGTTAGTTGGTTTTGATTTTACTAATGGTGACGCCCTGAATCTTGTATCTATTTCATACTCTTCTCGTGTCTTGTTAAGTTTTTCAATTTGTCTCTTTTTATTTTCTTGTGTGTCATAGTTTGGTGTTTCTGCGTATAAGAATATGTCGGCTGGTGTTCTGTTAGTTGTCTTGTGTTTTGTTTTATGAATTTATGTGTATAAAATAATTTCGAATTTTGTTTGTTTATTTTCTATGTTTGAGTCACTGTTAATGATTCGAAGTTTTTCATTGATTGTTTTGTGAAATCTTTCTACGTCTGCAATACCGTTCTTACTTGTAGTTATACTGATGTTTACTTTTTCTGCTTTCAACCATTGTTGTAATGCTGCACATATGAATGCTGAATCTTTGTCTGCTTTAATTTCGATTGGTTTACCCATTAAGTTGAAAATTTTTAAAATAGCACGTTTAGTTTCTAACCAATCTCTGCTGTTAACTTCTACAAATGTTGCAAATTTGGAATATATATCAATACATGATAAAAACTGTTTGTTGTCTACTATGTAAAATTCCATTACGTATTTTTCACTGATAAAATTTGATTCTGGAGTTAATTCGAAACTTAATTTTGTGTTTCTATGTTCTGTTTTTGAAATGTTACATATTTGACACTCATTTATAATATTTTGAATTATATTTTGATAATCTGTGTAATAATAATTTTCTTTAAACCAATTTATTGTTTTTTCTATTCCTGGGTGAAATAATTCGTTATGATTTGTTAATATTATCTCTTTGAACTCGGCATATGTTTGTAAGTCTTGTAATTTTAAATTACTCTTCATTGCTTTTATTTTGGTTTCAGGATTGATTATTTCTTTGTAGGCGTTTTGAAAAATTGGAAAATCATTGTCTTTGTGAAAATATAAGACACTGTTTTTTGTACATAAATATGCTTTTATAATTTCTTTTGCTTTTTCAATAGTCATTTGTGTGTATGTGATTTTTATATTTTTCTTATGAAAGTAATTGGTTACTAACTGCAACAATTTTATTTGGATTGGCTTTTATTCCTTCAGTAGTAACAATATGTCCTAGGAATTCTGTTTCCTTTTTTAGAAATTCACACTTGTCTAATTGCAATTTTAAGTTGGCTTACCTTAATCTTGTGAATACCTTATTTAGTGATCAAATATGTTCTTCCAATGAAGTGGTAAATAATAATATCATCTAGATAGACCAAACAACCTTTGTAGATTAAATCTTCCAATAAGTTGTTCATGCAACGTTGAAAAGTTGCTGGTGCATTTTTAAGACCAAACGGCATTCGAGTATATTCGTAATGCCCATGTTTAGTGGAAAACGCTGTCTTAGGTATGGATTTTGGATCCATTTGGATTTGGTGTTAGCCTTTTGCTAGATCGAGAGTTGTGAAGTATTGGCATCGGCCAAGCTTATCTAAAATTTCATCCATTATTGGAATAGGAAATTTATCATTGATTGTAGCTTCGTTTTAGTATCTGTAGTCTATTACTACCCTATATTTTTTCTTACCAGAGGCATCCATCTCTTTTGGTATTACCAAAACTGGCGAATTGTACGGGGAATAAGATTTTCTTATAATTCCCTGCTCTAACATTTCTTTGACTTGTTTGTCAATTTCTTCGTGCTGACTATGCGACATTGTATACGGTCTCTTGTAAATAGCATCTTCATGCCTTGTTATTATCGAGTGTTTTATGGTACAAGTGAAAGTCAAATTGTCGCCGTCGTGGTACTGAATATCTCGAAATTTATGTAATATCTTTGAAACTGCATTTTTCTCTTCCTCATTGAGATGATCTAACCGAAATTCGTTGGATTCTCTTAATTCTTCTTCTATTGCAAATGCTAAGTGCAAGTCTCTTTCGGAAGGTGGGTCTAAACATTTTGGTTCAGTTTCTTCTTCTAAATTTATGTTGGTATCGTATTTAAATACGATCCTATATTAAATAATTAAATAATATTATAAAGTTTAATAAGTTTTTAAATATAATATTAATAGAAGAACCTGTATCTATTACGCATCTAAGTGGTTTATCATTCATTATGATGATTATGAATGGGTTTATGTTCTTTATTGCTCCGAGGCTTGTGCTTGAAAATTTTCGGATGTGTCCATTTTTGACACACCGCTGTTACTCTCTCTTTGCCTCTTTTGAGGTTGGTTGTTGAAAGGGGGTGCTTGTGCATTAGAGTTTCTATTTTGTGAATAGTTCATGGGGTTCTGTTGTCTACCTTGTTGCAACTTTTGTTGAAATTCGGCATATGTCTGCCCATAATTTTGTTGATTTCTGTGTTGGTTATTTGTATTGTAATTGGTTTGGTAGCTATGGCTATGTGATGCTTGGTTAGTGGGCTTATGTGTTGGATTTTGGTTAAAATTTTCTTGATACTTTCTACCATGATAGTATTTAGTTGAATTATTATATTTATTATCTTTGGGTTTTTCAACCACACTATTTTCATATAAACCTTCCCTTTAGTTAGTTAGTTTAAGCCGGTCGACCTCCAAAGTGGTCGCGCATAGACCCGCTGGTCCCTAGCGATGCCGGATAGGTTGGGGGAGTTAAACGGAGCTTTGGAGGTTTTTTATCACGTTCACACTTTTAGCGAATTTGAGCATTGCTCTGGGGCAGAGCTTCTTCGCTGCTTCATTAATTGAGTCCATGAACGAACTGTTGAGGTGCATAAGTCTGGATGGAGCCAGCGCCGGGCACTTGCATAGCAAGTGTTCCAGCGTTTCCTCCACTCTAGGCTCTTTGCATCTTCTGCAGCCATCTTCTATAGTTAGGCCCATCTTTTTTGCATGCGTGGCTGTTAGGCAGTGACCTGTTGAGCAGTCTGCAGTCTTTTCTTTGTAGACTCAGCACGAAGTCAGAGAGTTTTCTGCTCCGTTTACTGCACATCGTCTTTGCTACTCTGCATCCGCCGGTGTTCCTCCATATGCGGTCTGCTTCATAAGTGGCCTTTGCCTCCATGTCGGCGTATAGAGCCCGTAGGGAGACTTGAACGTGTTCAGCGACGTTTCGCGTTCGCACGCCATTTTTTGCTAATTGGTCTGCGTACTCGTTGCCTTCAATGCCCTGATGGCTGGGAACCCAATAGATGTGGACCTCTTTGGACTCCATAAGTTCATCTATCGCATCCCTGCTCGCCAGGACATTTTTGGAGGTTGTGAGAGCAGACTGTAGCGATTTTATGGCTGCTTGGCTGTCCACAAAGATATTGACCCTGTCCGTTGAAGACCCCGATCTGATTGCCGCTTCCACGGCCATCCGTATCGCGAAGACTTCAGACTGAAATATGCTGCAGTGGTCTGGCAGCTTGTATTCTAAGCTTAATTCTGGCGAGGCGCAGTATACCGCCGCCCCGACTCCTGCGTCCATTTTGGATCCGTCCGTGAAGATGTTGACCGCATTTTGTTGTTGTACACCTGCGCGCCAGTCTTCAGGTGCCATTAGCGTTGGCACTTGCCTTAGATCAACTTGGGGAGTCATGTAGGCCGTGCCACTTGTGAGCTCCCTTCCCACTGCTCCATGACCATAGCCTAGCAGTCTCATGTTTCCCGTTGCACAAAGGCGTTGGGCGGCTTTCTGTGCAGTTAGACGGGCTTGTACGTTGATTGGTAGCACCTCTGTTATCGTCTCCAGTGCCCTTGTTGGAGTGGTCCGAAGGGCTCCCGTGATGCAGATTAGGGATTGCCGTTGCACCTTTTCTAACAGCTTTAGGTATGTGACTTTCTCCGTGGCCTTCCACCATACCAGTACGCCGTATAGTAGTATTGGCCTCACTACCGAAATGAAGATCCAGTGCATCAGTCTGGGTGAGAGACCCCATTTGCTGCCTAACATCCTCCGCGAGGTGTAGAGCGCGTTGGTAGCCTTTTTTCACCCTTTCTTCAGCATTGAGCCTCCACGTCAGTTTTGAGTCCAATATCACTCCTAGGTACTTCACGTGAGTCTTGGGAAGTAGTTGTATGTTGTTGATTCTTGGTGGGCTCCATCTCGGCACCTTGTATCTCTTTGTGAAGAGAATGAGGTCCGATTTGTCAGCGTTGATGCAAAGACCTGCTCTTGTGGCCCAGTTTAGCACTTCCTTCAGCGTTTCATCCATGACTGAGCTAATCGTCGATGGACATTTGCCAGTGATGATTATGCCTATGTCGTCCGCATAGGCAGTTATCCTTGGTGCTCTTCTTTTAAATTTCTTGAGGAGATCGTCAACCACCAGGTTCCACAGTAGAGGGGATAGGACTCCGACATGCGGCGTGCCCCCGTAAAACTCCCTGGTCAGCATTGTTGGTCCCCATTCGGCACGAACTTTCCTGCAGCTCAGAAGGTTCCGTACCCATCGGTTTATTGCTTGGTTCGAGCAGTTGGTCATGAGTCCGTGCATGATCGCGGCGGTTGATACATTATTGAATGCACCCGAGATGTCTATAAATACACCTAGTGCATAGTCCTTGTGGTGTAGCGCGTTCTCTACGGTGGATACTACCGAGTGAAGCGCCGTTTCCACAGACTTGGCCTTCGTGTATGCGTGCTGATTCGGTTCTAGCTTATATCTGGTGCTAGTTCTTATGTGTAGCTCAAGCAGTTTCTCCATCGTCTTCAGGAGGAACGATGAGAGACTGATCGGCGTGTAGTCCTTGGGTTGGACGTGGCTGCATTTGCCCGCTTTCGGCAGAAAGACCACCCTCGTATTTCTCCATGCTACAGGCACGTATCCTCTTTCCAGGCACGCTGAGTAGACCGCGTGGAGCCATGGTATGTTTTGTTTTATGAATTTATGTGTATAAAATAATTTCGAATTTTGTTTGTTTATTTTCTATGTTTGAGTCACTGTTAATGATTCAAAGTTTTTCATTGATTGTTTTGTGAAATCTTTCTACGTCTGCAATACCGTTCTTACTTGTTATACTGATGTTCACTTTTTCTGCTTTCAACCATTGTAGTAATGCTAATGTATGAATGCTGAATCTTTGTCTGCTTTAATTTCGATTGGTTTACCCATTAAGTTGAAAATTTTTAAAATAGCACGTTTAGTTTCTATAACCAATCTCTGCTGTTAACTTTTACTAATGTTGCAAATTTGGAATATATATCAAAACATGATAAAAACTGTTTGTTGTCTACTATGTAAAAATCCATTACGTATTTTTCTCTGATAAAATTTGATTCTGGAGTTAACTCAAAACTTAATTTTATGTTTCTACGTTCTGTTTTTGAAATGTTACATATTTGACACTCATTTATAATATTTTGAATTATATTTTGATAATCTGTGTAATAATAATTTTCTTTAAACCAATTTATTGTTTTTTCTATTCCTGGGTGTAATAATTCGTTATGATTTGTTAATATTATCTCTTTGAACTCGGCATATGTTTGTAAGTCTTGTAATTTTAAATTACTCTTCATTGCTTTTATTTTGGTTTCAGGATTGATTATTTCTTTGTAGGCGTTTTGAAAAATTGGGAAATCATTGTCGTTGTGAAAATATAAGACACTGTTTTTTGTACATAAATATTCTTTTATAATTTCTTTTGCTTTTTCAATAGTCATTTGTGCGTATGTGATTTTTATATTTTTCTTATGAAAGTAATTGGTTACTTCTGTCTTATTGTCCGAACCTTTGATTAATTCAATTTGCCTATTGTAATAATTTAATGGTCTTTCTGTAATCTGAATACAATTTTGATTGTCTTCTTGGGCACTATGTATAGTTGCACAAATTGTCTCGTTCGACTCTTCTCCTAATAGATTTTCGTCAAGTTGTATACGTGACAATGCATCTGCTACGTGATTTTCTTTACCTGGTACATACTTGATTGTGTAATCGAATTCATTTAACTTCATTTTCCAGCGTTGGAGTTTCACTTTGGGTTCTTTTATATTGTTTAACCATACTAATGGTTTATGATCACTTAAAATTTCAAATTGTCTGCCATATAAATAAGTTCTAAATGTTTTTGTTGCCCAAACTATTGCTAATAGTTTCTTTTCTATTGCTGAGTAATTTTCCTCATGTTTGTTTAGTGTTCTACTAGCAAAACACACTGGTTTATGATTTTGTGTCAATACTACTCCTAATGCTACATTGCTAGCATCTGTTGTAAGACAAAATGGTTTATTATAATCTGGATGGGTAAGGATTGGGTCTGAAGTTACAAGTAGTTTTAACTTTTCAAAAGCTGCAATATATGATTCCTCTTTTATGTCTATTTTTGCTCAATTTTTTAGTTTTAATGTCATAGGCTTAACAACGTTTGCGAAATTTGGAATAAATTTTCTATAAAATCCACATAAACCTAAAAATTGTTTAATTTGTGTCGGAGTCTTAGGTATTGGGTAATTTCTAACTGCGATAATTTTATTCGGATTGGCTTTTATCCCTTCAGTAGTAACAATATGTCCTAGGAATTCTGTTTCCTTTTTTAGAAATTCACACTTGTCTAATTGCAATTTTAAGTTGGCTTCCCTTAATCTTGTGAATACCTTATTTAGTGATCAAATATGTTCTTCCAATGAAGTGGAGTAAATAATAATATCATCTAGATAGACCAAACAACCTTTGTAGATTAAATCTTCCAATAAGTTGTTCATGCAACGTTGAAAAGTTGCTGGTGCATTTTTAAGACCAAACGGCATTCGAGTATATTCGTAATGCCCAAGTTTAGTGGAAAACGCTGTCTTAGGTATGGATTTTGGATCCATTTGGATTTGGTGATAGCCTTTTGCTAGATCGAGAGTTGTGAAGTATTGGCATCGGCCAAGCTTATCTAAAATTTCATCCATTATTGGAATGGGATATTTATCATTGATTGTGGCTTCGTTTAAGTATCTGTAGTCTATTACTACTCTATATTTTTTCTTACCAGAGGCATCCATCTTTTTTGGAATTACCAAAACTGGCGAATTGTACGGGGAATAAGATTTTCTTATAATACCCTGCTCTAACATTTCTTTGACTTGTTTGTCAATTTCTTCGTGCTGACTATGCGACAGTGCATACGGTCTCTTATAAATAGCATCTTGATGCCTTGTTATTATTCATCTTTATTGTTCTCATTTATAAGCGGTACTGTTTCTTGCCTACTCAAAAAATCTGCCACTTTATTGTCTTTTCCTTTTATATACTGAATGTCATAATCTAATTCTTGAAGCTTTAAAAGCCATCTTTTATGTTTGTCTTTTAAATCCTTTGTATTTTTTACTTTAGGATTTTATTGGAGAAAGTGGGCGGAACGAAACATCAGCGGAACGGCCGTGAGGTAATGCGTCGCTAATGCCTGCGCTCCACCTACTCCAGTAATCCTATTCGCTCGCGCTCAATTCTGCGCAGCTCGGTCATGGCTGCTGCCGCGAACGTGCTAAACGCGTCCCAATTGGTGTTGCTGGCCAACATTTTCTTTACCAGGCTGGTCCCCTCTATGCTGCAGCCGAAGACCCTCTCCAGCTCGACTCGTGGACTGGTAAACCGTCCACAATAGAGCAGAACGTGTTCGGCGTCCTCGGATGTGTTTTCTCCGCACAAAGTGCAGAACGGAGCGCTCTCATGCCCGAAGCGATGCAAGTACTGGCGGAAACAGCCATGCCCGCTTAGCAGTTGCGTGGTATAGTAATTAAGCTGACCATGCCGCCTGTTTATCCATGCTGAAATGTTCGGGATGAGGCGATAAGTCCAACGCCCTTTGCTCGATGCCTCCCATTGCCTCTGCCAGTTTTCAACCGTTCGCGTTTTGGCCGCAGAGCGCACGGCCTGCTTTTGGGCTGCAGAAAGGTCCTTGCCGTCCGTTCCTTTGTAAATTTCTGCGATCTCTCTGGCCAGTTCAGTTATTGGCGCTACTCCAGCAAGAACATGGCAAGCATCGTCCGAGATGGTTCGGAAGCCACTGCAGACTCTCAAGGCTCCAAGGCGGTGAGTGGCTCTCATGCCTCGCGTGTAGCTATCAAAGCGACAGACTGGTTGCCATATCGGCGCCGCGTACAGCATCGTCGCTCTTGTGACGCTGGATAGGAGGACTCTCCTGCCTTGTTTCGGGCCTCGGGTATTAGGCATGATCCGCGAGATTGCCCGGTTCGTTTTCGCTGCCTTTGTGCTGGTGTATTCCAAGTGCTCCTTGAAGGAAAGCCTGGTATCCAGCATCACACCCAGGTATTTAATGGCCCTCTTCGACCTGACCGGAGTATTTGCCACGGTGATGGTAGCTGTTTCCACTACCTTGCGGCTGCTAATGAGCACTGCCTCAGTTTTCTCTGGGGCTAACTGCAGTCCAACTGCCGAAAGCCACTGTAACGCTTTCGCGATCGCAAGATTGCACTTTTCCTCCACTGTCTTTAGTTCTTTGGCTACGACCACAAACGCTACATCGTCCGCAAAGCCCACAAGGTGGACTTCTTCTGGCATGTGTAAACGAAACACGCCGTCATACATGACGTTCCACAGTAATGGTCCTAGTACCGACCCTTGTGACACGCCTCCAGAAACTCGGTGCTCCTCGGTCGCCTCGCTGGTGTCGTATCTAAAGATCCTGTCTTCGAAGTAGCTCCTAGTTATCTTCTGGAGATACGCTGGGACCCTGAGAGCTTCAAGTGCCCCTAGGATGCAGCACTCGGCTAGATGGAGTTAAAGGCATTTTTGACGTCGATTGTTGCCACTAGGCAGTACCTCTTGGCACCACCTTTCCACCTACTTCCGGCGATCGCCTCAGAGGCTATGCCGACTACCTTGCCGATCGCATTCAACGTTGATTTGGCCTTGCGAAAGCCGTACTGCTGCGGTGCGACTCCACCAGCAGCGGCAATGGCACTATCTAGGCGCTCGCAGATTAAATGCTCCAAAATTTTACCGACGGTGTCGATGAGGCAGATCGGACGATATGGTGATGGATCCTCCAGCTGTTTGCCTGGCTTTGGTAGTAGGACCAGACGCTGGATTTTCCAGCGGTTTGGAAAAACTCCGTTATGTAGGCAGCTGTTGTACATGCTCTTAAAAAGGTCAGGGCGAAGTGTTAGTGCTAGCCTGAGCGCTCGGTTAGGAATTCCGTCTGGGCCATGCGCCTTGCTCGGCTTCACTCGCATTGCCGCCTGGCGAATCTCATCCAGGGTGATGGGCTCCGATATTGGGGGCATGCTGGGCAAGGGCGGGCGTTCAAAGGTGTCGTTTGCCATGCTGGGAAACAGCTGCGTGACGATCGCTCTAAGGGATACTGGGTCCACCGGGTGGCAACGATAAGTGGCGTTAATGCGTTTAACAACCAGCTTATATGCATTTCCCCACGGGTCGTGCTCCGCAGTATCGCATAGCTCCAGGAAGCATCTCCGCTTGCTGTCTTTGACGAGCTTTTGGAACCGCCTCCTGCATTCTAGGAACTCCGCATGTCGTTCCTGGGACGCCTGCAGTCCGCGAGAGCGCTGGTATCGGCGTCTAGCGTAGTTACAATCGCTCCGCGCCTCGGCGATCTCCTCGTTCCACCAGTAAACTGGGACGTGGTGCCTTCGGTAACTACCGCTCTTCCTCATGTTGGCATCGCAAGCCCGGCTTAGCATCGACATCGTCTTATCCACCAACACTTCGGTGCTATCAGAACAATCTGGAATTCCCGCAGACTCTAACTGGGCGCTGAAGATCTGCGTATCCAGCGTCTCGACGCGATACCTCGTCCTATGTTGAGCTGGGGCTAGTCTGCGCTCAGGGCGAACTCCAACTGTGCACCATATGGCAACGTGATCGCTGGCATTGAAACTATCGTCTATGCTCCAACTGGATGAGCCAAACAGGGAGCTACTGACAAATGTTATGTCGATCACAGAGCCTGCACCTGCTCTGTTGAATGTGTGCTGCGTCCCGTGATTAAGCAGCGCCACATCAAGGAGAGAGAGCGCTTCGAGTACCGCTCGTCCCTTGGCGTTGGTTGATGAGCTGCCCCACTCCTCTGCCCACGCGTTAAAGTCTCCAGCAATGATGATTGGGTGCCGTCCTCTGGCGTCAGACACCAGCGAGTCCAGAGCTTGAGCAAAATCTGTAAGCTGCAGACTGGGGGGTAGGTAGACCGCGTAAAACCATAGGTCGCCCACCAGAGCACGCACGTAGTTTTCTGCCCGTTGGACTCTGACCAGCGGAGACCCGTCGTCCCTGCAGGACCATAGTGCCGCTCTCCCAGATGTGTCATTGGCGCATCTCGGACCCTCGCACAGCCGGTATGGCTCGCTAAGTACCGCTAGGTCAGCAGCACCTTCACGCACTGTTTGCGACAGTAGATCCTGAGCCGCTGCACAGTGGTTGAGGTTCAGCTGAATGAACTTCATTTTGCACGGCCTGACCCATAACCGCTGAGTGGGCACCTGCTACTGCCCGCCTGGTGGCTGTACGTAGTGCTGCCCAGATAAAGCATTTCGCTACGTCGCTCTTACAGCTCGCTGCCTTGTGGCCAGTAATGCAGCTCGACAAGTGCGTGTGTGTGTTTTTTTTTTTAATTCTTTATTAAGCAAACCTAAATACTAAATAATAAAATAATATGTGCAAAACACGGGAAAATAGGAGCGACAATAATTTGCGGTACGTCCGTTAGGAATTGCTTCGCAAACCACTGTCGCGTCCTATATTGGAGTATGCCTAGCTTAAAGGTGCTCTCCTAAGCCGCTCCACTCGCCTCTGCTCCTTCATCACCGTTGCCGCAAATGTGCAGGCCGCTTCCCACTTCGGTGAAGATTCCAACATTCCACTGACTAGATTGTCCATGGTGATGGGACAACCCATAGCGCGCTCCAGTTCACTCCTTTGGTGTGCGAACCGCCCGCAGGTAGTCAGCACATGGTGAGCGTCCTCTATTGAGCCCTGACCGCACCATAAGCATTCTTCGCTTTGATCATGTCCAAACCGCTTAAGGTAGCTCCGAAAGCACCCATGACCAGATAGGAGCTGCGTCAGATAAAAATTTACTTCGCCGTGTTTGCGGTTTAGCCAAGGAAGCAATTGCGGGATCAAGGCAAAAGTCCATCGCCCCTTCGACGAAGAGTTCCAGCGCGCTTGCCATCGCCCAATTGTCCTGGCTCTCGCTGTTGCTCGGTCCATGCGTGCTATGACACCGGCAGTGTGCCTTTGCAGCTCGCCCGCCTCGATTGCCAACTCCTCGATTGGAATCATGCCCGCAATAACCAGGGCAGCCTCGTCGGAGATTGTCCTGAACGCACAGCATACCCTAATTGCGCAAAGGCGGTAAGTTGCGCCTATGCCGCGGCCATAGCTTTGGACCCGTGCGGCTCTCCACCAGATCGGCGCTGCGTACAGCACTGTTGCACGGACTACGCTCATTAGTAGGCGGCGACGCTCTTGTTTGGGACCGCGCGTATTGAGCATAATGCGCGATAGTGCGCGACCTGTTCCAGCTGCCTTGGCTGCAGTGTACTCAAGGTGCTCCTTGAAGGACAATCTCGTGTCCAGCATAACGCCGAGATATTTGATTGCCCTTTTGGACCTAATCGTAGTTTGGCCTACAACTATACACGCAGTTTCCACCTTCTTGCGGCTGCTCACCAGAAGCGCCTCAGTCTTGTGTGCAGCTAACTCCAATCCCGCTTGATTAAGCCAGTCCTGCACACGGGCAATGCAAATGTTGCACGCAGCCTCAGCATGCTCCAACTCCTTGCGCACGACGACGATAGCAACATCGTCTGCAAATCCAACTATGTGAGCCTTGTCCGGGAGATTTAACCTTAAGACTCCATCGTACATAATGTTCCACAGCAGTGGCCCAAGAACGGATCCCTGTGGAACTCCTGCTGAAACATCGTATACTTTGGTGCCTTCGGTGGTCCGATAGTGCAACACTCGTCCATTGAAATAGCTCCGTACTGTGTCCCGCAGATATGAGGGGACCTGCAGCTTCTCCAAGGCGTTAAGGATGACATCCCAATTGGCCGAGTTGAACGCATTTTTAATGTCCAGCGTGACAATAAGGCAATACTCTTTCCCTCCTCCTGCCCATCTGGTGCCTTGAATAGCGCTGGAAGCTATCTCGACCACCATACTAAGGGCGTCGATGGTTGACCTTGCTTTGCGAAACCCAAACTGGTGCGGGGACAACCCGCCGGCCATGTCGATCGCATTGCTAAGCCTAGACCCCAGCAGCTTTTCAAACACTTTGCCAATGTTATTTAACAGACAGATTGGTCTGTATGATGAGGGCTCCCCTGGCGGTTTGTCTGGCTTCGGCAGAAGCAACAGGTTCTGCACTTTCCAGCCGAGCGGAAAGATCCTTTCGTGCAGGCAGGCATTGAATAGTGCGGCAAATTGATCGGCATGTAGCGACATAGCCAGCTTCAGCGCTTGGTTTGGAATGCCATCAGGACCCGGTGATTTGCTCGTCGCAATGCTATTGGCTACACCAAGTACCTCCTCCGGTGTGATAGCCGCTGGTACGGTGTCATCTTGGTGTTGCGATGACACTGCGGGCCAGCCCTGCGATCTCCCATGTGGAAACAGGCACTCCACGATGGCCTGCATCCTGTCTGGTTCTATGGTAGGGAGGTTATAGTTCCCAGCATAGATGCGCTTGACCACCGTTTTATACGCTTTCCCCCAGGGATCATGCTCAGCAGAGTCGCACAGCTGCAGGAAGCATATTCGCTTGCTCGCCTTGATCGCCCTTTAAGCGTGCCTCTCGCCTGTCTATACTCCTCCCGTCTTGATGCAAAATGAGGCCTGTTGACTGCGCGTTGACATAGTCTTCTGGCCCTAATGCAGGCGTGACGTGCTATGTCAATCTCTGCGTTCCACCAATACGTGGGGGCGTGGGGACGCTTGTAGTGACGCCGTACTGCCATGCTGCTGTCGCACGCCGAGGAAATTTGCGCGGCCATTTGAGCTGCACGAGATTCGGCAGAGCCCGATGAGGAGAGCTGCGCAATTGCTCTGTGTGTGTGTGTGTGTGTGTGTGTATGTGTGTGTGTGTGTGTGTGTGTGTTTTTTTTTTTTTTTTTTTTTTTATTCCAGTATGATAAATAACCTACTTTAAAAAAATATACAATAAATTACATGCATAGACATTGCCCGCCTCTGCGGGACCGCCGCGAAGCATTGCTTCGCAGAGACAGAAGCAATGTTTATGGCGCGATCGCCCTTGAGCGTTCCAGACGCCTCAGCTCCGCCATCGTGGAAGCTGCGAAACCGCAAACCGCATTCCATACCGCCTCCCTCTCCAACATAAAGTCCACCAGGTTTGTTGGCGAAAGGGGCTGACCAATCAGGCTCTCCACCTGCTGACGTTCCCGGGCGAAACGCCCACACTGAAAGAAAACATGGCTTACGTCCTCCTCCGTACCGTCTCCGCACCAGCTACACTCTGCACTGGAGTCGTGCTTAAAACGCTTTAGGTAGCTCCTAAAGCAACCATGTCCTGTTAGCAGCTGGGTGAGGTAGAAGGTGACCGACCCGTGCTTCCTCTCTAACCATCGACGCACATCTGGTATCAGCAGGTGCGTCCAACGCCCTTTTGTGGATGTATTCCATTGTCGCTGCCAAGCCTCTAGGCTCCTCCAGAGCGACGTCGTCAGCGTATCCAATAGCGCTGGCACCATCCGGTAAGTGAAGCTGAAGTATCCCGTCATACATGATGTTCCACAGGAGAGGACCCAGAACAGATCCTTGTGGAACACCTGCAGAGACGGCGTACTCCTTCTCCCCCTCGTCTGTTTGATATCGCAGCCTACGGTTGTCAAAGTAGCTCCTCACTATTGTAACAAGGTAGTCCGGCACTCTAAAACTCACCAGAGCATCCAAGATGTTGCTCCAATTCGCGGAGTTGAAGGCGTTCTTAACGTCGATGGTCACAACAAGACAGTACTGCTTACTTCCAAAGCGCCAGCGGGTGCCTGAGATCGCTTCTGAGGCTATGCTGACTACCGACCTGATGGCATCAGTAGTAGATCTCGCCCTCCTGAAGCCGAATTGGAACGGTGACAGTCCTCCAGCATTCTGCACGGCGTCATCCAGCCTAGCAGCTATAATCGCCTCAAGGACCTTGCCACTATTGTCAATGAGACAAATAGGCCGGAATGCTGACGGGTCATCAGGAGACTTGTCTGGCTTAGGCAGCAGGACGAGTTTCTGCACCTTCCACCTATCCGGAAAGATGCCTTCTTGCAGACACTTAGTGAACATCATGGCAAACAGATCTGGCTGAAGCATCATTGCTAGATGCAGGCACCGGTTAGGGACACCATCTGGACCAGGCGCTTTATTGGCTGATAGCTTCCGTGCTGCCATCTGGATTTCCTCCGTGGAAACTGGAGAAACGCCTTCCTGTATGGGAGCCTCACCGACTGCTGGTAGCGGGTCAGTGCACTGAGGAAACAGTGTCGCCACTATTTCCATCATGCGAGCTAGCTCCATAGGCGCTCCGTTGTTGCCTTGGCTCACGCGCTTGAAGACCATCTTGTAGGCTCTTCCCCATGGGTCCTTGTCGGCTGAGTCACACAGCTTAAGGAAACACTCCTTTTGCTGGCTCGGATGGTGTTCCTTAGCACTTGTCTTGCGGCCTTAAATTCAAGCTGCAACGAACGGGTTGCCCCCGACCCTCGTGTGGCTGCTCGCTGAAAACGCCTCCTCGATCTCAGGCAGGCTCGCCGAGCCTCAGCTATACCTTCGTTCCACCAAAACACGCTGGTGTGATGGCGTCTATAGGCCTTCCTCTGAGGCATGCTCGCAGCACACGCAGCTTCTAGCTGCTGGGCCATCTGTTCCGCCATATCGTGCGCCGGTCCACCTGCTACCATATGTGCAATGATATCTGCGAAAATCCTCGTGTTGAGAGACTCAACCCGGTATGCTACACCAGCGTCGGGCCTTGCCGGCACCCGCAGCCTCTCTCCAATAGAAAACGTGATGGCCACGTGGTCGCTTCCGGTGTAACAGTCGCTTATGCACCACAGAGCCGAGCGAGCAAGAGCACTGCTCACATAGGTGAGGTCAATAATTGACCCAGCGCGTCCATTGCTAAAAGTGTTTTCTGACCCAGTGTTAAGCAGTGCCAGGTCGAGGAACGCAAGCGATTCTACGAGGATGGTACCACTGGCATTCGTAATCGGGCTGCCCCAGTCGGTTGACCACGCGTTAAAGTCGCCAGCAATTATGACGTTGCTGCGACCCCTGGAGTCATCCGTAATTTCCATGAGCACCGCTTCGAATTCGCCGGTCGTGAGACTTGGTGCTAAGTAGCAGCTATAGAACCAGAGATCTCCTAATTTCGCACGCACGAAGCAATCGGAGGCTAGAATGTGCGTAAAGGGGGAAAGTAGTTCACCACAGCTCCACACGGCAGCTCTCCCAGATCTGTCCGATGCCCACAACCCTGCATTGGTGGTTGCCCGGTGGTGCGGCTCGCTAAGCACCGCGACTTCGATTTTTTCTCCAGGATCGTCTGTTCCAGTAGTGCTTGGGCGGCGACACAATGGTTGAGGTTAAGCTGTAGGACCTTTACCATTTGGCGTGCTTGACAGCTTCCCGGTAGGCAGGACACCTGTAACTGCCTGTCGCATGGTCAGTCGTACTTGCTCCTTTTCTCGTGCATAGAGCACATTTTGGTGGCTTATTGCACTCCCTCGCGATGTGACCGACAGTTCCACACTTGTAACATGCCTTGCTCAGGTCAGCCGTACTCTTGCAATGTGCAGCGATGTGGCCATATTCCATGCATTTAAAACAGCGTCTTGGCTGCAACAGGGGCCTAATGCGGCATACCGCCTACCCGATGCGTATTTTCGCCCTTTCGACCAGCTTAACCGCCTTAGCAGTCGGTAAGCCCAGGTTTGCTGTTTGCAGTCCAGCCCTCGTGTGCCGCAGCGACCTGACGACGCCGCTATCCAGTGTTGGGTCGTCAAGGGCAGACCTTACAGCATCCAGGACCTCTTCTTTGGTCGCCAGCTCATCCAGATCACAGATCTCCACCTGATTGATTAGTCGAATCAGCAGGTCGCCCTTAGCCGTCTTCCGGATTGTGCTCACATCCTCACGAGATGCGCAAGTGATGGTTCACTCCTAACCACCTTCAGAATATCTGCAAAGCTGCAGTCGCCCCGGCCAGAAATTGTGACTGCGTCGGCCCGTGGGCGAGCTGCCTTGCCTTTGCGGCCAACTACCTGCGACCAAGGATTTTCCTTAGGCGGGGAAGATCCGCGAGGGGGATCAGACTTTTGAGTGCTTGCACTCGCAGCTGTCCTGCTCCTTTTTGGGGGTGTAGTGCGTCGAGATGTCGATGTCTCGCGCAAGCGTTTTGGCCTGCCTTGAACGGTTGGCGTTGTCTGGACGGCCTTCTCCACTGCAGCAAAGCCCAGACAGCTCATTGCACGCCTTTGCAGCTCCACTAGCTTTGCAAGCTCCTCGCGCTCCAAATTGTTTATATGCCTCTTGGTGTCAAACCGGGCACTAATGCCATCAATGCAATCCCCCATCTGCGCTAGGATGCACCTTAAGCTTACGGGAGACTTTGGTGGGTGGGCTGTTATAGCCGTGCTCGTAATTCCCTGTGCAATCGGTAGCTCTACTACCGCTTCCAAAGGCGCCGGTGTGTGTGTGTGTGTGTGTTTTTTTTTTTTTTTTTTTTTACATGGAACGCCATGAAGGGTGAGAATCTTCTAAAGATACTGGTGGCCCGTACCACCAGCATGCACGATTTCCACGTACTAAACTCACCCTGCACAACAACACACATCATCCCCGCGGGATCACGATTAAGTATTACTTCGCGGGGATTAGTTGCCTAAAAGGCAGTCTTCCTATTCACCCAGTACTCGGGCAGTCCTTCTCTCCATCTGGGTATTACTCGCTGCTTCACGTCGCTCTCTTTCCCATCTCCGGAGGTCGTTCTGAATGCTTACGATCCTCTTGGCTACTGCGTTCCAGTTTGCGTCCGATTCCATCATATGCTCAATCAATTCTTCCACTGGGGGAAGGGGTGTTGCTCCTGATAAATATCTCGGGCAGTGGTAAAGGACATGCTCCGGATCTTCACCGCAGCCTGGACAAGCCGGACATTGCGGCGAGTCCTCGTGCCTGTACTTAAACAAATATTCCCTATACCCTCCGTGGCCGGTTAGGAATTGCGTCAGATGGAAGTTAGTAGAGCCTCTGCGCCGTTCTATCCACTCCTGGATTCTTGGAACGAGTCTATGCGTCCATCTACCTTTCGTTGAGAAGGTCCATCTGGCCTGCCACATGGCTAGGGTCGCCAATCTCTCTGACCTCCTAACCTCTTGGGTCGGTGCGATGCCTCCCATTGACTCCCTCCAGGCGTGAATTTCCATCATCTCGCGCGCGAGTAGGTCCACAGGCATCATGTTCGCTAGTACTAGTGCTGCGTCGTCTGAAACCGTACGAAATCCTGATATTACACGAAGTGCACTCAGTCGGTACGGCGCTGCCAGCTTCCTTCGTAGGCTCGTGTTTCCGACTAGGGCTGTAGCCCAAATTGGTGCAGCATATAGAGCGACTGACGCCACTACCTTTCCAAGAAGTAGGCGTCTTGCACCCCTGGGTCCACCTAGGTTTGGCAGCATCTTTGATGCCTTCCTGCTGACATACTCAATGTGCGGTCGATAGCTAAGTCTGTTATCCAGCATGACTCCTAAGTACTTTATGGATGCCTTTGATTTGATGGTCACATTACCAACTTCAACCTCCATAAATTCAGTTTTTTTCCTGCTCGTTATTAAAACTGCTTCGGTTTTGTGCTCTGCTAGTTCCAGGCTTGCGTCGCTCAACCATGATGCTATTGTTTGAATAGCTTTGTTAGCCGCCGCTTCTACTTCCCGAACTTGTTTTGCCACCACTACGAGGGCCAGGTCATCTGCAAATCATACGAGCCTACATCTCTCGGGCAGATGTAGCCTTAGTACTTCGTCGTACATCACGTTCCATAAGAGAGGCCCCAGTACTGAGCCCTGTGGAACTCCTGCAGTTACCATATATTGCTTAGGTCCATCCTCTGTGTCGTATTCTAAGGTCCTGTCTGAAAGATAGCTCTTTATTATTCTCATTAGACAAGACGGTAGTCTTATCCTTCTTAGGGCATTCAAGATGTGCGTCCAGCTCGCCGAGTTGAACGCGTTCCGGATATCCAGCGTCACTACTGCACAATATTCCTTGTCACCCCATCTCCATCTAGTCCCTTCAATCGCTTTTGTAGCAATGTCGACTACTGCCTTGATCGCATCTACAGCAGTCTTCCGTAGATAATTTTTTCCAGTATCTTTCCTGCAGTGTCGAGGAGGCAAATCGGTCTATAGCTCGAAGGCTCGTCAACTGGTTTGTCTTCTTTTGGCAGCAGGATGAGGCGCTGAACTTTCCATATTCTTGGGAACACTCCCTCTTGTAAGCAGCAAGTGTAGGTGTCCGCAAATTCCTGGGGTCTTGCAGCGACTGCCAGCTTCAGTACCTTGTTTGGGATACCGTCAGGCCCTGGGGTCTTTTGATCGCCAAACTGTTTGGTTGCAGTAGTCAGTTCTTCAATCGTCACTGGGCTTATGTGCTCCGAATCAAGTGGGGGTCTTTCCAACTGCACCCGTGGGCACTGTGGGAACAAGGCCACTACGATTTTACGTAGCTCCACTGGGCACGTGATCCGTTGCGTGTCTTGGCTCTTTAGCTTTTTTGTGACCAGCTTGTAGGCTGTTCCCCATGGGTTAATATCGGCCTCTTCACATATCTGGCGGAAGCAATTGGCTTTACTTCTCTTGATGTTGTGCTTCAGATCCCGTTTAGCCCTCCGAAAGTCTTCATCTCTTATGTGAAAATCCGGCCGATCTCTCGCTCTCTGAGACATTCTTCTTGCTCGTAGACATTTTTTCCTTAGCTGGTTGATCTCATCGTTCCACCAGTAGCAGGGTGATCCACGTCTGCTTGGTTTCCGCCTAGAAATTGATGCGTCGCAAGCATCAGCAAGGTTCCTTTCCAATTGGATTGCCATATTTTCTGCGGAGCCACTTTTCCACTCCTTGTATCCTAGCAGATCCACGAAGGTATGCTCGTCAAGGCAACTGTCTTTCCACTTCGGTCCTGTAAGTTTAGGAGGCTTTTTTGCAGAGCTTTTGTGCAGTTCGTAGTAGATGGCCTGGTGGTCACTAAAGGTGAATTCTTCGCTTACTTTCCATTTAACCCCCTTCCTAACGAGCAGCTCATAAGGGTGAGGTCAATAATGGATCCACTACCAGCTTTTCGGTAAGTTAGCGTTTTCCCGTCGTTCATCATCCAGTGCAGAAAACTCCTCCAGGAGGCAGTAGCCCCTGCTGTTTGTTTCCTTGCTGCCCCATTCTACGGCCCACGCGTTGAAGTCGCCAGCAATAACTAGCGGGGATCTTCCACGGGCATCATCGACGATCTCTGCCAGCATGGTCTTAAACTTTTCCAGTTCCCAGCTTGGAGGTGCGTAACAGCTATAAAAAGTTACGTTGCCAATCTGTGCCCTCACAAAACCATTATGGTCTGTATTGACTGCTCGGGGTGGCGTGTTTATGGACCAAATGGCTGCCTTACCGTCTCTGTTGGCTACCCATCCGCTCCCTGGTATCCGTTTGAACGGCTCGCAAATGATTATTACGTCGGTTTGTTTCTCTCTAGCCGACTGCAGCATAAGGGACTGTGCGGCCTCACAGTGGTTAAGATTAATCTGTTTTACTTTCATCTTCTTTGTGCGAGAGCTCTTCTAAATACGGGGCATTTTCCACTGCCAGCCGTATGGTCATCTCTAGATTTGTTATCCTTGCACAGCATACACTGAGGCTTTGCCGTGCAGTCCTTTGCTTTGTGGTCGTTTTGACCACATCTTCGGCATTGCTTGGACCTGTCCACCGCGCTCGTGCAGTCCCTTGCAAAGTGCCCAAACTCCATGCATTTAAAGCAGTTTTTAATGTTTACCCATTCCCTGATCCGAGAGACAGTCCAGCCGACCTTCAGGACTCCGGCGGCGAGAGCCTTCTTTGCTTCTTCTACGGGTAACTTGATGGAGGCTGTCTGTGTAGAGCCATATGCCTTTCTTATTGTAATGTCGTCTGCCGAAACAGTTTTTAAAAGCAGCTGTTTCTTTAAGGCCTCGCATATATCCTCCTTGGTGGTTATCTCGTCCAGATCCCTGCATTCGATTGTCACTCGCTGCGACAGTGCACGGACATCTGCTTGCTCGCCCAAGGACTCCTGTGTGTGTGTGTGTGTGTGTGTGTGTGTGTGTGTGTGTGTGTATGCGGCTGTTTCGTTTCACTTGCTCTTGTCTGTCCGCCTTTTGTAAGACAGCGACAGTAAAAAATAAATAAATAAATAAAAATAAATCAAAAAAAGTATTGGTGTTGAATATCGATAATTTTATGTTAACTATCGCTGTTATTATATAAGCAAAATTTGATATTTCTGACAACGATATATTCCATTATGCACACCACTAGTTTAGTTCTGTATTGCTTCTTCACAATTCAACATTGCGTGGATATATACTTCGTATATATAATTAAATAAACCAACAAAGGTTATGGGCCCAGATCCCTTGTGAATTGTGAAAAAAGACTAGAAAACGTCGAAATAAAAGCAATCATGAGTTTGTCAATTCAAATCGAAAACTTGATGATACAAACTATGATATATGGAGTCTGTCTATGCGCAGTTTGTTAGTCACAGCGGATTTATGGAACGTCGGGAGTGAAAAGACAGTCAAACCCGAAGAAGCTACAGCAGCAGCGCGTTGGAAAATATCTGATCAAAAGGCATTAGCGAGTTTGATATTAAATGTCAAGCCAACGCAGTTAATGCACATAAAGTCGTGCACAAACTCGGCAGAAGCATGGAAAAGTTGCGAAATATTCATTTACCAAAAGGACCGATTAAAAAAGTGAAGAATTAGTGCAATTAAGAATGCAACCTGGTGAAAAGGCTTATCAGTATGTTAATTCATTTGTTAATTTAACTGATACATTTTTTTTTTTTTTTTTTTTTTTTTTTATTGCTGGTTTTATTTTTTGAATCTTTCCTTATAATAAGGAAACTAACAAAAAGTTTACAAATCTTACAAGTATTTCTTAGTTAACTATTTGTTGTTGTACAAATAGTTGGTGGCCGCGTACCTCAACTCATCGCTGGGTCGGAAAGTCATTACGACGAAGACGAGATCGGCTGCTTGAGTTTGAGAGTCCTCTAGCAAGATAGTTTGGGTGCGATGACAGCTTGCCAAGGTAATTTTTCTTGTAGTCCGCAATTACTTTCTTGATTGGTGGGACGTTTAAGTCGTTTTGAATGTTTTCGTTGCGAACGTACCACGGTGCCCCGGTGATAGTTCTCAGGATCTTTGACTGGGCTCTTTGGACGATGTCGATGTTACTGCTGCACGCACTACCCCATAGCTGGCATCCATAGGTCCAGATTGGTTTAAGAACAGAGTTGTAGAGCAGGACCTTGTAGTCAAGGCTTAGCGGGGAGCGAGCGTTGATAAGCCAGTGGAGGCTATTGGCTTTTAGTTTTAGTTGTGTTCTCTTGGCTTCAATCAATAGAAATATTATTAAATGACGAACTAAAAGCCATTATGTTTCTGAGCAGTTTGCCTAATACATGGGAAAATTTTGTAGTCGCAATCGAGACACGCGACGTCTTGCCGCCGTTTGAAACGGTAAAAATAAAATTTCTAGAAGAAGGCGCGAGAAAAGAGAGTAAAGAAGAACAAAACGACGAAGCCCAAGCTGTATATGCTTACACTAAGCAAAAGAATAGTAAGCAGAAATTCGACAAAAATGCCAGAAGCCGAGAATCAAAAGGTGCAGATAAACAAAAATTTCAAGGAAAGTGTTATAACTGTAAAAAAACGGGGCATCGCGCGAACGAATGTAAAAATAAAAAGAAAGATGCGGAAAATGAAAATAAAAATGAACAGTCAAATTTTTTAATGCATTCTAATGTGGCTACGAGAAAAACAAATACATGGTGTTTTGACAGTGGAGCCACATCACATATGTGTTGTGATAGAAGTAAATTTATTTCTCTAAGTGAGAATAGAGTATCAATAATGTTAGCAGCTGACAAATCAATCGAATCGCCCAGATCTGGAACTGTAATTTTGCAATCCGAAAACAGACAAATAACAATGAGCGATGTTTTGTATGTCCCATCATTTAGTATGAACTTTGTGTCCATAAGCAAGGCAGCAAAATACGGTAACCATACAAAATTTGTAAAGAACGAAGCCGTAATAACAAACAATAAAGGTGAAACTGTTTTACGAGCGAAACAAGAAAATAACCTATACATATACGTGAGCAAAGTTGAACAAGATAAAGTGAATTTGTCGCAAGATTTATCATTGGCATCAATGTGGCATAATCGGTACAGGCATTTAAATTTTAAAAATTTGAAAGAACTAAGTGAGAAAGAGCTTGTTCATGGAATGAATATAAGCAATATCAATATAAAAACAAATTGTGACACTTGTAATAAGTCAAAAATGTGCGCCCTACCATTTCCACAAAAGGCAGAACGAATAACAAAATGTGTTTTGGAACTAGTTCATAGTGATGTATGCGGCCCAATGAACGTGAATTCACTTGCTGGAAATCGATATGTGGTGACCTTTATCGATGATTTCTCAAGAAAGAACTTTGTTTATTTTATGCGCACAAAAAATGAAGTGTTTGAAAAATTCAAATTGTTTAAAAACTATGTTGAATGCCAGACTGATAAGAAAATAAAAATATTTCGGGGCGACAATGACACCGAATACAAAAACAAACAATTTGATGATTATTTAAATATGTGTGGCATAAAACGACAACTTACGGTGCCGTACACGCCACAGCAAAACGGTGTTGCTGAGCGGGCAAACCGCACGTTGATTGAGATGGCAAAAAGTCTACTTGTACATGCGAAATTGCCGGAGTTTTTATGGTCGGAAGCCGTGCAAACCGCTGCATATCTACGCAATAGATGCCTTCCAAAGCTCTTGATGGACGCACTCCCTTTGAGTTATGGAAAGGTCGTAAACCATCAGTAAAGCATTTGCGCACCTTTGGCTCAAGAGTTTTTGCACTGGATAAGACCACAAAAGGAGAGTTCCAGGCAAGAGGAAAAGAATACATTTTTGTTGGCTATTCTTTTGAGTCCAAGGCGTATCGACTTTATGATCGCGAAAAACGATCAATAGTAGCACGACGCGACGTCAAGTTTTTAGAGGGTGAGTTTGAAACAGCTACATCAAATTCAAACATTGATTACTCTACAAACATTATTCGTCTCGAGCCACAAGCCACTGATTTGCAAGAAGAGCATGCAGATTTACAGGTGCAAGGCGTTGAAAGCAGTAGCTCAGACGAAGAAGGGGAAGATTTTGCGAGTGCTAGCGACGCCGAAGAACTGGAACTGGATGAGGCAGAAAATCCCTTACGCCGTGGACCAGGCAGACCACAGATTATGCGGACTGGCCAGCCTGGCAGACCCCGAAAGCGATATCATGTACTAAATTGTCTGGATAGTACTGATGACATCGAAACACCGCAATCTGTTGCTGAAGCGCTGAGTGGGCATCATGCTCAAAATTGGCAAGATTCGATGGAAGCTGAACTGGATGCATTAAAGAAGAACAACACATGGATCTTAGTAGATTTACCTGCTGGGCAGAAGGCCATTGGATCAAAATGGGTATTTCGAGTAAAACGAAATGAAATCGGCGAAATCGAGCGGTTTAAGTCCAGACTAGTTGCAAAAGGATGTGGGCAACAGCTTGGTGTTAATTACTGGGAAACATTTTCACCTGTAACCCGCTATGAAACTATCCGAATGCTTTTTGCTATTGCCGCTGAGAAGGAGTTACTAATGCATCAAGTCGACATCTCTAATGCATACCTAAATAGTAATCTTGAGGAAGCCGTTTACATGAAGCAGCCAGAAAATTTTGTGGACCCGCATCATGCATCTAAGGTATTGAAATTGCAAAAGGCGTTATACGGCCTAAAGCAATCTGGGCGAGTATGGAACAATACACTGGATGAAGTTTTAAAGAGTTTGCATTTCACTCGATGCAAGAGCGAGCCGTACCTTTATGTAAAATCTAACGAAGAGCAATACAGTCTATGTTGATGATTTAATCATTATGTGCCGAACTGAAGATGCCATCGAAGCAGTTAAACAAAAAATTGCAGAGAAGTTCGAAATACACGATAGCGGTCCCCTAAAGTTCGTTCTCCTGGCTATCTTCAAAGCAAAGCGTCGTGGCCCAAAGCAGAACTGAAGCTGAGTACATAGCTTTGTCTACTGCTGCTAAAGAAGCTGTTTATCTTCGCTGAATACTTGGTGAAATCGGTTGGTCGAATACAGACAAAATTGTAATATTTGGCGACAATGTTAGTGCGCAGCATATAGCGCAAAATCCCAAACACCATAAGCGCACTAAACACATAGATTTAAAATACCACTGTATACGCGAGATAGTCGAAAATAATGAAATCGAATTGAAATATGTGTCAACTTATGAAAACGTTGATATTTTTACAAAGGGTTTAGGAAAACAAAAACATAATGAATTTGTTAAGTCTCTTGGCTATCGCTGTTATTGTATAAGCTTAATACGATATTTCTGACAACGATGTATCCCATTATGCACACCACTAATTGAGTTCTGTATTCCTTGTTCACAATTCAACATTGCGCGGATATAAGTTAACATCTAAGAGTAAATATGCCAAATATTGTTACCCTAGATTTAGTTTATTACCCTAAGTATCATATTTCGCTGATATGCAATGCTGACGCGCCGCGCTTGAGTTCAGCGCTCTGCGCTAAGAACGGCTAGCAGTGAAATGCTGACACTTCAAATCTGAAGTGAAGTGTTGCACTGTTAGGAATGCTGAGTCGGCTTGCCGACCACGACTTAGTGGCGTGATGCATTGCCGCGAGGGTTTGGGTATTATTATTTGAAACTCATATCTTTAGTCTTGTGAACACATCCAAACAGTTCAGTTTGTTAATAAAGCACGCACTCCGGTAATAACCGTAAAAGTTTAGTTATTGATATTGACTGAGCCTTAGCCAGCAATACGCGCAACTCTAAACTTCCACAGCAGATAATCCTGCAAACACCACAACACAGCAGTTAACCCTGCGTGTCAACAATATCTACATCCACTTCCACAGCAGATAATCCTGCAAACACCACAACACAGCAGTTAACCCTGCGTGTCAACAATATCTACATCCTCACCCGGCGTATCATCTACCTGGAACTACGGCAGCAGAGACTACGCGGGACCGCACTGGATATAATTGGCGCCCAACTATTAAGAACTCCTTTTGTAATTTGGATCATGTAAGTTCGAGAAGTGAAATCTGAATTAGCTTGATCAACAAATTTGTGTAGTAATTATTCAAAAATAAATTCATAAATATTAGTGAAGACACAATTCTTCACAACTTTAATTGCATACCATTGTGAGTGAAAAATTTCTATTGCATACTTTTGGTAGTAGAAAGTTTCCATTGCATACTTTTAGTAGTAGACAAATTTCCATTGCATACTTTTGGTAGTAAAAATTTTGAGTTGCATACTTTCGTCGGCAAGAAAATTTTCTCTGCATACTTTTGGCAGCAAAATTTTTATATTGCATACCCAAGTAAATTTTCTACTATTTTCTTTGCTTTGCACGCACTTAGCAAGCAAAAAGGTTTTCTGTACTAATATTAAAGAAAATTTTTTAAGCGAACTGTAGTCAAGTTAAACTCTTGCTTAACAAAGTGAATCGTCCGATCAGTTGCGATCGGCAATAAAAGATTTGTGCGGTGCCAGCCAACAGCTAATGAGTTGGGCAGGTGCTTATAGGGACGTTAAGGTTGAATACGACAGCGACGATAGTTGGGAGGGTAACCGACCTGTAGTGGGTTTTCAACCAAGAAACGACATGGAACCAAATCAAATACAGCTCCTCATCGACAATGCTGTCAGACAGGCTTTGTCGCAGCAACAGTCCCAGATGCAAGCGCAAATTACCGCTTTAGCTGCACAAGTCCGAAATTTGCAGGTGGAAGCACCTCAAATTGTTACATACGAAAAAGTAACAGTTAACGAACATACCACATGCAACATTCATTTAGACATTATCAAGTCTGTCCCAGATTTTACAGGTATTCAGGATGAATACGTTGCTTGGAGGCAATCAGCCATATGCGCATATGAGCTGTTCAGGTCCTACAACGGTAGCAGTACACACTACCAAGCCGTTGCAATACTTCGAAATAAAATCAGAGGCACAGCGGGGGCTTTGCTTGTCTCACACAACACAATTTTCAACTTCGATGCCATTCTAGCCAGACTAGACTGCACATATGCCGACAAAACATCTCTGCGTCTTCTAAGACAGGGATTAGAGATGGTCAGGCAAGGCGACTTGTCACTAATGCAGTACTATGACGAGGTTGAAAAAAGACTTACACTAGTGACAAACAAGATCGTCATGACGCATGAACAAGACGGTGCCGATTTGCTCAACGCTGAAGTTAGAGCCGACGCCTTACATGCTTTCATATCGGGTTTAAAAAAATCACTAAGAGCCGTAGTCTTTCCGGCACAACCAAAAGACCTTCCCTCTGCTTTGGCCTTAGCCAGAGAGGCCGAATCTAGTATCGAGAGAAGCATGTTTGCTAACTCTTACGCTAAGGTCATTGAGGAGCGAGCACAAAGTAACGAAGCCAGCAAAAGCCGTACCTTTGGCAAGCCTGGCAGGTACAACAAAGAAGACCCTAATCAGGATAGGAACCCGCACTTTGTCAAACGCCCAAAGGGCAATACCCAGGAGCAAACAAACAGGGACAACCAACCACAGGCCCCACCTCCACAACCTATGGAGGTTGATTCTTCCTCAAAGTTTAGGCAGCGTACCGATTACAGCAAACGCCAGCCTAACGACTCTAACGCTGCGAAGCGGAGAAACTCTTCCGATCGCGCAACAGGCCCTAGGCGCCAGCGTCTTAACAATGTTGTCCAAGTAGACTCTAAAGAAGAAATAGAAAAGTACGATAAGGCAGCCAAAGAGGCAGTTGAGAAGCTTGAAAGCGACAACGAGTTCGCTCCGGACGACGACTCAGTCCATTTTTTAGGGAACACTCCCGGTTGCCGTTCATTGAGCGACGGTTGGCTGGGAGAACACTAAGAATGCTAATAGACACTGGTGCGGCAAAAAATTATGTTAAGCCCATAAAGGAGCTAAAAACCATAATGCCGGTCACCAAATCGTTTTCGGTGAACTTGATTCACGGTTCTACCGAAATCAAACAAAAGTGCTTTATGAATATTTTCAAGCACACGTCACCATTCTTTCTGTTAGGGACTCTCAGTTCGTTCGATGCTATTATAGGCTTCGACTTGTTAACACAGGCCGGGGTCAAGCTTAACCTAGAAAAGAACATTTTGGAATATAAGGGCACATCTGAGAAACTTCAGTATCATAACTGTGCTGACGTCAATTTCACCGATGTCAATGACATCGTAGTGCCTGCCTCCGTAAAAAAAGAGTTCAGGAATATGATCCTAAAAAGGAAAAAAGCTTTTTCGACAGCTGACGAAGCTCTCCCGTTCAACACCGCAGTTGTTGCCACCATTCGGACTACAACAAACGAACCGGTGTATTCCAGAGCTTACCCAAACTTGATGGGTGTCTCCGACTTTGTAAACAACGAAGTCAAGCAAATGCTGAAAGACGGCATTATTAGGCCTTCTAGGTCTCCCTACAACAGCCCAACTTGGGTTGTTGACAAAAAAGGCACTGACGCCTATGGTAACCCTAAGAAGAGATTAGTTATCGATTTCAGGAAACTGAACGAGCTGACTATTCCAGACCGTTACCCAATGCCAAGCATTCCCATGATTCTAGCGAATCTGGGGAAAGCGCAGTTTTTCACGACCCTAGATTTGAAATCAGGGTACCACCAGATTTACCTCGCTGAGCACGATCGCGAAAAAACGTCCTTCTCAGTTAACAGCGGCAAATACGAATTTTGTCGTCTGCCATTCGGCCTAAAAAATGCAAGCAGCATTTTTCAAAGGGCATTGGACGATGTTCTCAGAGAACACATTGGGAAAATATGCTACGTCTATATAGATGACGTCATAATTTTTTCAAACAACGAGGCAGACCATGTTCGTCACATCGATGCTGTGCTGAAATGTCTCATCGATGCTAACATGAGAGTCAGCCAGGAGAAGACTAGTTTTTTCAAGGACAGTGTAGAATACCTAAGCTTCATAGTTAGCAAGGACGGAGCAAAATCCGACCCTCAGAAGGTTAAAGCCATTCGGGAATACCCTGAACCAAAAAATGTTTACAGTGTCAGATCCTTCATAGGATTGGCAAGTTACTACAGGGTTTTTATCAAGGACTTTGCCGCCATAGCGCGGCCAATCACAGACATACTAAAGGGCGAGAACGGTTCGGTTAGTAAACATATGTCAAAGAAAATCTTTGTCGAATTCAACGAAGCGCAACGCAATGCGTTCGAGAGACTCCGCAACATCTTGGCTTCTGAAGATGTCGTACTCATGTACCCAGACTTCAAAAAGCCTTTTGACCTGACTACCGATGCTTCGGCTAGCGGCATTGGCGCGGGACTATCCCAAGAGGGTAGACCTATAACAATGATATCCCGTACATTAAAGCAGGCAGAACTAAACTATGCCACTAATGAAAGGGAATTGTTGGCCATTGTTTGGGCTTTGGGGAAATTGCAGAATTTTCTGTATGGGTCTAGAGAAATTAACATTTTTACTGACCACCAGCCGCTCACTTTCGCGGTAGCCGATAAGAACACGAACGCCAAAATCAAAAGATGGAAGGCGTACATAGACCAACACAATGCCAAAGTCTTTTACAAACCAGGCAAAGAAAACTTTGTCGCTGATGCCCTTTCCAGACAAAACCTTAACGCTCTACAAGATGAGCTTAAGTCGGACGCTGCAACCGTTCACAGCGAAATCTCTTTGACCTACACAATCGAGGCTACCGATAAGCCGTTAAATTGCTTTAGAAACCAGATCGTGCTTGAAGAAGCACGCTTCCCACTAAATCGAAATTTGGTGCTGTTTCGCAGCAAAACCCGTCACTATATCAATTTTACCGACAAAGGCAGCATTTTAAAATTGCTTAAAGAACGCGTGAACACAGACGTTGTTAATGCTGTGCACTGCGACCTGCCCACCTTAGCAAGTTTCCAACATGAGCTGATATCCCTCTTCCCGGCCACCCAATTTCGGTATTGCAAGAATTTTGTGCAAGATGTAACCGATAAGAATGACCAATTGGAGGTTATCACAGCGGAGCATAATCGTGCGCACAGGGCAGCACAGGAAAATGTAAAGCAAGTCCTTCGCGACTATTACTTTCCTAACATGGGCAACCTAGCTAAGGAAGTCGTCGCAAACTGCCGAGTTTGCACCCAAGCTAAGTACGACAGGCACCCAAAAAAGCAAGAACTTGGGGTAACTCCTATTCCAACTTACGCAGGTGAAATGTTGCACATTGACATATCTTCAACCGACAAAAAACTGTTTCTGACTTGCATTGACAAGTTCTCAAAGTTTGCAGTTGTTCAAGCGGTTTTATCCAGAACTATAGTCGACCTCACTGGTCCTCTGTTGCAACTGTTGAATTTTTTCCCAAAGACAAAGACAATATTTTGCGATAATGAAGCTGCGTTCAATTCCGAGACAGTTACATCAATGCTTAGAAATGTCCTTGGCATTGACGTCGTAAATGCGCCCCCCTTACACAGCTCATCGAACGGTCAAGTAGAACGTTTCCATAGCACCTTGGCAGAAATCGCTCGGTGTTTAAAGCTGGACAAAAAAATCAGTGATACGGTTGAGCTTATCCTAAGGGCCACAGTAGAATACAATAGGACTATACACTCGGTTACCCGCGAAAAACCTATTGAGATTGTCCATGCAGGGCACAATGTGCACCTTGCAGACATCAAAAAAGGTTGACAAAAGCGCAAGAAGAGAACATAAAGAGATGTAACAGCTCCAGGCAGAATCGTACCTTTGAGGTAGGGGATAAGGTTTACCAGAAAAACAACAAGAGGTTTGGAAACAAATTAACCCCGTTATGCTCAGAGCAGAAAGCTCAAGCAGACCTCGGAACGGCTGTCCTCATTAAGGGGAGGGTGGTCCATAAGGACAACCTGAAATAGGCTTCCCACCACAATTAGCTAGTAAGTCAAATTAGAGTTAGAACAACGTCTTATATTGTTTATCTGTTTCAGGTTTGCGCTTACTTTACTTGTAGTACTAGCAGCGGTAAATGCTCGGATCAACGACTTCTCGCATGCCAATTACATTCCGGTCCTAGACGGGGAGGTACTGGTGTTCGATCAACGTAGCTACTTGAGGTACGCAAGTAATATTTCTGAATTCATTAGTATGATAGATGAGACCGAAAAACTGTCCGACTCCTTTCCACAGTCGCATATGCGCAAATTACTAGACGTAGATACAGATCACCTTAGAACATTATTGTCCGTTCTTCAAGTGCACCACAGATTTGCACGAAGCCTCGATTTCTTAGGCACTGCCTTGAAGGTTGTTGCCGGTACCCCTGATGCTTCAGATTTCCTAAAGGTCCGCGTTACAGAGGCTCAGCTAGTTGAGTCAAATTCTAGACAGATCACGATAAATTCCGAGACCCAAAAGCAAATTAATAAATTGACAGATACCATAAACAAGATCATAAAGGCCCGAAACAATGATTTGGTTGACACCCCGCATCTCTTCGAGACACTTTTGGCAAGGAATAGAATGCTTAGTACAGAAATCCAAAATTTAATCCTCACCATCACTTTGGCTAAAGCTAATATCGTAAATCCAACTATACTTGATCACGCCGATTTAGAATCACTTGTCGAACAAGACATACCAATAGTTAGTTTAATAGAAGCCTCAAAAATTAGAATCTTACAGTCCGAAAATATAATCCATATCCTAATAGCCTTCCCAAAAGTTAAGTTCAGGTGCAAGAAGGTCACCGTCTACCCCGTGTCGCACAAACAAGTCGTCCTACGCCTCGACGAGAACACACTGGCGGAATGCGAAGATGATACGTTTGTGGTCACCGAATGCGCCGAGACCACTCATAATACCTTTTGCGAACGTTCACACCGAGAATCATGTGCGCGCTCACTCCACGCAGGTAACACTGCCCATTGTTACACTCAACCCAGCCATTTGAAAGCGATAATGCCTATAGATGACGGCGTCGTCATTATCAATGAAGCGACGGCCCTCATCCGAGTTGACAATGGTGCAGAAGTGCGTGTGACTGGTACACAGCTGATTACGTTCGAGAATTCCGCCACAGTCAACGGGACCAGATTTGTAAATCTGCAAAAGATGCAGAACAAGCAGCCTGGCGTCGTTAGGTCACCGCTATTAAACATCATTGGCCACGACCCTGTGCTAAGCATCCCTTTCTTGCACCGGATGAATAATGAGAATCTGCGCTTCATCCAGGGCTTCAAGGAGGAGGTAAATGCAGCAGGCTCACCCAGAATCTGGTTAGCAATTGGCGCACTTCTAAACGTTGGTCTAATCGGCTCGCTCATCCTTGTCCTAGCGCTAAGGAGAAGACGAGCATCTATGGAACTACAAAAGGCGATCGACAACTGTAGAATGCCCGAGGACGGACATCATCCTGAGGGGGGTAGTTAACATCTAAGAGTAAATATGCCAAATATTGTTACCCTAGATTTAGTTTATTACCCTAAGTATCATATTTCGCTGATATGCAATGCTGACGCGCCGTGCTTGAGTTCAGCGCTCTGCGCTAAGAACGGCTAGCAGTGAAATGCTGACACTTCAAATCTGAAGTGAAGTGTTGCACTGTTAGGAATGCTGAGTCGGCTTGCCGACCACGACTTAGTGGCGTGATGCATTGCCGCGAGGGTTTGGGTATTATTATTTGAAACTCATATCTTTAGTCTTGTGAACACATCCAAACAGTTCAGTTTGTTAATAAAGCACGCACTCCGGTAATAACCGTAAAAGTTTAGTTATTGATATTGACTGAGCCTTAGCCAGCAATACGCGCAACTCTAAACTTCCACAGCAGATAATCCTGCAAACACCACAACACAGCAGTTAACCCTGCGTGTCAACAATATCTACATCCACTTCCACAGCAGATAATCCTGCAAACACCACAACACAGCAGTTAACCCTGCGTGTCAACAATATCTACATCCTCACCCGGCGTATCATCTACCTGGAACTACGGCAGCAGAGACTACGCGGGACCGCACTGGATATAATTTATATACTTAGTATATATTATTAAATAAACCAACAATTAGTATGCGTGTGATGCGTTTCATTTTGTGCTGGCTTCGTTTGCCGAGATTTTTGATATTTATTCTTTTCAGTTGCCTTAAGCTAACCTGTGGTAATTGGGTGGTACAGACTATATAGTAACTTTGTACAATAACACACCTGAAAATGAAATACCCTAGCTTGATTCCCTTCAAATACGTTTTCTTATAGTTTTGGAATTAGTTGGTTATATATATTTATTAGTGGCTAAATATTAATATATAACTAACAATAAAATAAACTTTTTTCGTATTCAAAATGATATATTTATAACCCTTTTATTTGAATGGCATACTGCAAAAATGTCCATGTCATTAATTTCATATTGGGACAATTGGTATTTTAAGTTGTGCAGTTTATACATACATATCAGCTACAACAGCCAGCCTTAGGGTACACATTTATGCATATACACAAAGACGTGCCTGACCTGCGATACGTTTTGTGTTCACATGCAGCCAAATAAGAATACCAAAACGTAAGCAGCAAAAAATCAAAACAACAAATGCGGCGGCCAGCACAGAAGTATAAACATAAGCAGCTGTTCTGTCTTTTCTCTACCTACGACCTTTCGTCAGATTTGTTCATGGGCGAGTAAAATTTTTTTGCCAGTTCTTTTTACTTCTCTGTTAGTATTATATACTCGTTGAACATTCATAGACCAATTATGTAATAAGACTGGAAACCAGGTCTGGTATGTTATGTTAACCCTCTAGTGCGCAAATTTTTTTTTCCAAGAAAAAAATTATTTTTGGATTCAGTATGTATCAAGAGTGAATGTTTGTTTTAGAAAAACTTTTTCTTTTGCACTGATCGAGTTTTATAGGACTATATCCTTGGACCGCCTAGAGGCGGCTTTGGGCAGGTAGGCCAACAAAAAATTAGGTAATCAATTCTTTTTTTACACGTTTTATTATAAATGATATAAAGAAAGGTTCCAAAAACAAATAAAATAACAATTAAAACTAAAGTTACTTAAATTCACAAAGCTTTAAATATTTGTGTTCAAAAAGTTCGATTACTTATTTGTGATGAAAATCATAGAAAGTCTTTTTTCTGGGCAAAGCACAGGTTTATATTACATTTACGGCAGACAATTTGAGTTTCGGAAGTACAACTAGGAAGCTTACAGGTTTTTTTTGTCAGCGCGTGATAAAAACATTGGAAAATGCTCGACGGTATCATAACGTACATCATTAATCGGAAGGAAAGTTTTCTTTCCTGTGCATTTATTTTCCTTTCCATCAACTTGTCGCGGGCGCCCGGGTCGTTTTGCCACATAAGGAGTTTGTTGCATGCAAAGCACATGTGCGACCTCTGATCGGAAGCTTGGCAATTGGTATTTTGTGTTATTAGCGTCGGGCTGGTTTATTCGGTGGAACAAAATGTAAGCGTTTACCATGGCTAAATCAAGCATATGTGTAAATAGTCGATTTGTGTACTTGTTGCTCTTTACGGGAATTTTATATCGACCAATAAGTCCGTCCATTAAGTCGACACCACCCATGTGGCTGTTGTATTCGTGGATAACATTTGGGCAATTTATGTCAACGTACTTTTTTTCGGAACGAACAAAACGTGAAACCTGACCTTTTGAATTCGGTTCATTCAGGAAAGGTTTTGTGCCCGCGTAAGTCGAAGCAAGTCGAACTGCCTTATTGTCCTTCCAAATCGTCAAAGACAGTTCGACTCCTGATACAGATCCACAAAATTCTGTAGAATATCCACGCACTTGTTTCTTTAGGTCGCTGTCAGATGGCAGCTTACAATTTGGAATGCGATTCGAGCGAATAGTTCCCAAAGAAAATATTCCCCGGGTCTTGAGATAAACAAGAAGCGGCAAGGAAGTATAATAATTGTCAAAGTAGATAATCTGATTTTTGAAATCCGGAACATTGTGTGACAATCGAACAACTACATTTGCTGCCGCACCAAGATCTGGCGAGCCAGTTTGAACAACGTTGTCACGTTGTCACAAATTGAGGAATTTCACTCCCCATTTGTGTGGTTTGTCAGGTAAATATTGTCTCAGAAAGGTCTTTATCTTCGTTGCACACATTTGTTCATCCACAGATAAGCGTTGGCGCATCGGAACTGACTGAAACTTCTCATTGAAGTGATTCACGAGCGGCCGTATTTTGTATAAAGGATCGTGGTCGGCAGAATCCTTGGAGGGCAACTTACTATTATCATTAAAATGCAAATTACCTCGTATTTTTTCAAAGCGATTTCTTGACATTGTGTTCTGAATTGTTCCAAATGCGTATTCCCCCCAATATGAACGAACATTTGGGTATCGAAAAACTGACATCAGCAATAAAATGCCAATAAATTGTCGAATTTCTAAATTGGTTGTAGAAAACGAAGTATTGACATCCTTTTGGGTAGCATACAAATTTGGTTGCTGGGTGATATGCTCAATGATAGTATCATTCAAAAAGAATTGAAAACACTTGAATGGCGAATCCAGATTTTTATGTACTCCGAGGTCAGGCTCAGTAAAGGAAATTGCAGATTTATCCATGACTAGGTTCATTTGGCGCCACAACATCTTTTTGAAAAGCGGTGATTTTGGGTCGATAGCCCAAACAGATCCTACACATTCAGCTATTGTGCTTTCTTTAACATGAGCAATAATATCAGCAGGCGCTTTGCGTTTGCGTTTCTGTGCTTGAGGTGAATTGGATGCAGTCGAACTTGAGGGTGACAACAATTGTGCAAATGGAGTAGGACTTCCGCTTGAAGTTACACAAATCTCTCTAGCCAACATAGAATCCGACATATGTAGCACTTTTTCAATCGCTTCTTCATCTTCCTCATTGTCAGGAAGCGCTGCCTGGCAAACATCATCAGTCAAATCGTCCTCCAAATCTTCTTCTCCGTCCGTATCAATGTCAAAATCAATTGAATTTAAAAATTTTTCAATCTCCACGTCGGAAAGAGCTGATAGCTTATTCACTTGTCGGCGTTCCATGTCTACTGAAGCAATTATTTGTACTTAAATATGTCATAGGTTGTTCCACTTTCAAATTTACCTTATAATTTTTTTTTCCCGATTTGTCCCAAGACCGCCTCTAGACGGGGTACCTTATAAAAGCAATAGAAAGCTAACGAAAACTTATTTTTAGTGTGGGTTTCGTATTTTGAGACCTTGAGACTATCAGCAACCCGGTACAATTTTTTTCCAGCAACAAACTGCTTATATTTTAAAAAAATTATTTATATTTTGCACTTTTACAAAATAATTATTTCGTCCGAAATTTTCTGCTTTAAATGACTACAGCAGTTTGCGCAAGCTCTAGTATGTGTTCCAAACGCAACGAACTTAAGCTTTGGACTTCCCCGAATTAGAAAAAACGCAAAACCGAGTCAAAAGGAATGAAAAGAATAAAAATAACTGTGTTTTTAACCATACCCGTCTAGAGGCGGTCTTGGGCACTAGAGGGTTAAATAACATTGTGCGTGTTCGAAGCATAAAAGTAGGGGAGAGTAATATTCTTCGTTCAGTTGTTTCGTCGAGCCGGCGACAACCAACTGGTGCATAGAGAAGTACCAGCAAAATTAAAAGTGGCAATTATTGTTTATGTGGTAAATATGCAGTTTGGTTACTTTTCCGAAAAGTGGGGGAATTTTTTTTTTTATAGGCACCTTCGATTGGTTGCCGCTAATGATATTCCATGGGGGGATGCTGAAATTTCCCATAAACTCCATGAGTTATGGGAAAAATCCTTTCATTTTGCAAATCCATTCGTTTATGTATGCATAGGTGTGAGTTTAAAATGCCGTAAAAACTTTCAAACGCCGTAAAAGCAGTGGCTCCCGCCACTGCTATTGGCACTGTTGGCTATGTTCCGGAGCAGATCACACTATCGGGCACATTTTTTTCACGCACGCACACACACCTATGCATACATAAACGAATGGATTTGCAAAATTTGTGAAATTTGTAAAATCTGTAAAACGACAAAAAATTTTTTTTTTTTTTCCAATGCGATGCGCCAGCATAATATGACTGGCAATGATGTTTCCAAGTCATAAGGGAGCGTGAAAAAAAATTCCCCCACTTTTCGGAAAAGTAACCAAACTGCATAGTTACCGTTTATGTTTCTAAACTGAAAGTGAACTTTAAATAAATGTATATTTAAAAATTTTGTGGAGGATGGAGGATGGAAATGTCTTGAACTTTATAAAATTTATATTTTATTGTCAAGCATTTCAAACAGCTCACATACTTCCGGTCTATTAAAAATGAACAAGTTTGGAGTGAGCAAAATGTGAGAAGGCGCATTAATTTATAATTTATTTAAAAAATAAAAACAAATAAAAACATTTGATTTTTAGTTTAACTTAATAATAATAAGCAATAATTATAAGCACACTGTAATATATTAAATACTAGCTGTTACCCGGTGCACTTCGCTACACCTATATCGATTAAAACTCTTAATGGTTTTTAGTTTGTGTTTTACTTATTTTTCTAAAACTGTAACTTATATTTGCAAAAATTTATAGTCAGCATCGGCAAATGGTAAGATCGAGCCTGCTCGGTGGTATATTTGTCCCTGAACCTTGAACGGCGGTATAAATTTATCTCTAATGATTTTTGTTGCACCAAAAGAAGTCATTTGAAAGCATAAATTGTATGCTTAAATATTCTTCAAAAAATGCTTAGACGTCGGCGATTCTCCAGTGATTAAGGAATGTAATGGATCGGGTGGCGGTTCCAATGCTGGCAGTTTCACTTTGCCATTGGAGCAGCACATGACAGCTGTTTCTCCTCGAAACTTCGCTGCATTGCAATGCGTACAAATAATATTCATTGCTCCAATGTCACCATGCAGGCTGTAGTCACAGTCAGGATCGTATTGAAAGCCAGCATACTCCATTTGATCGCGAAGGCGAAGCCGAACTCTGCCTTCACGATAATTTGTACCTACTTGTGGTCGCCGTGCAAGACTCTGTGTAGGTACAGTGTTAACCGATCTTTTTCGTTTATTTCGCTCACGATGCGATGCATTTGCTTGCGTGCGTTCATATTCAGTCTGACTTCGTCTATGTATTGCCACATAATTTGCTGTACGCGTTCGGCGCTCTTTATTTGCTCGCCTGGGTTGAGGCATTTTTTCTTTGTCTCAGAAAAAAAAACTTCAAGAGCTCAAAACGTTTTTTTTAACGCAAAAATATTTTTTTGAAAAGTACACGCACAAAAGTTATCGCAGCACGTACAAAATAAAATGACAACAGAAAAAAATATTGTTTACTTTCAACACTGAAAAATTTGTAAATTTGACAGCAAAATCCCTGTTTTCTATTTTCAAAATTTGTTTGCATTTATTGAACTCATTATAAAATATGAGATAAGTGAAGAACTGGTATACCGATTTGGGTCGAGCTTCACACAAACCATCTACTAAATAGTCCGAACAATGCCTAAAAATTTGGTTTCAATAGGTGAGCTCGTTCTTGCGCTTTGCATGAACAACGAAAACTGCCACTTATTTTTATATTTATAGATTATATTATATATTTTATTTTAATTTTTGTGTTATTATTTAAAATTTTCTTGACTTCCTCATAAATTGCCAAAGTTGAGGCAGGCCAATTAATGTGAAACAATTGCCACTAATACAATTAAATATGATGTGTATGCATACACGTACACACACATGTAAATGCAGGGCACACAAAATAAGAAATAAAAAATATATCAACAAAGCTGGCAAAACATAGGAAAAACTTGACATTAATTTTTTGAATACTCTTTCAGAATTTATATGCATGCGTGAACATCTGCATGGTGATTGCGATGACAACATTCATTGCTAGTGGCATCGACCGAAGAAAGAAAGAGTATACAGAAAATGCAAAACTGAAATTTGGACAAAGCTAGACCAGCAAGAGCCCAGCGCGGTGCATGTGTACTTTGTTGTTTTTTATACTTTGATACCAAAGGTATCATAGTATATTGGGTTTGTGCAATGTCCGTCATGGTGTCTGTCCGTCCGTCTGTCCGTCCGTCCGTCCGTCCGTATGAACGCAACTTTTTTCGACACCCTTAAAGCTAGAGCCTTGCAACTTTGCAAATATCTTGGCACATGTCTTCGTCAGACAAAGTGTTAAATCTGGGGCTCTACGACCTCAGGGGGCCTGGGAAATCGATAACAAGTCGATACACCTCGAAGTGCAAATCGATAAAACACATATATATCCCACATTTTAGCAGCTAGAGTCACCAAATTTGATGGCAAGATAGCTGGTGACATTCCTCAAAAAATTACATCAAAAGTTTGGATGCCACGCCCACCTATTCCGCCCCCAGCCCCTCTCCGATTATAAACAAAAATGCCTGTATCTTCTACAGTTTTGAAGCTATAGCCACCAAAATTGACATGAAGGTAGATGCTGACATCTGACAAAGTTATGCATCAAAATATTGGATGCCACGCCTCAAAACAACGGGACATGCCCCACCGTCCTAAAAAAAAACCGAAATGCACGTATCTTTGCCAGTTTTTAAGCTAGAGTCACCAAATTTGGTATGAACATTGGTAGTGACATCCGTTACAGATCTGCATCAATGTTTTGGATGCCACGCCCACTTATACCGCCCACCTCTATATCTTTCTCAGTATTTGGGCTAGAGTCACCAAATTTGGTATGAACATTGGTTGTGACATCCGTAACAGGTGTGCATAAAAACTTTTATGCCACGCCCACTTATACCGCCCACCTCTATATCTTTGTCGGTTTTTGCGCTAGAGTCTCGAAACTTGGTAGGGGGATAGAAAGTGCCATCCGCCACAGATAAATGTCATGCCTCCCCTTTCTGCCTGATTTTTTTACCCAAAACCCTCATAAATTACTATTTGCACTCAGAATCCTTAACACAGCTATGTAAACTGGTATCAAAGTATATCGCAGTCGGTTGCGTCCGACTGCAACGTTTTTACTTGTTTTTTTTTCAAGAAGTGAGGCCGGCGATGCACTCATACATATAAACTGAGCTCACACAGACTGTATGCGGACTCACATACATATACATGACGATCTTATCCAAAGACTCAAGTCTGTGCTGTTGCTGGCATAGCGACATAAGATCGACGACATAAGATCGCCGTTTTCAAAACGACATAAGTTCGCCGAGAAAAAAACGACATAAGATCGCCGACGGCGAACTTATGTCGCTTTGAAACGACATAAGTTCGCGCGATCATATGTCGTTTTGAAACGACATAAGTTCGCCGAGAAGTAAACGCCGTAAAAGCAGTGGCTCACGCCACTGCTAAGGCACTGTTTGCTATGTTCCGGAGCAGATCACACTATCTCGCCGTTTTCAACACGTCATAATATCGCGCGAACTTATGTCTTTTCAAAACGACATAAGTTCGCCGAGAAAAAAACGACATAAGTTCGCCGAGAAAAAAACGACATAGACCGCCGAAAAATTGTACTGGCGAACTTATGTCGTCGATCTTATGTCGTTACCCCCTGTTGCTTACTATCTCGCGAGCAATATCAGAAATAGAATGACTTGCATTTTGTACAAGGCACACTTTGTCAGCAAGCTTTGAGACAGCAAATGAATTTTCAAGCTTTACAAGTTTTATTCTGATGAGAGTGCGTTGTACTGTTTGAAGTCTCTATAATATTCTTTGCTTAGTGGTATTACATATTTTATCGTGCCGAAAACTTTTAAAACATGTATTGTCATCTGAAACACATTATGGTGGAAATTTCAGAGCTCTACCTAGTCGGAAACTTGTTGAAAATTTGATAACAAGAATTCGGTACAAATATACAAACATACAAACAAATGCAGCCGGCAAAGCAAAACATTCAACAAAGTAAAAAATAATTGCTTTGCCGCCGGCATATTATCGCAAATAAACTATTATTTAATTTGCTTTAAAACATACATATAAATACACATTAATTTCATAATGCAATTAATTTCATAATGCAATGCACTTCAGTGCCATATACATATGTACATACGCTGTTTATTGTGCATCCATCCATACATACATATTCTCTGTGCGGTGTGTATGCCCAGAACAATACACAATCAGCTGGGCATAAGCAAAACGCACCAGTTCAAATATGGCGCCAAACCCGAAAAATATAAAACGAAACAAAAATGAAAACAAAACCAGATAAGTTTCGTTAAAGGGGAAGTGATGCTTCGGTCTTGCGTTTATGTTTACAGGGCCTTAACATGAACAATTCTGTATACCTTGATATCTTGATACCTGTATATCTTGATAAATTGATAAATTAGTTAATGTTTTACAACATATTAACACAGAATTCAGTATTTTCTTTTGCACGCCACCATTGAGGTTGAGAATCAGACGCGTCATTTTACTTTGATACCAAAGGTATCATATTATATTGGGTTTATGAAATGTCCGTCAAGGTGTCTGTCCGTCCGTCCGCCCGCCCGTCCGTTTGAGCGCAACTTTTTTCAACACCCTTAAGGCTAGAGCTTTGAAACTTTGCAAATATCTTGGTACATGCCTTCGTCAGAAAAAGTGTTAAATTTGGCTCTACGACCTCAGGGGCCTGGTAACTCGATATCAAATCGATACCTCGATGTGCAATCCGATGAAACATATATATAGTGAGATATCTAATATGCACACATATTGATACCTCAAATATGTTTCACATAAGATCGCACCCTTACACATTAAGCACGCACCCTGATCATATTACACCCTAAATCCTAACACAGGAAACGGTTCAGACATAAAACTAGAACCTAAGTACATTTGTAAATCATGCGTAATGCCACAAACGCACTAGACATAAACATAACTTTAAAATCACGCCATAAGCGTGAGATCGTAAACCTAAGCATATTTCGGTATGAGCATTTTCTAACGTAAATAATTGATAGGAGTGACTCTCACTCAACCACAAGCGTGGGATTGCAATCATAAGCATTTTCTCAAAAAAGACTCCACTCAAAGACTCAAACCGAGGTTTGCTTTGCACGACACTAAATTTAAGAAATCAGTTTTAGTTTTGGTCTTGAGTATTGAACAACTTGTTCAAACTCAATTTATTATTCTTACATTATAATAAACCAGCTATACTCAAATAAATTCTAAGTTGTATTGTTTAAAATAAATAAAGTTTTTTTTTAAATAATCACACGAAGAACTATTTAATTGGCGCAGCCGTTAGGATTAGAGTAAAGTGCAAAAAAAAAAAAAATTTGCGATACTTAACAATAAACTAATCCGCGAAAGAACCTATCGTGAAACTAACACATTTAATAGTGTTTAATTAGATTAAGCTACAAAAGTTACAAAACTACAAACATTACAAAACAACAAAAGTTACAAAACAACCAACATTACAAAACAACAAAAGTTACAAAACAACCAACATTACAAAACAATAAAAATACAAAACCACAAAAAATACAAAAAAATTTAATTAATCAGCAAAACAACTAAGGAAAAATGGCAGTCGTATTAAGTGACGCGGAATTGAACCAGGCATTGTCGCAAATCCGGCAAGTGCCTCAGTTCTCCGGAATCAAGCAAGAATTGAGCGCGTTCATCAGGAGGACGGAGTTCATACTACAACTATATCCCACAACTAACCAACGTCAACAAAGCATTCTATATGGGGCAATAGAATTGCAGGTAATAGGAGAAGCCCAAAGGATTTCACAGCTTTCACATGCAAACAATTGGGGCGAATTAAAAAGAGCTATCATCGAGGAATACACCACACAGACGCCGGTGGAGGAACTTTTACGTCAACTTTACAACACCAGTTACCAAGGGAATCTCCGTAAGTTTGTCGAAGATTTAGAACAAAAATCATATGTGATTACTAATAAGTTAGCCTTAGATAATAATGTCAATAACACAATTGTCTACACAAATGCTATGAACAACACAATTAAAGATGTCATAAAAAGAAAAATACCAGATAGAATTTTCATGATTTTAGCTAGGTATGATATAACAACTAGCCACATGTTAAAAGTAGCAGCTCAAAGGGAAGGTTTATATGAAAATAGTGTGGTTGAAAAACTCAAAGATAATAAAGATAATAATTCAACAAAAAACTATCATGGTAGAAAGTATCAAGAAAATTATAACCAAAAGCCAACATATTACCCCACTAACCAAGCATCACCTAACCATAACTATCAAAACAATTACAATAACAACCCTTATCGAAATCAAAATAACCACTACAATCAGACTAACAGACAGTACACCCAACAGGAAGACAGACAAAAATTAAACGAATTTCATTACAAACTCCAACAAGGTAGACAACAGAACCCCATGAACTATTCGCAAAATAGAAACTATAATGCACAAGCACCCCCAGTCAACAACCAACCTCAAAAGCGGCAAAGAGAGAGTAATAGCGGAGTGTCAAAAATGGACACATCCGAAAATTTTCAAGCACAAGCCTCGGAACAATAAAGAACAAAAATCCATTCATAATCATCATTATGAATGATATACCACTTAGATGCGTAATAGATACAGGTTCTTCAATTAATATTATGAATAAAAACTTTTTAGAATTTAAAATCGATAAAGATCATTTAAACGTTCACACAATTAATGGAAATATTGAATTAACAGAAAGTATAACAATAGGCACATGCAAACTTAATCCGACAAAACAAAAATTTTATTTACACAAATTTTCAAATCATTATGACATGTTAATAGGAAGAAACTAAGCAGCTTGCAAAGCCAAGCTTGATTATGAAGAAGGAGCAGTAATTTTAGGAGAATATAGGTTCGTATTTAAATATGATACCAACATTAATTTAGAAGAAGAAACAGGACCAGAATGTTTAGATCCACCTTCTGAAAGAGATTTGCATTTAGCATTTGCAATAGAAGAAGAATTAAGAGAATCCAACGAATTTCGGTTAGATCATCTCAATGAGGAAGAGAAAAATGCAGTTACAAAAATATTACATAAATTTCGAGATATTCAGTACCACGAAGGCGATAATTTGACTTTCACTAGTACTATAAAACACTCGATAATAACAAGGCATCAAGATGCTATTTATAAGAGACCGTATGCATTATCGCATAGTCAGCACGAAGAAATTGACAAACAAGTCAAAGAAATGTTAGCGCAGGGTATTATAAGAAAATCTTATTCCCCTTACAATTCGCCAGTTTTGGTAATTCCAAAAAGATGGATGCCTCTGGTAAGAAAAAATATAGAGTAGTAATAGACTACAGATACTTAAACAAAGCCACAATCAGTGATAGATTTCCCATTCCAATAATGGATGAAATTTTAGATAAGCTTGGCCGATGCCAATATTTCACAACTCTCGATCTAGCAAAAGGCTATCACCAAATCCAAATGGATCCAAAATCCATACCTAAGACAGCGTTTTCCACTAAACATGGGCATTACGAATATACTCGTATGCCGTTTGGTCTAAAAATGCACCAGCAACTTTTCAACGTTGCATGAACAACTTATTGGAAGATTTAATCTACAAAGGTTGTTTGGTCTCTCTAGATGATATTATAATTTACTCCACTTCATTGGAAGAACATATTTTATCACTAACAAAGGTATTCACAAGATTAAGGGAAGCCAACTTAAAATTGCAATTAGACAAGTGTGAATTTCTAAAAAAGGAAACAGAATTTCTAGGACATATTGTTACTACCGAAGGGATAAAAGCCAATCCGAATAAAATTATCGCAGTTAGAAATTACCCAATACCTAAGACTCCGACACAAATTAAACAATTTTTAGGTTTATGTGGATTTTATAGGAAATTCATTCCAAATTTCGCAAACGTTGTTAAGCCTATGACATTAAAACTAAAAAAAGGAGCAAAAATAGACATAAAAGAGGAATCATATATTGCAGCTTTTGAAAAGTTAAAACTACTTGTAACTTCAGACCCAATCCTTACCCATCCAGATTATAATAAACCATTTTGTCTTACAACAGATGCTAGCAATGTAGCATTAGGAGCAGTATTGACTCAAAATCATAAACCAGTGTGTTTCGCTAGTAGAACACTAAACAAACATGAGGAAAATTACTCAGCAATAGAAAAGGAACTATTAGCAATAGTTTGGGCAACAAAAACATTTAGAACTTATTTATATGGCAGACAATTTGAAATTTTAAGTGATCATAAACCATTAGTATGGTTAAACAATATAAAAGAACCCAATATGAAACTCCAACGCTGGAAAATAAAGTTAAATGAATTCGATTACACAATCAAGTATGTACCAGGTAAAGAAAATCACGTAGCAGATGCATTGTCACGTATACAACTTGACGAAAATCTATTAGGAGAAGAGTCGAACGAGACAACTTGTGCAACTATACATAGTGCCCAAGAAGACAATCAAAATTGTATTCAGATTACAGAAAGACCATTAAATTACTACAATAGACAAATTGAATTAATCAAAGGTTCGGACAATAAGACAGAAGTAACCAATTACTTTCATAAGAAAAATATAAAAATCACATACACACAAATGACTATTGAAAAAGCAAAAGAAATTATAAAAGAATATTTATGTACTAAAAACAGTGTCTTATATTTTCACAACGACAATGATTTTCCAATTTTTCAAAACGCCTACATTGAAATAATCAATCCAGAAACCAAAATAAAAGCAATGAAGAGTAATTTAAAATTACAAGACTTACAAACATATGCCGAGTTCAAAGAGATAATACTAACAAATCATAACGAATTACTACACCCAGGAATAGAAAAAACAATAAATTGGTTTAAAGAAAATTATTATTACCCAGATTATCAAAATATAATTCAAAATATTATAAATGAATGTCAAATATGTAACATTTCAAAAACAGAACATAGAAACACAAAATTAAGTTTCGAGTTAACCCCAGAATCAAATTTTATCAGAGAAAAATACGTAATGGATTTTTACATAGTAGATAACAAACAGTTTTTATCATGTATTGATATATATTCCAAATTTGCAACACTAGTAGAAGTTAACAGCAGAGATTGGTTAGAAACTAAACGTGCTATTTTAAAAATTTTCAACTTAATGGGTAAACCAATCGAAATTAAAGCAGACAAAGATTCAGCATTCATATGTGCAGCATTACAACAATGGTTGAAAGCAGAAAAAGTAAACATCAGTATAACTACAAGTAAGAACGGTATTGCAGACGTGGAAAGATTTCACAAAACAATCAATGAAAAACTTCGAATCATTAACAGTGACTCAAACATAGAAAATAAACAAACAAAATTCGAAATTATTTTATACACATATAATCATAAAACAAAACACAAGACAACGAACAGAACACCAGCCGACATATTCTTATACGCAGGAACACCAAACTATGACACCCAAGAAAATAAAAAGAAACAGATTGAAAAACTTAACAAGACACGAGAAGAGTATGAAATAGATACAAGATTCAGGGCATCACCATTAGTAAAATCAAAAACAACTAACCCATTCAAAAAAACAGGTACTTTGAAACAATTAGATGAAAAACATTTTGAAGAAACAAATAGAGGTAGAAAAGTCACCCATTACAAATCAAAGTTTAAGAAGAAAAAGAAAACTAATACAAGTAAATACATTAATTACAGGGAACCAACTAATGAAGGGAATTCTAATATTAATAACCTTGCTAACAGTAACAATTAACGGACAAAGTATCGAAATAAACCCTATAAAAGCAAACAACGGCTATCTTATATTTAAAACAGGAACACTGGATATACCAACAAATTTTGAATACCATTATCTAACTGTAAATTTAACAAAAATAGAAAAAGTTTACAATAACTTATTAATACAAGCAAAAGATTACGAAAATTCAACTAAAATTAATTATCTAATTGAAAAACTAAACAGGGAAATGAACGGGATAACTATTATTAAAAGACAAAAGAGAGGACTAATAAACTTAGTAGGCAAAACATACAAATACTTATTCGGAACATTAGACACAGATGACAAAGACGAACTAGAACAAAAAATAAGTAACTTAGCAGAAAATAGCGTACAAGTCAATGAATTAAACAAAGTAATAGAAACTATTAACAAAGCAATTGAGACCATGAATACATTTAAAACAAAAGAAGAAAAGCACAAGAAATTCGATTTACTAATTTTCAATTTAGAACATTTTACTGAATATATAGAAGACATAGAAATGGGAATGCAACTAACAAGATTAGGTATTTTCAACCCTAAATTACTCAAACACGATTACTTATTGCATGTTACACCAGACAAAATTCTTAATATTAAAACATCCACTTGGTTAAAAACTGATACAAAAGAAATTTACATAATATCACATATTCCACAAACAATTAGTAAAACACCTATTTTCGAAATAATACCTTACCCAGATGAGAATGATAATATTTTAACAGAAAATATTCAAGAAAAATATTTTATAAATAATAATAAAGTATATGGCACAATTACAAGAAAACAAATAATGAATAATTGTATAATAGGAATTGTTAAACAAACAAAAACAGAATGCAAATACACTAAAACAAATAAGAATTTTCAAACAAATTATGTAGAACCAAACATTGTATTAACTTGGAATTTTCCTGAATCAATCATCAATCAAAATTGTATGAACAATGTAATTAAAATTAAAGGAAATAATATTATAAAAATTTATAATTGTGAACTACAAATAAATGAAATTTCAATAATCAATTCAAGATTAGACTTCACACAAAATATCTATGTAAGCAATAACGTAACTAAACTTGAACCATTGTCTTATATCCAAACTAAAGAATTAATATTGCAACACACAAAATATTATAATACATTTCAAACAGTAACCTTTACATTATTAACAATTACGATATTAAGCATATTATTATACTTAATCTATAAGTTCAAAAGCCTACCTAAAACACTTATTGTAAAATATAGTAAACCTAAAGAACATCAAATAAGTAATGACCAATTTGAATTACCGAATGTCGAACAAGATCAACCCGCCTTGTATCCTAAAATAGGAACAAATTAACGTGACGCAAATTTCTAAGTGTGGGCGAGTGAGATATCTAATATGCACACATATTGATACCTCAAATATGTTTCACATAAGATCGCACCCTTACACATTAAGCACGCACCCTGATCATATTACACCCTAAATCCTAACACAGGAAACGGTTCAGACATAAAACTAGAACCTAAGTACATTTGTAAATCATGCGTAATGCCACAAACGCACTAGACATAAACATAACTTTAAAATCACGCCATAAGCGTGAGATCGTAAACCTAAGCATATTTCGGTATGAGCATTTTCTAACGTAAATAATTGATAGGAGTGACTCTCACTCAACCACAAGCGTGGGATTGCAATCATAAGCATTTTCTCAAAAAAGACTCCACTCAAAGACTCAAACCGAGGTTTGCTTTGCACGACACTAAATTTAAGAAATCAGTTTTAGTTTTGGTCTTGAGTATTGAACAACTTGTTCAAACTCAATTTATTATTCTTACATTATAATAAACCAGCTATACTCAAATAAATTCTAAGTTGTATTGTTTAAAATAAATAAAGTTTTTTTTAAATAATCACACGAAGAACTATTTAATTATATATTTATACTAGCTGACCCGGCGAACTTCGTACCGCCTTATTTTATTAAATACAAAACAAAATATATATTTTCATAATAGTGTTTATTCCATAGGATTCAATAATTCCACTTATATTTTTACAAATCGCTATTGAACAACTTGGCATTTTGAAGTAAATACTGAGCTTAACACCACGCGCGCTCTAGAAAACAACTAATAGCCTCTATACCCTTCACTGTTTCTCTCTATTCTAATGCTGCTGTTTCTTTAATCTAATGCTTTTGGTACACTATATTTTTAGTTTTATGTTCGATTTTTCTGGTAATTGCTGAGCTCTTTCAACACGTTTGCGTCGTGACCCATAGCTGCTCGCGTTGTTGAGGTTAGATTTTATGGTAGCTCCTCCTCTGCGTATTGCTGGCATTTTAAAAATGTACGATTTTAAATAGTAAAAAAAAACAGTTTTGATTCAGAAGCTAATATTTTTTGTTTTTTTAACAAAATTTTTTTTATTTATTTGAGTTGTTGGCGAAGCAACGCGCTCCGGATAACTAAATAATTTCATTTATACGTTGAATAGAATTATTTTTCCTACTGAATTTTAAATGTAGCCTACTAAGATTTTGAAAAACACAGCTAATTTTAAATGTAGCCTACTAAGATTTTGAAAAACACAGCTCTAGGTCTGGCTCAACTCTAACATGGCTGTTTAAAGGGGTTTTCCGGCAATTATTCGAATGTTTCTCGCCGTAAAAACCATCCTTGAACTCCAACGAACATTTAAAAAAAAGAATTATCGAAATCGGTTCAGCCGTTCACACGTGATGACATGACAACGCGAAACGGGTTTCATTTTTATATATATAGATATCACATTTTAGTATATTTATATATCACATTTTAGCAGCTTGAGTCACCAAATTTGAGGGCAAGATAGCCGATAACATTCCTCAAAAACTGCATCGAAAGTTTGGACACCACGCCCACCTCTTCCGCCTCCAGCCCCCTTCAGTTATAATCGAAAATGACTGTATTTCCCACAGTTTTAAAGCTATACTCACGAAATTTGATGGGAAGGTAGATGCTTAAGTCTTACAAAGATATGCATCAAAACTTTGGATGCCACGCCCCCACTGATACCGCCCACCTAAAATCTAAAAACTCTATTGGGGTATTCACCACCTCGTTTCATCGTTTCATGTTTCAAACTTGAAACGTCGTGCAACAACAACTCACATACAAAATTTCTTGAAACGCTTGAAACACCTTAGCCTATGTATACAAAAAGTGTTTCAAGTTTCAAGAAAGTAGAGATGGGAAGAGCACGAGTATTAATCGGTATTTGCTATCGATGCACAGTATTTTTCAGAATAATTTGGTATAATTTTGTGCAAAAAAGTGTGAACACATATGATTGATTTCCGCCGCAAACAAAAGTGATTTTCAAATGTTAAAAGCATGTATTGAGAAACTTATTTAAACAAAGAGCTATTCCCCCTTCAATATGCTTTTTTTATAAATCTACGCAGTATAAGCGCAGAAACCAGTATCAGTGACAAAAAATTTAAGGAAAGTAAAGTAAACAACATCTGACTTTTCAAGTATGAAACGCTATGAAACACTAAATTCTGTTCACGAGCTAAGCGTTTCAAGCATGAAACATGAAACGATGAAACTGATCTGGTGAACACCACATATATCTTTTTCATTTTTTGGGCTAGAGTCACCAAATTTGGTAAAAAAAACATTGTTAGTGACATCCGTAACCGATCTACATCAAAGTTTTATATGCCACGCACCTCGTAAAATCTGAAATTTCTATATCTTTCCCAGCTTTTGCGCAAAAGTCACCAATCTTGGAAACATTGTTAGTGACATCCGTAACAGATGTGCAATATTGGATGCCACTCCCATCTAAACCGCCCACTTCAATATCTTTCTCAGCTTTTGCGCTAGAGTCTCCAAACTTGATAGAGAGAAAGAAGGTGCCATCCGCCACAGATATGCATCACAAATTTTAATGGCAGAAGTTCTGCCTGCCTTTTTATACCAAAAACCCCCATACGTTACAAATACAAAAAAACTTACATATGTGCTTTGCATGCTTGTTCGAAATTGTATATCAACAATGTTTGTGTGGTACGACGTAACGTCTGAGTTAGATAAGCAGCAAGTAAGCAAATCTACCACTATACAAAGATGTTCAAGATTAATTATTTTCGCGCAAATGGCTCGATATAAAAAACAAATACAAATTGAATGTATGTTAATATGTACATATCTATACAAGTTTTTTGCATTATATATACAAACATATGTATGTAGATTACATTTCTTAAGATCGTATTTGTTAGTGTGTTAGTTTTTGCACAAAGAAGAAAAGAGAAAAACGGAGACACACGCACTATATTTTGTTTTTGCAATTATCAGCAAGTGCGGCACAGCGCATGTGTTTTGTTTTTGTAAACTCGGTCGCGATCGCTTGTGCGCAGACGGCAGTAGTGGAATGGGTCATGTGTTTTGTTTTTGTAAACTCGGTCGCGGTCAAACTCCCAGCTTGTGCGACAATGAGGCGCCAGATTGGTGGAATGAGGTAAAGTGACAAATTCAGGTAATTTGTATGGGAGGTACTCGAAGGAGTGGTCGGAATTATAAACCCTTTCTTAGTGCTCACTTTCAAGCTGCATTGAATATTATGTGAAAATTTCAGCCTTCTAGCTCTTATCGTTTAGGCTGTGGGCCTCTCAACAATCAGGACAAACTATTTTATATATATAGATTAGCTTGCTACAGATACAACAATGTATGCGTGCATTAACCAATATATGCACTTGCATTTTTGTTAATACATATGTATGTAGGTACTAAATAATGAAAATGCACGTACATACATGTGTATGTATGTACATATGTACATGCGTGCATTTGCAACACCAACCAAAGTTACAAATGTCAGTTTGAAAATAATATCAAAACAACAATGGCAATAGGTATTTGTGTGTTAAGTTTTGTTTGATAATTAGCAAGTATGTAGGTAAAACCAATCGCGTAACATATTCTGGTGTACAAAAACAAATAATGTTTTAATTGATTTGTTTTAAATCAATGATACCAACAAAAAGAAGCAACAACAACACTTACAACAACAACAACAACAAATGCTACTTAATTCGAAAAACAATTGTCAAAGGCACAAAGAAGAAAAGAGAATAACGGAGAGAGACACATCTACAGACGGCAAAAAGTGGAATGGGTCATTTTTTTTATTTTTTTTTGTTTGAAACCTCGGCGGCGTTGAAACTCTCAGCTTGTGCGACAATGAGGCGCCAGAGTGGTGGAATGAGGTAAAGTGATTAATGCAATTAATTGAGTTGTTCAAAATTTAATCCAAATTAAAAATCCTTTCTTAGTGCTCACTTTCAAGCTGCGTTGAATATTATGTGAAAATTTCAGCCTTCTAGCTCTTATCGTTTAGGCTGTGGGCCTCTCAACAATCAGGACAAACTATTTTATATATATAGACTAGTAAGTGACCCGCTTACTTCGCTGCGCCAATAGTTTTTCAAAATTTTAATATATATAAAATAAATTAGTTAATGTTTAACAACATATTAGCAAAATATTTAATATTCTCTTTTTCACGCCACCATTGAGGTTAAGAATCAGACGCGTCATTTTACTTTGATACCAAATGTCCGTCAAGGTCTGTCCGTCCGTCCGTCCGCCCGTCCGTTTGGACGCAACTTTTTCAACACCCTTAAAGCTAGAGCTTTGCAACTTTGCAAATATCTTGGTACATACCATCGTCAGCCAAAGTGTGAAATTTGGCTCTACGACCTCAGGGGCCTGGGAAATCGATAAAAATCGATTCACCTCGATGTGCAAATCGATAAAACACATATATATCCCACATCTTAGCATATAGTCACCAAATTTGATAGCAAGATAGCTGGTGACATTCCTCAAAAACTGCATCGAAAATTTGGATGCCATGCCCACCTCTTCCGCCCCCAGCCCCCCTTTCAGTTATAATCGAAAATGACTGTATTTCCCACAGTTTTAAAGCAATACTCACGAAATTTTATGGGAAGGTAGATCTTACAAAGATATGCATTAAATTTTTAAATGCCACGCCCCACGTATACCGCCCACCTCCTTAAATCTGAAAACTCTTTATCTTTATCAGTTTTTGGGCTAGAGTCACCAAATTTGGTAGAAACCTTGTCAGTGACATCCGTTACCGATCTACCTGCCATTTTATATGGCACGTCCACCTTTTCCACCCACCTCGTAAAATCTGAAATTTCTATATCTTTCCCAGCTTTTACGCTAGAGTCTTCAAATTTGGTAGAAACATTGTTAGTGACATCCGTAACAAATGTGCAATATTGGATACCACACCCACTTATATAGCCCACCTCAATATCTTTCTCATTTTTAGCGCTAGAGTCTCCAAACTTGATAGGGAGATATAAGGTGCCATCCGCCACAGATGTGCATCACAAATTTGAATGTCACGCCTACCTCTTCTGCCTGCATTTTTATTCCCAAAACCCCCATACTTTACAAACTTACATATTTGCTTTGCTTGCTTGTTCGAAATTGTATATCAATAATGATTGTGTGTTACGTTTTTTCTGAGTTAGATAAGCAGGAAGTTAGCAAATCTACCACTATACAAAGATGTTCAAGATTAATTGTTATCGCGCAAATGGCTCGCTATAAAAAACAAATACAAATTGAATGTATGTAAATATGTACATATCTATACAACTTTTTTGCATTAAATAAACATACATATGTATGCAGATTACATTTTCTTAAGTTTCTATTTGTTAGTGCGTTTGTTTTTGCTCGTTATGCATGTTTTGTTATATATATGTATGTTAAATGTACGGAAGAAAAGAAAAAAACTCATTTGTTTTGATTTTGTCAACTCGTATATATGTATATTAGCTTGCTACAGATTCAACAATGTATGCGTGCATTAACCAATATTTGCACTTGCATTTTTGTTAATATATATGTATGTACCAACCAAAGTTACAAATGTCAGCTCGAAAATTATATCAAAACAATAATGGCAATAGGTATTTGTGTGTTAAGTTTTGTTTGATAATTAGCAGGTATGTAGGTAAAACCACTAACGTAACATATTCTGGTGTAAAAAACCAAATTATGTTTTAATTGATTTGTTTTAAATCAATGATACCAACAAAATGAAGCATTGCGAGCCCAACAACAACACTTACAACAACAACAAAGGCTACTGGGGTCGTAAATCAATTGTCAAAGGCGCAAAGAAGAAAGGAGAATAACGGAGACACATACACAGCGCATGTGTTTTGTTTTTCTAAACTCGCTGGCAATCGTTTGTACAGACGGCAGAAGTGGAATGGGTCATGTGTTTTGTTTTTGTAAATTCGGCCGCAATAGCTTGTGCGCAGACGGCAGTAGTGGAGTGGGTCATGTGTTTTGTTTTTGTAAACTCGGTGGCGTTGAAACTCACAGCTGGTGCGACAATGAGGCGCCAGAGTGGTGGAATGGGGTAAAATGATAAACGCAGGACCTTGATTTTAATGGGAGGCACTCGAAGGGGTGGTCCAAATTAAAAATCCTTTCTTAGTGCTCACATTCTGGCTGAATGAAATATTTGGTGAAAATTTCAGCCTTCTAGCTCTTATCGTTTAGGCTGTGGGCCCCTCAACAATCAGTCAGTCAGTCAGTCAGTCAGGACAAACTATTTTATATATATATAGATTTGTAAATGAACCGCTTGCTTCGCTGCGCCGAAAGTTTTAACAAAACTTTAGCAATATATATAAAATAAATAAGTTAGAGAATTTTTAACAACATATAATAGCTAAGTATTTAATATTCTCTTTTCCACGCAACCATTAAGGTAGAGAATCAGGCGCATAATTATATACCAAAGGTATTAAAGTATATTGGGTTTGTGCAATGTCCGTCATGGTGTCTGTCCGTCTGTCCGTCCGTCCGTCCGTCCGTCCGTCTGTCCGTCCGTCCGTACGAACGCAACTTTTTTCGACACCCTTAAAGCTAGAGCTTTCTTATCGTTAAGGCTGTGGGTCTCTCAACAATCAGTCAGTCAGTCAGGACAAACTATTTTATATATATAGAAGAAGATAAGCACGCTCCATAACATTAGTGTATGGGAGGTGCCCCAAGGAGTTGTCGGATCGGGTCCAAATTTTGCATCCATAAATTTTTTACACGCCTCCATGTCCTGACCAAGTTTTGTAATAATTGATTAATTTTAAAGCATAGCTCTAGTACAAAAGTTGGGAAAAAAAGGGCTTAAGTGTTCAGAAGGTACTTGAAGGAGTCATCCAAATTAAAAATCCTTTCTTAGTGCTCACTTTCAATCTGAATGGAATATTTGGTGAAAATTTCAGCCTTCTAGCTCTTATCGTTAAGGCTGTGGGTCTCTCAACAATCAGTCAGTCAGTCAGGACAAACTATTTTATATATATAGAAGACTAGTAAGTGCCCCGCTTGCTTCGCTACGCCGATAGTTTTTACAAAATTTTAGCAATACATATAAAATAAATAAATAAGTTAATGTTTAACAACATATTAGCAAAGTATTAAATATTCTATTTTTCACGCCACCATTGAGGTTGAGAATCAGACGCGTCATTATTTTTTGATACCAAAGGTATCATATTATATTGGGTTTATGCAATGTCCGTCAAGGTGTCTGTCCGTCCGTCCACCCGTCTGTCCGTATAAACGCAAGTTTGTTCGACACCCTTAAAGCTAGAGCCTTGCAACTTTGCAAATATCTTGGTACATGTCTTTGTCAGACAAAGTCTTAAATTTAGTCTTAAATTTAGACCTCAGGGGGCCTGGGAAATCGATAGCAAATCGATACACCTCGATGAGCAAATCGATGAAACACCTTTATATCTCACATTTTAGCAGCTAGAGTCACCAAATTTGGGGGCAGGATAGCCGATGACATTCACCGAAATATAGCATCGCCCACCTCTTACGCCCCTGCCCTAAATTTGAAGCCTCTATATCTTTCTCAGATAACCAAGTGGATCATTGTTAGTGACATCCGTAACAGATGTGCATCTAAATATTTGATGCCATGAACACTTATACCGCCCACCTCTAAATCTTAGTTTTTGCGCTAGAGTCTCCAAACTTGATAGGGGATATATATATTGCATTATAAATTTGTATATGTAGACTACATTTTCTTAAGTTTCTATTTGTTAGTTGGTTTGTTTTTGCAGGGTGTATACATATATTTGCACTTGCATTTTTTGTTAATTTATATGTATGTACAAAACAATGTAAAATGTACGTACATACATGTGTATGTATGTACATATGTGCATTTGCAACACTAATCGAAGTTACAAACGTCAGCTCCAAAATTATATCAAAACAACAATGGCAAAAGGTATTTGTGTGTTAAGTTTTGTTTGATAATTAGCAAGTATGTAGATAAAACCACCCCCGTAACATATTCTGGTGTGCAAAACTTTTCTAGACGCACCAAGTTATGTTTTAATTGATTTGTTTTAAATCAATTAAACCAACAAAAAGAAGCATTGCGAGCCCAACAACAACAACAAACGCTACTTGGGTCGTACATCAATAGTGAAAGGCACAAAGAAGAAAAGAGAAAAACGGAGACACACGCACTATATTTTGTTTTTGCAATTATCAGCAAGTGCGGCACAGCGCATGTGTTTTGTTTTTGTAAACTCGGTCGCGATCGCTTGTGCGCAGACGGCAGTAGTGGAATGGGTCATGTGTTTTGTTTTTGTAAACTCGGTCGCGGTCAAACTCCCAGCTTGTGCGACAATGAGGCGCCAGAGTGGTGGAATGAGGTAAAGTGACAAATTCAGGTAATTTGTATGGGAGTGTTTAAACTACTAAACAACTATAAGAAGTGCGCAGTGGCGCCATCTATTGAGCCCCATGAGTACTCCAATAAACAATTCAAACTCGCGCCTTCGCGAAGCTTCCACCCGTTTCTAGAAACCTCTCGTACCGGAAGATTCTGGAAGTATTTATCTATTTTCTATTAATTTTCTATTAAATAGCCAAAAACTCATAACTATATTACTTAGAATAGAATCTGCATTCATTATGCACTAACAATCATACATTCCAATCATCAAATAAGTAAAATTTACAAAAAGAATTCTCTCGAAATCACTCGAGAAGTTTCCAGCCGAAAGTTCTCGAATCCTGCCAATAGAATATATAAGCTGGTCCGATCGGCGCTGCGAGTCAGTCTAAAATTAAACTCGCTACTGTTCACATCGTGATAAAAAGAAAAGTAAAAGTCTAAATTGAGTCAATCATCTTTCAAAGTTATACTAAGTGGAGTGTAATTAATAATAACAGAGAAAATATAAATATTACCACTGTGTTGTACATTGTAATATTTCTAAGTGTGCTATTGAGTATTTTGACGGCTTCTAGACAAGAAAATCATCGTGTTCAAGACTCGGTTATTGCTTTCACTCTGCCAGGTGGCCTACAAGCTCCCTTGAGGTACACCTCATAGAAAATCATCGTACCCAAGGCCCGGCTGATCATCACCTTGTGAGGTTCACCTGGAGGCTGTCTTGAACACACTCTAGAAGTCGGTTCCTTCTTTGAGTCAGCACCTCTTTGACGGCTTCTAGACGAGAAAATCATCGTGTTCAAGACTCGGTTATTGCTTTCACCCTGCCAGGTGGCCTACAAGCTCCCTTGAGGTACACCTCATAGAAAATCATCGTACCCAAGGCCCGGCTGATCATCACCTTGTGAGGTTCACCTGGAGGCTCTCTTGAACACACTCTAGAAGTCGGTTCCTTCTTTCAGTCAGCACCTCTGTGTTCTAGTCACCCGAGACTTCACTTAAGAGATTTCTAGTCGTTCGAGACTTATCCTGATTTTGTGCAAAAACAGTTCTAGCTAAGTATCAGATTTAAGTATACTGTGTTTAAGACTCTTGTGTTAATTAGATTAATTCATATAATTAATATTGAACTAAGTTAATATTACAAATAATAACTTAAAACTAAACTGACTCTCTGCCTCTTGTTATTTAACAGGGAGGTACTCGAAGGAGTGGTCGGATTTATAAATTCTTTCATAGTGCTCACTTTCAAACTGAATGGAATATTTTGTAAAAATGTCAGCCTTCTAGCTCTTATCGTTTAGGCTGTGGGTCTATCAACAATCAGTCAGTCAGTCAGTCAGGACAAACTATTTTATATATATAGATAACATTTCTTAATATCCTATTTGTTAGTGTGTTTGTTTTTGCACTGTCTATATTTGGTGAACATGTTTATTGCTTTCATTTAGCTTGCTACAGATACAACAATGTATGCGTGCATTAACCAATATTTGCACTTGCATTTTTGTTAATAAATATGTATGTACAAAATAATGAAAAATGCACGTAAATACATATGTATGTATGTACATATGTGCATTTGCAACACCAACTAAAGTTACAAATGTCAGCTCGAAAATTATATCATAACAACAATGGCAATAGGTATTTGTGTTTGTGTGTTAAGTTTTGTTGGAATTCGATAATTAGCAAGTATGTAGATAAAACCACCCCCGTAACATATTCTGGTGTACAAAACCAAGTTACATATGTTGGGTAAATAGGCCTTTAGCTTGCTACAGATACAACAATGTATGCGTGCATTAACCAATATTTGCACTTGCATTTATGTTAATATATATAGATGTACTAAATAATGAAAAATGCACGTAAATACATGTGTATGTATGTACATATGTGCATTTGCAACACCAACTAAAGTTACAAATGTCAGCTCGAAAATTATATCATAACAACAATGGCAATAGGTATTTGTGTTTGTGTGTTAAGTTTTGTTGGAATTCGTTAATTAGCAAGTATGTAGATAAAACCACCCCCGTAACATATTCTGGTGTGCAAAACTCTTCTAGGCGCACAAAGTTATGTTTTAATTGATTTGTTTTAAATCAATGATACCAACAAAAAGAAGCATTGCTAACCCAACAACAACACTTACAACAACAACAAACGGTTCTGGGGTCGTAAATCAATTGTCAAAGGCACAAAGAAGAAAAGAGAATAATGGAGACACATACACAGCGCATGTGTTCTGTTTTTGTAAACTCGCTGGCGATCGCTTGTATACATATATTTGCACTTGCATTATTTTTTTATATGTATATGTATTTACAAAACAATGTAAAATGTAGGTACACACTTGCGTATGTTTGAATGCATGTATGTACATATGTGCATTAGCAACACCAAACAAAGTTACAAATGTCAGTTTGAAAATAATATCAAAACAACAATGGCAATAGGTATTTGTGTGTTAAGTTTTGTTTGATAATTAGCAAGTATGCAAGTATTAGAAAACAAGAAATATAAACAAGTAAAAAAGTTGCAGTCGGACACAACCGATTGCGATATACTTTGATACCAGTTTGCATAGTTGTGTTATGGGTTCTGTGTGCAAATAGTAATATATGGGGGTTTTGGCTTTATATATCTGGCAGAAGGGGTAGGCTTGACATCCAAATTTGTGCTGCATATCTGTTGCGGATGGCACCTTCTACCCCCCTACCAAATTTGGAAACTCAAGCGCAAAAACTAAGAAAAATATATTTTTTTTAGGGCGTTGGAGCATGGCCCGTGTTTGGGGGCGTGGCATCCAAAGTTTTGATGCACATTTGTGACGGATGACACCAACTGTTTGTGGCGGAGGCTTCAAACCAATATGAAAATAGGAATAAATGTAACAGCGCTTAGAACCAACTGTTGAAGCTCTGCTAATGTTAACAGCGTCTTCAACGGGACAATTGAATGTGAAATGTGAACCATGTTTCATGGGTCTGAGGCGGTTACATTTTCTATGTAAAATGTGAACCATGTTTCATGGTTCTGAGGCGGTAACATTTTCTGGCATCAACATCCTCCCCCCCTTTCAATGGATTGCAATGGAGCTACTGGCCGCAGGTCCCGGACAGAGTCCATCCAAATACCGAATTCTGGGCCATCGGCAGACCATTGGCGCTCGGGAACATTCCGTTGAGGATGATGTGAGGATACACATCCGCCCCGAGTGCCACGAATAGAAGCGACGGACGATACCATCGCTCGTCGGCCAGGCCAATTCCTTTAAATTGATCGGTGTCGACAGTGATGGGCTTTAGTGGAGTGAAGTTAGGGTCGACCCGGAGGATGATTTCCTTGCTGAAGTTGGTCACCCCAGATCTCAGGATCGCCGTGCAGACACCTTCCGCACCGACACGGGTGACGTGGAGACGTGGAGACGTGGAGATGCGGCTGGTGGGGCTGCACGGGTCAACCAAGACCCCGGCGTCGAACACCTTGACTCCGGTGTCGAGTTTGACCATCGCCCTTGGAAGGACGCTCACCGCATTGTGTTGAATTAGGGATATCAACGACGTGTGCATGCCATGAAGGGGTGACGGCGTGGGACGGTTGGAGACCGCGAGCGAGGATGAGGAGCGGTTGGAGACCGCGAGCGAGAACCTTCTGCTGTCCGGGGTTGAGTTGCACGCCCACGCTCTCTCGACGGGCGGACGTTGCGTCGGACCTCCTTAAAATGTAGCAGCGTGTGGTGGTCCCTGTGGCAGATTTTACACTTGCCCGCACTGCGGCAGGATTGCCCGGAGTGCTGATGTGCCAGGCAGTTCGGGCAGTATTTATTAATGAGCACGGCTCGAAGGCGCTTCTCTGCCGTGAGTCGCAGAAAGCGCTGGCACTTCCGCAAGGCGTGCACTCCTCGACACATCCTGCACCGAAATGAATCGGTGCCGATGGGGCGGCTATGCTGCGTGGGCCTGCGAGAAGGCATTATTATTTCTCTACAAAGAAAAGTCCGAAAAAGAATAAAAGTATATATACATATTTGAAGTCATTGATAATTGACAATTAACACGGAGGCACGTGGGCAGCACAGAACTTGTGTTTTTAAGGATTAATAGTCACGTGCTCAATGAGACTTCGGAATCGGAGGGCTCAGGAATTGTATCTTCCATCGGAAGTAGGATAAGTTTTGCGATCGTCCTACGTATGGTGCCACGAGTGGTGAGCACATCTACCACGCGAACCTTGTCGTCACTGCCAGGAATGGTCAGGGTAACTCGACCAAGGCGCCACTCGTTTGTCGGCAGGTTATCCTCTTTAACGACGACCATATCACCGATTCGCAAGTTTCGTGAAGGTGCTTACCACTTAGTTCGCTTAAGGAGCTCTTTCAGGTATTCATCCTTCCAAAGGATGCAGAATTGTTGGTGGAGAGCCTTCAAGCGTTGCCAGCTATTCAGAATAGAAGTGGCCTTTTCATGTGTTTCTGGTTCGGAGACAGAAATGAGGGGGCCACCTGTTAAGAAATGGCCCGGAGTCAGGGCAAGTAGATCCGTAGGATCTTCGGACATCGGAGAGATTGGCCTTGAGTTGAGACACGCTTCAATTTTGGCCGGTAGGGTCGAAAGTTCTTCAAACGTGTATTTGACCGTGGATGTGGTCCTGTAGAACAGCGCTTTGAAACTCTTCACCCCAGCTTCCCATAGGCCTCCCATATGTGAAGCGCCTGATGGGTTGAAGTGCCAGGAGAGGTTTTGGTGGGTGTGTTTGGAGATCACACCAGTCCTTATTGCTTCTAGGAAGTCGCGCGATAGAGTTTTCTCCGCCCCGACGAAGGTTTTGCCATTATCCGAGTGCATCTGTTGTGGACACCCACGCCGCGCTACAAATCGGGAGAAAGCCGCAAGGAATTTTTCGGTCGTAAGGTCCGATGTCGCCTCCAGATGAATTGCTTTCGTACTAAAGCACACGACCTGTACAAACACGCGCGACCTGTGTAATTTTTCACGTCGAAGGGTCCAGCAAAGTCAACAGGCGTGTGCGTAAAAGGTCTCGAGAAGGAGGAGCGTTCCGTTGGTAGGTCTCCCATCATCTGCGTCTGTAGCCGATTTCGATATATAACGCAGACCTTGCAGGAGTTGATAATGGATTTGACGAGAATCTTTAGTTTTGGGATCCAGAATTTGGATCGGACGAGACGCATTGTAAGCTGGTTTCCCCCGTGCGATGGGTGAACAACCTTGCAAAGGTGGACGAACAAGACATAATGATGGGGTGGCGTTGCCACATATATGCACATTTTGCCAAATATAGCGAGCGGTTCAGCTGACTTTTGCTGTTTTCCAGCAACATTAAATGATTTCTGTTTAAAATCCCACATATGATTAATTCGAGCGAAAAAGAACTTAATTGTTTACCTATTATTATGGCAATGCAATGGATCTACAATCCTTGCAAGAATGATTTTGCACGTAGATTTTGTAAACAATTTAAGGGACAGCTGTGACAGCTGTGACAGCTCGTGACAAAAAATCAGCTTAAATTTTAAACGCGACCCAGCCTTCCGGTTAGTTTGTTTTTCATTTACTCCTAACCAGACATTGAAAAACTCAAATTTGACTAAACGTCAGTTATTTTACCTAACCGGACATTGAGAAATTGGGCCTTAGCAGTAAGGAGATGGGTGGCTACTCTTATTGCCATCTCGAAGCGGACATAGATTGCTGCACGCTCCGACGCGTCGCAGAATCCGTGGTATTGCAGCTTCCCTTGTGGCTGAATACGCAACCAGCGCGGAATGCGAATTTCCCTCAAAGCAGGATAGCTTTTAAGGTATTCCTGCCACTTGCTGATTAGATCCGATGGCAATGGCTGATCCCATTCCAATTGTTTGACCCAGATTTCCTGCATAAAAATCCAATTCCAAAATCAAAGACTGTTTAGGAACTGACTCTGGCCTTAAATGGTTTTGTGATGCCTGCAATGTGGTTGAGAAGGAGAAATACATGAGTTAGACCTATAATTGTTTTAAAGCTGTGCATCTTGCTTTTGACAATCTTCATGCCAATTTTAAAGACCTCGAACTAAAATTTAAAAATGGAAAGATGCTTGACGAATCTCCAAAGCGCAAAAAGACTTCGGGCTGTTACCCTCCTATTGCTCCTCTTGTCCTGCCTAAGCCGCTTCTGGCTTCCAGCATGAATAGCCCAAATCCAATTGCGGGCCCGTTAATGGTATTTAACTCACCGGCAAATAATCCGATACTGCCCGGTGGTAATATTACCCCGTTACACGATCCTGTTGTTGAACCGTCTTGTTCAAATGTTCGATTAACCATTCCTAGTAGCGTAGCTGCAGCACATAAGCCGCTTGTAGTTGTCCCGCCTAGAAAATATATTTTCGTATCTAGGCTAGCTTCTGATACCTCCTCAGAGGATGTTAGTGCCTATATTAAAAATAATATCGACTCCCCGTTGATTATTGTTGAAAAGTTTAAATTTAAACACGCTCGTAACATATCTTCGTTCAAGTTGAGTGTCAACAAAACAGTGACACTCGTCGCATGCAGACGTGTTTTCTTTGTGATCCGGCTATAAACGCTAAAACAGTAAATTAATCAATAAAAAAATTAAAATTAACGCGGAAAGACGCTTTGTGCAGTGAAAATGCACACATCTATAAAAACAAATATATATATTTATATATATATACATATATCTAATCATTTTTAGTTAAAACTCAAACCAACTACTCACAAATAAAATCAAAGAAATATAAAACCATAAACGTAACCCCGCTCAATAAAATGAGCCAACGTAGCCAAATTCGCGCTCTGGCGCAGCGCAAGCATTATGCTACTTTCCGAAACACACCTTACAAATAAGTATAATTTTACCATAACCGGATACTCATTCTACGGAACCAACCATCCCGATGGCAAGGCGCACGGCGGGACTGGTATCTTGATAAGAAGCCGTCTGAAGCACCACTTCCACAAAGAGTTTGCTTAAAACTATCTACAGGCCACATCCTTAAAAATACATCTGGATAGTGGTACCAACTTGCACTTTCTGCCATCTACTGCCCACCGCGATACTCCATATCTGAAGACCAATTCATGGAATTTTTTTACTCATTAGGAGAACACTTTATAGCAGCAGGGGACTATAATGCCAAGCACACTCACTGGGGATCTCATCTTGTGACTCCAAGAGGAAAGCAGCTGTACAACGCAATTTTAAAACCAAAGAACAGGCTCAGCCACGTCTCTCCTGGCGCACCAACGTACTGGCCCACGGACCCCAAGAAACTGCCCGACTTAATTGATTTTGCAGTCTCCAAAAATATTCCGCGCAACCTGATAAGCGCCGAATGTCCTTCGGAGTTATCATCTGACCACTCGCCTGTACTAATTCAACTTCAACGACACCCAGAGTTTGCAAATCGCCCGGGTAAGCTGACATCACAAAAAACTAACTGGCTAAAATACAAGAAATATGTTAGCTCACACATCGAACTTAATCCGCATCTGAAAGTGGAAGCTGATATTGATTCTATTGCAAACAAACTTGAGTCAGTCTTCGTCGAAGCAGCTCGTATGTCAACACCGAAAGCAAAAACTGCAGCACCCACCCAAAAGAAAACAAATCACCAAATTGAACAGCTCGTTCTTGATAAGCGGCGACTAAGACGGGAGTGGCAATGCCTAAGATCGCCGTCAGCTAAGCAAAAGCTAAAAAACGCTACACGTAAACTTACCAAAGCGTTAGCTCTTGAAGAAGAACATGCCCAGCGCCGATACATTGAACAATTATCAACATCCAGCTCGAAAAACTCACTGCGATGAAGAAAGAGCCAACACGTTTGCTGTTCACCTGCAAAAAGTTTTCCAACCGAACCCTGCTACAAACTCGTTCGCTCTACCGACTGTATTAAACGACAACCACTTACAACATGAGCTCATTGAATTTCGTCCGAACGAAGTCGCAAGAGTTATTAATCAGGAACTAAACCCCAAAAAATCTCCGGGTCTAGTCCTAATAACACCAAAGATGATTATTGAGCTTCCCTATTGTGCCGTCTGTGTTATCTGCCAGTTATTCAAAGATGAAAAGATGGAAAAAGTCTATCATCATAATGATACCAAAGCTGGGAAAGGATCAAACAGTACCCTCCTCGTAGGTCTATACGCCTTTTATCGTGTCTATCAAAACTGTTCGAAAAATGCTTGATGACTCGGATTAATCAATTTCTGAACCTTACCAACATAATCCCCTCGCACCAATTCGGCTTTCGCCAAAACCACGGAACTATTGAACAGGTCAATCGCATAACTTCAGAAATTCGAGGCGCGTTTGAAAATCGAGAATACTGTACTGCAATTTTTCTGGATGTGGCTCAGGCGTTTGACAGAGTTTGGTTGGAAGGGCTGATGTATAAGATCAAATCAACGCTTCCAGCAAACACACATAAACTGTTAAGGTCGTACCTTTACGACAGGAAGTTTGCTCGTTCTGGTTAACGTGGAAAAATGGCTATCCGACTGGCGAATTAAAGTTAACGAACAAAAATGTAAACATGTAACGTTCACCGTCAACTAGAAAGATTGTCCACCACTTACGCTAAATAATATCCCACTCCCGAAAGCAAACGAAGTAACGTACCTAGGAGTACACCTGGACAGAAGGCTTACATGGCGCAGGCACATTGAAGCCAAGAGAACACAACTAAAACTAAAAGCCAATAGCCTCCACTGGCTTATCAGCGCTCGCTCCCCGCTAAGCCTTGACTACAAGGTCCTGCTCTACAACTCTGTTCTTAAACCAATCTGGAACTATGGATGCCAGCTATGGGGTAGTGCGTGCAGCAGTAACATCGACATCGTCCAAAGAGCCCAGTCAAAGATCCTGAGAACTATCACCGGGGCACCGTGGTACGTTCGCAACGAAAACATTCAAAACGACTTAAACGTCCCACCAATCAAGAAAGTAATTGCGGACTACAAGAAAAATTACCTTGGCAAGCTGTCATCGCACCCAAACTATCTTGCTAGAGGACTCTCAAACTCAAGCAGCCGATCCCGCTTCGTCGTAATGACTTAACGACCCAGCGATGAGTTGAGGTACGCGGCCACCAACTATTTGTACAACAACAAATAGTTAACTAAGAAATACTTGTAAGATTTGTAAACTTTTTGTTAGTTTTCCTATTATAAGGAAAGATTCAAAAAATAAAACCAGCAATAAAAAAAAAAAAAAGTTGAGTGTGCCGCCTGAACTTTTTTCGACAATTAGTTCTGAAAAGTTTTGGCCGCCGAACATCCTCGTGAAAGAGTATGTGAACAGGCGAAATAGCAATAATACTAACAGTAATACAAGTAGTGCTATCCCTATTAATAACTCACTTCCTTCTACGTCTGTATCAAAAAACTAACTGAAGTAATAAGTCTATCCTACCAAAATGTAAGAGGCCTAAATACTAAACTTTCAAAACTTTACGTTAATATACTTTGATTCACAAATAGTTGCGCTTACTAAAACCTGGTTAAAACCTGATATTTCTGATTACTCTGTTTTTCCAAATAAATATAACTTATACCGATGTGATCGCACAGCCCGTAAGGGTGGTGGGGTTCTTATCGCTGTTGATTCCTGCATTTCTTCTGAACAAATTCAATCCAATGATCTTCCGGATACAGAGTTTGTATGTGTTAAAGTATCTTATGGTAGTCGTTCACTTTTTATTACCTGTTCCTACATTGCTCCTAATTGTGATACTAACATTTATTCGTCCCACTTAAGAGCTTTGCAACATGTTTCGTACTTATTGTTAGACATGGATCATCTAATTGTGGTTGGTGATTTCAATCTGCCAAATGTGGGATGGTCTGCGTGTGACAGAGGCGTACCTGGAGGACGTATCGCCCATGGCAGCGAAAAAATTGCGCCCCCCACTCCTCTTTTTTCTATAAAGTTATTAATTTGTTGTATTTAATCTTTATATATTTGTTCTTAATTCTTATGAATTTAAAAAAATTTTAATAGTAATTTAATAAGAAATTCTTCGTTATTTGTTTCAATATCATAATGCTAAAGAATGGAAATAAAATTTGCATTTTCAAGATTATATATTATTCCAGGATGCTGGTTTTCAATAATAACATAACACGTTTAAGGTAAGATTCAAATTATTTATTACAAGATCTTGCATCGCCGCATCGTTACAATAATATTTCTTTAACTAATTTGTTAGAACAATCAAAGCTTTCGTGAAAATTACAGTTGTACTTTTCTTGCTTTTTTTTTGACGCGAATTCATTAATAAGATCATTGAAATCAGTTTTTTCAGTTTCATCCCTTTCTACACTTAATAACGCCAAATCCCAAAATCTTTCTTGACCCATTGTAGTTCTTAAATAAGACAGTATAAGTTTTAACTTGCTGAAGGATCTCTCGCAGCTAGCAATGGAAACTGCTATTATCAGTAGAATTTGAATTGCGACGCGAAGATTCGGGAACACGCTTTCATCTCCGAACTGAACAATAAATTCGAGGAGTGTTTCTGGACTTGAAATGATGTTTTTTCGGCTAGTGAGCAACATCCTGCAGTCAAGGATTTCTTCATAAAGTTCTTCCAAAATTAGTGATTATAGACATCATATAACAAATAAAAATATATTCTGCGATAAAAATGAATACTTACCGAAATGGTCGCTCCTTACACAATTTTTATCTTTATGTGACAATCAAACGATTCAACAATATTTCACTGTGTTGAGAAAAATAAGATGAAAAACACTCAGCGAAGGTTATGTTTACACCAGAAGTGCCGTGACGTAGGAAGTTGGTTGCATGCAAAGATTAGCGTGGAGGGGCGCGAGCGCGACGGAGAAAGCAGTATGTGCGAGCGAGAAAAAACATCGAGGTGGAAAGCGAAGGACCGCCCCTCTTCTGGACAGTATACGTTTCAGTTTTTCTCGCTGGCGAGCATACATAGTCGACTACCCTGACTTTTTGTATCTTTATTTAAAACTGAAGTTCAAAATCACGATTGAATACGCAAAGTTGAGGTGTCACTTTGCGCCCCCAATTGAGTGGCGCCCATGGCACGTGCCCTGCTTGCCATACCCTAGTTACGCCTCTGGCGTGTGACTCATCTTCCACACAAAGACCAACCACATCTGATGATTTTATAGATGGTATCCTGGAGTTGGGGCTATCGCAAGTAAGCGATATACTTAATTGTAGTGGTAGAATGTTAGACTTAGTATTTGTTTCTGATGTTGATTGTTGTAACGTAAACAGAGTACCCCCCTTAGTGCAGCCGGAAGACTCTTACCATCCAACTTTAGAACTTTCCCTTGAAATACTAAACCCTAACTCTAATAATTATATTTCTGCAAAATCACGTTGTTTCCGTAAGACTAACTTCACTAAATTAAATCAACTTTTGAATGCAACTAATTGCTCTCAGCTTTATTCCTGTAATGATTTAGAAACTGCCATTGCCGTATTTTATGGGACCTTGAATTCGCATTTGGACAGATGTGTTCCCCTTTGTCACTCCTCAAGTGATAACAAATCACCTTGGTTTACAAGGGAATTATCAAAACTCAAAAATGCGAAGACAAGATCTTATAAAAATTCAGAAAATCGGGAAATACCTATTGACTTATCAACTTATATTATAGCAAAGTCTAATTTTCTTTCTGTTAACTCATCCTGCTATAATAACTATCTTAATAAATGTAGAATGAATTTCTCTCGAGATCCTAAACAGTTTTATAATTTTGTTAACTCTAAACGTAAATCCTCCTGCCTGCCATCCTCAGTTTTTCTTGATAATACGAAACCAAGTACGGATCAGGCTGTGGCCGATCTATTTGCTGAATATTTTCAATCAGTATATTCTTTGAGTTCTCATAGTTCTAGTAATACCTTTCCCTTCCAAATTCAAACAACAAATTGCATATTTGCCTCGGTCTTAACTGAGTGTTCGCTGCTAAGTGACCTAATCCTGATCAAACCTGGCTTCTCGCCTGGTCCTGATGGAGTGCCCGGTTGAACTTAGATATTGCGCTGATACACTGTGCAAATCTTTACTAAAATTATTCAATTTGTCTGTTGAATCTTCAGTATTCCCTGATATGTGGAAGCAATCTTTTATTATTCCACTTCATAAAAATTCTTCAAAGTCCAATGTTAAAAATTATAGAGTGATTTCGAAATTGTCTGCCATTCCGAAAGTCTTCGAAAAACTTATTTGCTCTCAATTGCAACACTCATGTAGTGCAATTATGGCGCCTTATCAACATGGTTTTGTAAAACGTAGATCTACTACCACCAACCTTCTAGAATTTACATCGCTTGTTATTAAAGGATTTCAAAGCAAAATGCAAACTGATGTCATTTATACCGATTTTAGTAAGGCATTTGATTCTGTTAGTCATTCACTTTTGCTTCATAAATTAAACATTATTGGGATCCCAACTAACCTCCTTTCATGGCTTTCCGAGTACTTGTGTGGCCGTACACAAAAAGTTGTCTTTAAATCATCTGTATCTAAACCAATTTATGTAACATCAGGTGTCCCCCAAGGTAGTCACCTTGGGCCTTTATTATTTAATCTCTTTATTAATGATCTCCCTGCAGTAATATCTAACTCGCACGTGTACATGTTTGCGGATGACGTTAAATTATGTTTATCCTTTAATGAACCCTCTTTCAGTAACTTACTACAGTCTGATCTTAGTGCACTATCTGATTGGTGCAACTTTAACCAACTTAATTTAAATTCTTCTAAATGTAAAGTAATGTCTTTCTGTAGAAGTACTCCTTATACTGCTCAGTTCTTGCTTGATGGCTCACCACTCGATCGCGTATTAGAAATGAAGGATTTGGGTATTATTCTTGACCCAAAATTAAAGTTTGATTCTCATATATCGTGCATGGTTAATAAAGCCATCAGTGTCGTTGGTTTCATCAAGCGGTGGTCGAAAGAGTTTAACAATCCCTACACTACTAAAACACTTTATACATCCCTAGTGCGTCCCATCCTCGAATATGGATCTTGTGTGTGGTCTCCGCAATACAGGATTCATCAGGATAGAATCGAATCTGTTCAGAAGAAATTTCTTTTATTTGCACTTAGAAGTTTTAACTGGGTTCCCGGTGTTGATTTGCCTTCGTATTCAAGTAGACTTCTATTAATTAACCTTCCTTCTCTTTTAAACCGTAGAACTATGCATGGAGTTTTATTTGTTACTAATCTGCTCAATGGTGAAATCGACTCACCCACTTTATTAAGTCGAATAAACTTAACTG